>JAPMOR010099059.1:587406-649112 GCA_026543865.1 Argiope aurantia
TTTATAAGCAGGAACAAAATATTATTATTGATTTCATTTCAATCCTTTGAAAGCAAAACTAAAAACTGAATTTTATACTGAATCTCAGAAATTTTTGTTCAATTATTGTTTGAGATATTACATAAACTATGAAAAATATTTTGTAGTTAACATAAGACTTAAATACCGAGCGATTCTGTTTGCAATACTCATATTCAATAATAATAATAATTAATAAATAACAATAAAGATGATTAATAAAATAAAACGCTTGGTTTTATTAAAAAATATATTAATATTAATTGCAATTTCGTCATTTACATTTTAAATTAAAGTTGAAGTTTTACCGGAAATGGCAACAAATTAGCAAAATATGTATAGTAAATTGAACGAAACGATCTAAACAATATAAGTTTGGTATGACTATCAAAATTTGAAGATTGAAAATGTTTTGTTTGAGAATCCTTTAAGAGACCAGTTACTTAAAATATTTAATTGAAAATTGTAGCGAGAGGTAATACTGGCGAACCGGCTGGTCGCCAAAGGCGGCTAGTACGTTTATAAAGTAAATATCTTTTTTAGTTTAAATGTTTTATTATTGTTTAAACTTAAATGTTATCTATTCATTATTGTTTTTAGTAAAAAAAATTATGAAAAAATTTCAATATGCAATTCTATATAGCAAAATTTCTACAGTTGAATTTTTGTCAGGAATTTTCATACTTAATATGTAGAAGTGCTACTATATTTAAGAATTCCAGAGAATAAAATTTATTGGTCGTATTTACATCAGATTGTAAGGAATTACAATTTCCGTAAAATTTTGCAACCTCCTTTTATTTTTCTACCTACACTAATTTTGAATAATGCATTTGCAAATTTTTAGCAGCCTTCCTTTAAAAAAAATAATAATAATATACCTGGATTGATTAAGTCGTTGACATTTTGAACATAATTTAATGGCACTTTTTAATTTTTTCCCAATTAAAATTTTAAACAAGCAACGTGTTTCAACAAAAATTGAGTTTGGTGTCTCAAAGGTCAACAAAAAAAAAAAAAAAATCCCATCCTCTCATAGTTTTACTTTTTAATGTAATTTTTAAAAAAATATTAGTTCAGGAAAAGAGATATGAGCAATAAAAATAATCTATGGAATTTATATATACAGAGAGATTCAAAAGTCAGAATCAGTAATTCACACACACACACACACACACACACAAAAAAAAAAGATTGTGGGAATTTGTACAGAAAGGAAAGATGGAATTGAATTCGAATTTTTCGTCAGGCGGCTAAAAATTATTCGTATTTTTTTTAACAATTTTGTATGACATTATTCATTATATAAAATATTAACCGAAGTGAAGGTACAGAATTATTCATTCGTCCAGGAACTTAAGTATCGTACGAGGAACCACGCATTTTCACGTCATTAAATATTCTTATAATTCAGTTTCTGTGATATTATCAAAGATTATATTTGATTACTGAAAATGGTGTAATTTCTGGCCTAATTATGCTGTTGAATAGGCTTTATTCTTATGCTTTTCTTGAATTAACACATAGTAATAACTAGCTTTTAAATATTTTACGGTGTTTAACAAAATAGTAAATACGACAAGATGAAAAAGCTGCTATTGTTTGTATTACAAGGCCAAATGCCGCAAATAAATTGATGTAAAATTATTAAAAGAATGACCTTCAATGAAAAAAGAAATGCTTTTAAACCTTTTTACATCTCATTGTGGTTTGAATTCCGCAGGAAATTTACGTCATACTTACACAACAGATCAGACATCAACATTTTAAATTCATTTACCGCAAATAATCCAACATGTCTTGATCTTATGACTTGTCTCGTACGTTAAAGAAGAAACTAACAACTATGAATAAATACAAAATTCTCTAGATAAAGTACCACTTCCTTTAATACTTAAGTAAGATTGATGTTACCTCAATAGCTACGATTACTTTATCTCCATGCGTAGAAACCCAATTTATAATGTAGATGCTGTTTGAACAACTTCGGGAAATTCTTCTGATGCTCTTAGGTCGTGTTTTTGTACATAACTTGCATCCTTCTGTCTATTATAAATTAAGTTGTTTGTGAAAAAAATTCTGTAATTTTCAAGACATTTTACTCTTTCGGATGTAAAACAACAAGTAAAGAAAGAGAAATTAAAGTAGAATATCGATTTTTTCGACCTCTGTCAGCGGAATGCACTGTTAACCGATCAATAATCGAAAAATCGAACTGTGTTTTTACTTTCTATTATATACGAACTATACAAAGAAAAAGTAGTGGCTATGTAAACAATTGTTTATTTGGCTATTTAGCTCGTAATGCAGAGTGAACAATAGAATAACTTTTCCTGTATGATGAAATTTATATTTAAAACTACTGTCTACTTCTCTTTAAATGTAATCAGTATATATGATCATCTATCGCCGTTTATAAAGCTGGCGGAGTTTGAAAATATGCCAGCTTTTATTATCTGTGTCATCATCGAGGGCGCAAATTCCACCTTCTGTTTTAGCGTCAAGCAACTCAACGAGCTTTTTATGTGTGTAAAGTGACTGATTTATCGCTAAGTTATTGCTAATATTTTTTCAGCACTTTGTTTTTTAAAATTGTGTATTCGGCATTGTACTTTCTGTTGTTATTAGTGGTGGATCTGTATTTCTTTCAACCCGATTTTAGTGATTAGTTTTGATTTGTGTATTCGTGAATATTATGGATGAAAAAAATACCATTGCATAAAAACAAAACTTTTAATGTCACTATATGTTTAGATCGAAAGTACTTTGCAAATGATAACTTTTTTTTTTTAATTTCATACTAGTAGTCTTTAGCAATCAGCTAGTTCACTGGTGATACTGGTTATATTGAATTGCACATAAATCGTTTAGATATAACTTCATGTCCATGATTCCGTCTAATTGTCAGATATTAAAACCTATTATTTTAATTTTCTCACTTATGCTCTCTTTACTGTCTACGTGATACTTTCTAATGAAGATTAGTGCCATGACATTACGGTGCAATTAAAAATGTAAATATCTGGTTTATCTATTTTTTAAATAAATTTCATTTTTTATACCACTCTTAAACTCAACAGATATTTGAAAGAAATTTTGTTCTTTAATTTTTAACAATGCAAAAAACCACATGATAAAAACAGTTTGAATTCCAGGACAACAACGTTTGCTAAAAATTAGCCGAAAAATTATTTTTAAAAAATTGCCAAAATTCAGAAAAAAATTCTCACGTCTATTAAATTGATATCATTAAAAAGACAATCTGTTAAATTTTAAAATGTGTAACATTCATTTTTCTGCTATAATATTTTTAAAAGTTATCACATAAAAAAACGTCAAAATTCAGCTTAATTTTTAGTTAATTGAAATTGTAATAAAAGTTTTTAAAAAATCACTCCGAGTTGCACGCTTTTATCCTCCAAGGTATATGTGAATCAAATTTTATATTTGTAATGAAATTTTGCTGCAAACATGAAAGAACAACAAACGAACGAATAACATGAAAGAATAACGAACCGAAAAGATTATGTATGTAGCTATCATATGCAACAGCTAAACTGCCTTCATTAAGTGACAAAGATATAGTTATAGACGTTGTAGTGACGAAATCAGCTCTCATTTCTTCTGCCGTCTGCGTGATTAGATCCTGAACTCAGAACTTTACTACGTAACGCTAAAGAAATTGAACGAGCAATTCGGAGTAAGAAGCGTGGAATGCTCAGTGCTGATATCATGTTGATCTACGGCAATACTCGCCTACATACGGAAAATTCCACAACAAAAATTAGCTGCAGAAGTTTTGTTAGGAGTTGTTTGATTATACACTTCCCGATCTTTTTCCAAGCGACTTCCGTATGCTTTTACCTTTGAAAAAAATTCTTGTCTAATCTTAGCTCTCCAACAAGTGAAGACCTGCAGACAACTGCGACACTCTGGCTTCATTCTCAGCCAGCAAACTTTTATAACACTGGACTACAAAATCTTTCCCTACGGTACGCCAAATATTTTTCTTATCTTTAGTGTACCTTATTTTTTACATTAAATCTTATCAGGTATTCATGTTTTTTTTCATATTATAGTCTGTGGGAAACTTACTTTCTAGATACTTTTATACATCATTTAATTAATTCGCATTTTTCATTGGATCCACGATATAGTATATAGGAAATAATAATAATAATAAACAGAAAATTTTCAATGGCAGAATAAAAGAATAAAACATATTGAAAAAGTTTATAATTTGTTTTATTACCAATATCTAGAAGTACAGGTGAATCCAGTCCAAGAACTTGCTAACAGTTGTAAAACCCCCATATTGCTTCGGATTTCCACATCCTTGTGGACTTCCCCAGCTAACAATGCCTTCAAGAACCCATTTTCTTTCCTTTGATGAATCGTCCGTGAATACCATGGGTCCACCACTATCACCACTGCAGGCATCGGATCTTCCCGCTTCAAAACCGGCGCAGTACATGTTCTCTGTGACGGTCAGAGGAAGATCCGATTCTGCATATCCCTTCTCGCATTTCTCACGTTCCACGACAGGTAGGACAGCTTGCTGCAAAGTCTCGGCATACGTTTGGTTTTCATTCATACCCCATCCTGTAACCTGAAAATAGAATATAGTTTCTGAGTAAGTTAGAATGGAAGGTATGTGTACCTTCTATGTCTTGTGTGTTTTACCAATAAATATATGAAGACGAATTTATTAAAATACAGTGGATGCAGTCTCCTAGAAACTCTTTCGCATACTCTCTAATAAATATGTATTATAAATCGTATGCCACTGGCATATGTCATTGCCTATTGGCATATTTAGGTATTAATCGCTTGGATACGGTTAATACACTAGTACTAAAAAAATCAAATGTGCAATCTTGACGTCTTTTTTTTCTTCGCCCGATTAAAACCGAATTTTGGACATAAAACTACGATTGTAATCACAAAAAATCAGATACCGGATTTCATCCATTTTAATTAATGCATTTCTGACTTATTATATTTATATGTGTGCGGAAGTACCTATAAACATATTTAAATCTACGGTCAGCTTTTCCAAAGAGTTGACTGTACTTTTGATGAGGCTCTACGCTTTCGATGATAAATCTATACACCAAATTTTATACATCTAGCTGTTTTCGT
Source organism: Argiope aurantia (assembly GCA_026543865.1). NCBI lineage: Eukaryota > Metazoa > Arthropoda > Arachnida > Araneae > Araneidae > Argiope > Argiope aurantia. The sequence continues at coordinate 592,567 of JAPMOR010099059.1, forward strand.
TTTGTTCAATTCTTATTCACTTGCACAAGGCCAGACAGATTTGTTATATTGAATTGCATTCAAAATTTGGTAGAAACCTAACAATTTGATGAAAAATCCATTTATCAAATTACATCCTTCTAGCTCAAAGCGTCTTCATATTATCGTGCTCACGGTCAAATATAATTCTAAAAATACGTTTTTCGAACTCAGGGAGGTCTGAAACGTGAAGATTCGTAAAAATCTCGAGTTGGAATTCTTTGATGATTACAATACTTTCTTTATATATACTTCGTATACATAAAATGAAAAAAAAAGATACAATATTTATCATCTCATTATTCGTTTTAACAATGAAAGTCTATGAATAAAAAAATGATCTAATGTCCGTAAATTTACTATAAAATTGTTACATTTCATAGTATGTCTCAAAATAAATGGTAGCGACGCTCATATTTCATTACGTAATTCATTTTCAATGTCGAAATTGTGTAATTTAATTTATCGCCTGCACGGTAGTTTTGGTAAAGTAAGAGATAAAAATAGAGCTGAAAAAGTAAGATTTTCCATTAGCGAGCCATATTTATTTACAAGTCCCTACAATTCCCCTGCCATCGTCGTAAATGCTCATTACTTCTGAGCATCTGCCGGCGTCATGTTATAGGAGTAGTGCGTCTTCCCCGCTTTCTGGGTTCGAGTCCCGGTTCGGGCATGGTTGTTCTTCATCTGTTCTATCTGTGAGATGTGTGAATGTGCCCCTCTGTAAAAAGCGACTGTGCAAGCGAATGTGATGCTTGAGTAGCAAAATCGTACTCTTGGCCCTATTTGGTGCTATTAAAACAAGAGACGCTCTCTCTCGGCTTAAAATCGCTGAATTTGGAATCAGCGGGCTTGTCCATGGCAAGTGCCATCAGAAACAGCAACAACTTTTGAGCATCTTCTCGATGCGACAATGTGTCAAAAGAGTAGACTTATGCTTCGAATGGAAATTCAACTTTTGAATCAAAGAAATCATCTGTCTCGACATTCGGTAAGTACTTTGTTCTATCATATTTTTCAAAAACCGATTCTTTGAAATGGAACAAGAATTTAATGATATCAACTGCTGTAGCGAATAGCTGCTGTAAGTCTACTTCTAAAATATAAGAATGGTAAGGACGTTTCTGTTTCAAAACTATTTTGCAAATTGCACTGTCATTAATCAATAACCTGAACTTTAAATTTTTATCCTTATCTGGTTTGCAGATAACATTGCTTCGAAATATGAGCCTCAATAGAAGTTGATTCTGTATATTGTATGTCGAAAAATTTTTCAATACATTATTTCTCTTCTGCTTTCTTGCATGCTTCAAAAAATGTTATTTATAAAGATAAATTATCTAATCACAAACATTAATCTTCCATTACAAAAAGAGAAATATTTAACACATTCTAATTTTCTATTTCTACAAAAAAAGACTGATATTTCGATGTTTTTAGATTTTAATTTTTTAATATATTGGCGGCTGCGTTAGAGACAGTTAAAATAAAGACTACTGTATTGATCAACTAGTCGACTGGAAATATTAATTATATTTAATTTCATTTGAGTTGTTTATGCATAATTTGATATTCATGACTCTTTTAAGGAAATATTTTGAAAATTCGAACTGTTATAGACATTATCCTTTTTAGTAGCTTTGCACTTGTTTTGTTCACTGTCTGTATCACCGTTTTTAATAATCACATGACGTAACTGTTCACGTTATTCAACATATAATTCCATATTTACTCTACCGCATTTATGTATTTTCACTTTCTTATTATTTTTATGCAAATTGTGGCGATAATAAGCAAACCTTTTTTCCTTATATTCAAACAAAAGAAGAAAATTACTCGGCTAAATATTTGATAAAGCAATGAAAATTGTTTAAATTTCATTGCAGAAATGAAAGCAATTAGAAGTTATGGAAAATTTTTGTTTTTAAATTGTCGAAATTTAGGGTAAAAAAATTGCATGGCAGATAAATTGATAATATTAAAGAAACTAGTGACCGTCTATTTTAAAATAGTTCAAAAATCCTTTATGTATAATTATATATTCGAAAGGCATCACAGGGCAAATTTTAAAATCTCGTTTTATTTTTAATTGATTAAACTCCCAAATAAAAAATTAAAATCCGTTCCCAAGTGTATATTCTGGCCCTCCAAAATATACTTTTGCCAAATTTTGTACTTCTAGATATTTTAGAGACGCACACATATTCTCCTTCAGTATTAGTAGATAATTTACTGTTTTATATATTCTTTATAATTGGAATTAACTTCAAAGTTTTGCTTTTTATAACAATAGTAGTAGGCGAATATTAGCAAATTAATGTGTTTTGTTGCAACAATTTTAATAAGTATTATTCGAAAGATGTGTTTTATACATACTGCATATATATCATCAATGAAACTTGATCGTTGCTTTCTGTAGTTCTTAATAGTTCTGTAATTTTATGTATCGGTTTTATTGTAAGATTATTTCTAATTCATTAAAGTGACAGCGTATATTCGCGGAAACATGCAATGCTGCAAAAGATACATTTTCGGAAGAGACCTTTAAACTGCTGTTAAGGGATCTCAGTGATCTGGTGATAAGATTTTAGTTTCGGTTATACTACATATTGAAGGGTCGTAGATTGGAAACCAGATTCAGCCAATTAGCTTTATGTTGTTTGTTTGCCAGGTATACTTTTTATTTGATTCCCTGACGTGGAAATTCAAAGAGAAGGATACTACCATCTCTTTGTTTGACCACGGTTCCAAATTCCGAGATAGTCGTTTGGTGCTTGATATTAATATGATTTTGGATAATTGATTTATAACAAAATAAACAAGTAAACTAAATGCTGCATATTGAAAGCATTAAGAATTTTTGTGCAAAAAGTATTGAAAAAATATGATTACAAAGCAAGGAAAAAGTTCAGAAATAGGAAGAAAGTGCAAAAAGATGACAAGTTTCTAACTCTTATTATGATTACAAAGCAAGAGAAAAGTCCAGAAACAGCAAGAAAGAGATTCCAAATTTCTAATTCTTATAAGCTCTACGGGAGTGTTTATTTCGCTATTTGCAGTTCAGTTCCAGTTCAAGCAATTTTCAATTGTGGAGATATACATTTCGAATTATGTTGCATACCTCATTTACAATATCGTGGTAAGAACGGGTTTTTAAAACCAAAAAAGTTTATGGAATATGATTAATAAATAGTTTCTTTAACTGCACAATGCCATTGACTCATTGAAATAAAAAAAGAATCAACTAAATTTGGGAAAATAAAGGAAATAAATTTCATAAATAAATGAAGAGAATTGCAGCCTCTATTAATAAGTCATCATTTTTCATTTCGATATATTTTAAATTATTTATTCGTCAATAAAATGAATAAAAAATGTTTTGTATTTTCAAAACAAGTAATCAACAATTGCAAAGCATACTAGATCATAATCAAGCTTCTCACAGAAAATTAAAAATTTATATATTCTTTGAATTAAAATAAAACATTCTTATTTTAAAAATTTATTCTGAGATCTCACAGAAAGTTGAGAAATTCTCCACAGCGATTTTGCGAAAACAAAATGCCACCGTGTCACTTACGAATGTTTTTCATAATATACTTGAAAAATTAATAATTAATTGTTGGAAATTCTACAAAAATTTTCTTTTATTTCAACTATGAAATTCATGGACCCAAAATTATATAGAATTGCTAGATCAATTAATTATAAATCAAAGATACCGCTTGGAATTTCAGAAAGCGCGATCTGGAAAAGTCATTATGAGTATGTGTTTCTGCATCAATTTGAGATTCATTAAAACAATTGCCTGTTTCAGTATAAAGAATTTTATGGACAACATTGATTTTAATGAAGGTAATATATTCGATACAATAATTATATTAACCTCTTCGTCGCCCGTAACGCGTCTAGTGCTTTCAAATGAAACTTCTGCAAGACGGCCGTAACACGCTTCAAGCATTCTTCTACATTTTAAAATTTTTAAACGTGTAAAACGCTTTGTAAATGTTTACTTGTTTGAGTTCTTATTTTTGTTTGTTCTAATGAGGAGAAAAACAGAAATTTTCACGGACAGGAGAGGACGGAGAAAGGATTAAATTAATGAATTAAAAAAAGATCTTATATCGATAGTTGTATTGTTAAATTTGAACTTACCACTCCTCTTTTTCCTTCGACCAAATTATCTCTCGTAGATTGTTCTGTAGGTAAACAAATAGGTTGTACTCTGCTATTTAGTTGTACAGGAGCGTCCAACTGTAGTAAAGCAATATCCGCATCAAATAAACCCGGATCATAGTCTGGATGAATATGGATTTCTCGAATCTTAAAAATAAATATCATTTCAACGAGATTAACAAAATCATTTTATAATAAAGGAGACTTTGAAAGTCAAAACTATTTTACAAGATTATTTAACATATAACAAGTAATCCCGGATCATAATCTGGATAGACGTCGTCCTTTCGAACCTTAAAAGCAGAAATTAGTTATTAATTGTCTATTAATATTAGTTGTATCATTAATAATAATTAATTATTATTATTTAATTATTAATTTAAAAAATTTGATTAGTAGAGACTTTGCAGTAATTGTCTTTCTTAATTCGAACTGGCGATATTAAATTTGGCTTCATGGCTATTTTCAAATGTAAATTTTGAATATTTTCTATCAATAAAATTGTTTTATTTCTTAATATATAAAACATTATTGAGAATATTGATATAATATTATTAATAATATTTCTTAATTATTATTCTATAACTATTTTAATTTATTAATATTGTGATGACAAGAAAGAAGAAATTCGATCAAACTTTGTATTAACATTTGACAAATTTTTCAAAATAATATACTAGATAAAAAAAATACAACGCAGTGATTCTTTAATATATTGTTCTTTAATTTAAACAGAAAAATTACTTTTAGACCATGAAAAGCATTTAATTTCAAAATAACTTGTAAGTGAATACATACTTTGATTCAACATACAAAATATTACGGTAGATAAGAAACATAAAAACAATCCAAAGGCGAATAACACAATCAGATCTTGGATTGTGTTATTCGCCAAAATTCTAATTAGATTTCATTATTAATCATTTAAACACCTGAATGCATACGGAGAACATGCAGAAGTTAATAAACATTGAAATGGAGTATATTCACCTCATGCTTAGAATAATTAATATCAGGGAGAATCTGAGCACAATAATATAAGAAATGGTTCCAAACAGTTACATATTGTATCATCTACCGTATCTTATTTGAATAAAGGATCTTCTGAAACACCAAGCATATTAATTCGGGATTAACAAGAATCTCTTCAGTCTTCAAATATTCACTAAATGCCAGATGTCTTAGAAAAAGTTCGCCTATCTATACATCATCGTTGTTAAGGCGGTCAAAACTGACATAGGAAAGAGCTTTCTGTTATTGTTTTGATAATAGACGTACGTATTTATTATACAAATGAGTAAATAGCCAAATAGTGTTTGGTTTATAACTTCTACGTTCATTATGGAATTTTTAATTCAATTTTAGGGTGGTATTTATGTTAATATATTCCTCTGATTCGTTAGCTCCTGAGGTTTCTATGTATCACAATAATTCATATGCGGTATTTTTGAATAATTTTACTTAATAAATATTTAATTCCTAAATAACGCATCGCATTATGGATAAAAGCACATTTCTAGTAGACCTGAAAAATGAATAATAAAAAATGTATTACCTTTCTGACTTGTACATATTCGTCATCTTTGCTGTCTTGCCTGTGATATTTCCCAAAATAAATTTGGAATTTGTCTGGTTCTATAGTGAGCGTTGTACCAGCATAAGTAACGCAGTGAGCGGCGGTTATAACCCATCGCTCGTTGAGTAATGCAGCACCACATAAAAGAAACCACTGGTCGAAATCCGCGTAGAATCTTGCAATACCGACCTGCCAAGGCCATTGTCCTACGTCAGTTGCATTTCCGTTGACAATGAATGGAGATCGTGGGGAATCTGATCGTCCACACACTGAAAAGGATTGTGATTTTAATTTCTGAATAATAAATAATACTAAATAAATTTTTAATTTTTTTCCTCTTAAAATTATTTGTTTATTTATGTGCTTTGCACGAGTATATATTTATTCAAATTCATTTACTGATATTGGCCATAGTATTGCAATTATACAGGTAAATAAGATTCTTTAAAATTAACATAAATGTAAATAAATGGATTTCATCATAAAAACATATTACAATTTTATAATGTTTTTAATCTAACTATAATAATTTCAAAGAATATCTTATAACTTTAAGCGAGCAATCTTCGTATATATAAAAATTTATTTATTGTATCTCGTGAACGGCTCTAACCATTTGGATCAAATTTTATATTTAGGTAAGGTTTTGCTTTTTAAGTTTATCTACGTAGGTAAATATAACGCGAAATTTTTTTTATAACTAATTATTAGAATAAACATATTCAACTTCCGCTTCGAAGCGTAGGCAATGCAGTATAGTGGTCAGAACAACATGAATGATGCGTATGTTGCAGGTTCGAGTCGCTTTTTTTGCTTTATTTTTTTACTCACGTATTCAAATTTAATATTTTTGCTTTTTAAGTTTATCTAAATAGATTTTACACACAAAAGCATTTTTTATAACTAACTATTAGAGGCTTTTTTCTATCTGCTCTATTGTTGAAAATGTCATATAGCGCCATCTCGGACCCAATTTTACCAAGGTAAAACTGAGTATAAGTTCAAAAATATAAGTAATGATAGATAAACAGTAAAATGAATATTGTAATATAGCAAATTGTTCCGAATAACATGTTAAAGTAAGTGCATTCATGATTTCTTTTGTATTTAAATTACCAGTTCATTTGTAGGTAAGATTGAAAAATATTCATTTATAATTAGTATGTGATACTATCTAAATATTTTCTCTGAAAAAAAAATGCGATTTTAAAAAAAAGCTCGGTTTTCTAGATATTATTCTAATATGAATTAAAATGATAAATAATGTAATTAATAAAGATTAGGATTTACAATTACAAAATATGTATTGACTTATCTAAATAAAGAACCTCTTATTCTTTTATCCTCAGCGAGTGATGCAATTTAAGTTACGATTTCTGGAGTAAGCATACAAATGCTTTTAATATAATTAAATTTAGAATAACGAAAAGGTTAACATCTACTTTAATGCACTCTTGAATTTGTCACCAATATACGTAGTAACCCAAACAAGCAAGCAGAATGGTACTTCAAGAACCCTATTTTCAGTATTATTTCCCAAATCAAACCTTGATTTTTTACTTTGATATTGGCATCATTGGCGATGTGAAAGAGAACATTAAAGTAGATTACAACCAGGATATATTTTTTCATATCTTCGGAGAAAAAAAAAGGATACATCAGCAGTCATATCAATTCTCGTCTCTAAGTAACTGTTATCGATATGAAATGTAATTTTTTAAAGAAAATATTATTCATCAGTATACATTTATGTGGTCTGTAAAAAAATGTAACAAAATAGGAAAGAATAATATTAGATAAAAAAGAAATGTTGCCACTGACCTGGTATACAGGTGGGTGGCCTCCCACTCCATTCTCCTTCGCCTTGACAACGCCTAGTACGAGATCCTATTAATTTGTAATATCTAGATTCGCAATCATACATGGCACGTTCTCCTATTCTGTGCAGGCCCGGTGGCAAAGAGATTATTTCTGGTTCCTTTGTTGTGGCAGGTGGTAAATTTTCAGGCAAGCTGGCTGATAATCCAACAGGAAGTCGAGCAGCTCTATGAAATTTTATTTATTTTTATCGTACAATAAATAAATAAATACAAAAAATTGTTTGCATTATTTTTGTCAAAGTGAAAAGTACGTACACCACATCTGCAGTAAAGCTGTAAAAAAGTCATAAGATTTAAAATAAATGAAGCATTATATCTTCTTTACTCAAACTTTGTCTATTTAATGCAAGCGATTTGAAAATTATTAAGTTGATGGAGATGATAATTTCTTTTCACTCATCTGATACCCCATAATAAAACAATAAAATAAATATCTTGGGAAAAAAACCCGGTCTTCTACTGTAAATCATCAAATTTTTGTTCATTTACTTGCGAATTTGTATGATTTCAAAATGTTCAATACGGCAAATATAGAGAAACATTTTCAGTTTTCAAAAGAGTATGAATCGGTATTGTTATTATTAATATATTCACGAAATAGCATTTTTAAAAATAAAGATGACAATAAAAACATTTCATAATTGTTTGGATTGCAAATATCGCTAAAAGAAGTCGATATTTTAGCATCGCAGGGCAGAAAAAAAATGATCGTTTTTTTATTTTCTAGTATACATAGTCAAAATATAGTAATTGTGAAAAAATTCGAACTCGAGATTTTGACGAATCTGTAAGTTTTACATCTCTTCCAGTTCGAAAAACACATTTTTGGGCAATCTCCATCTTTCTGTCTGTGACAAAGATAACTCAAAAACGCTTTGGGCTAGACGGATGAAATTTGGTATACAGTCTTTATACCATATGTCTAGATATCTTCCAAATATTGAGCTAAATCTGTTCAGAGGAAGTCTATCTGTCCGGTTGTTCGAATATAATTTAATACGATAACTACAAAAAGAAGAGATCTAGATAGATAAAATTTGATACATATAATTAACATTTATAGTCTAGACACCTATCAATTTTTTTTACTAAATCCTACAATCGTCTGTCGGTCTGTACTTTTGTAAATATGTAAAAAGGATAAAATATAGACAAAACTCATAGACAAAATATATCAAATTTGGTATATGATTTTGCGATTAAAAGTGTAATTTTGTGTCAAACTGGTGTTTCAATCGGTTGGGAATAAACGCATCTAAAGCACAAATTCAATTTTCGAATATTAACCGCATGCCAGGACACACAGGTTAGATTCAATAAAAATGCTAAATTCACGCCAAAAATTAATTTTCGTAACTATCATTCTCCAATGCTATGCAAGGCGTTCTCTGGGATAATTCCTTTATTAGAGAGCATGTCAGAAATTTTTAGGGAAAATACACCTGCTAATTTTTCCCCCGTCTTTACCACCTTTTCTTTGACATGTAAAGATGCTTTTTGGTGATAACCATACTAAGTGACTAATAATAAATTCAAGCAATTCTGTTTCATATAGCGTTGAAACAAGGAATAAATACTTACATAATTTATTGATTTAAACAGATTCCAAATTTTATAAAATAGCAAACCAGAATAATAATAGACCAGATATATTGAAACTCACCTGCTTCCCATAATGCCTGCTGAATGAACTGCAGCTCTCTGCTGCGTTGGTGTCTTCAGTGGTGGTAGATATGTTACAAACCCTCCTATCGGAGTGGGTGGGTCTTCACATGCATTCACTGCATAAGAAAATGCATTTCTCAGAGTCTTGCTAAGTCAGCAATTACATATTTAAAAGGATTAATAAATCATTGAAAATGTACGGAATTTCGATGCATGTTTTACGAATTTTTTAAATGCTTAGTCGTAATATTATCATCTTAATTGGGATTAAGATAACTAGAAACACCAGAATAGAGCTACTTTTTATGGTTTGCATTTAAATTAAGCATCAAAATTGCTTAAATTATTATTTCAGAGAAAAAGCAACATTTACTTGTAAATGTGATGTTGTATAACATTTCAGCAATTATGTCATGTAAAGGTGAATTTTGAAATTGAAGCAACCATATTCTTTTCATCGTCAGATTTTAAAATTACAGTAAATTGAATCATTATTTTGAAAAATGTAACTATGCCATTTTATACGTAAGAGTGTAATTTTTTGTTGTCTCATTTTTTGTTTTTTTAAAAATAACATTAACCTGCCATGACATTGTCTGCAATGTCATAAACAAATTTTGAAACTCTGAAAACTCGAGCTGAAGACTCATATGTATTGAATTGTCAATTATATATTTAAAATAATTACAAAAAACAAACAAGATAAGATTTCCTAGAAGCAAACACTAATCCAATTTTGTCAACTGTCTATATTCCATTTGAAAATTCATCATCCCTAATCATATCATCAATGGTTGCTTACTAAATAACACTCACAGTTTTCGACATAAATCTTCAAAATGCTGCTTTATCTTAAATTCTCAAAAAGAAAACAATCACGACAGAATTCCTCAGAACTTACCAATATTTCACCTATTTTTGTCCATATAAAAATTCTTGGTATCTAGATGTGTCATCAATGGTTACCATTTTTTTAAGGGAAATCTTAAAAATACTACTTTATTAGATATTCTCAAGGGAAAAAAGAAATACGACAGTTAGGCTTTGTTATTGTCACCAATTTTTATTTCACATAAAAACTCTTAGATATATCATATATGATCATCTGTCCCGCCTTCCTCCAGTTTTGAAAAATACCTTTAAATGAAACTTTAACAGAATATCTAATTAGAGTTATTTTACTTTCCAAACATAGCTATATTCACTTAGAATGCGTCAAGTTTACTGTAGAAGTATAATTTAAATTAAAACTTTCTCTTCATGATAAGACCTAGTTCATAAAAGTTGATTGATATGACTAAATTAACATTTAATACGGTGGGTGAGCAGCCAGTTGCCAAAAGCGGCTAGTCTGTAATTGTTATAAATCATTATGGGAATTTTAAAATGGAAATCGTAGAGTCCTATGAGATCATATGGAAATCTTAAAATGTTATTAAGTGCAGGGATTTTTTAATTCTTTTTAAATATTACTTTGCTGAAGTTATAAAAGTATTATTGAGTTTTCGTTGTATTTTCCCGATATCAGATGCTATTAAATTAAATCTGGTTAGCTAAAAAATAAAACAAACAAGTTGCTACTATTGTAGTTTGTCAAAGAAGATATCAGAATATATAAATTGGATTTGGCTAAATGCATAAATTTCATTTCCGTCAGTAAATAATTCAAAATATTTCGAATCTATCTTTGCTTAATATGAAAAAAGCTTTGATCAATATTTAATTCAAATTAGCTTAGAAGCAAAAATTTAGAAGTGATTTTAATAATTATTATTGTTGTAATTTATGCATTTATTGTGAGTTTTTGATTAGATGAACATTACGAACTGAGCAATCAATAATCGACTGCTTTTTCACTGTAAATATGACTTTTTAATTTTGGCAATTTTTTTCCCTTCCAAATAGTGTACATGAACAATTAATTAGAATTTCTTTTATTCACCTTTAATAATTTTTTTAAAGAATTTATATAAACATTGATTTTGAATACTCATATTGAATTTGAATACCATGATGCATTTCTCTGATAAGCAGTTGAAAACTGATAATTTTTCAGAATAAATAATCAATTTTCGAATTTTTTTCAAAAACTTTATTAAACGTCTTTTCAAGGGCATCTATCTTGGATATTTCTGCTTTATTCGGCAAGAAAATAATTAATTCCCAATAATATTTTTTATTTTCACGATTTTTATTTTCTAAAATTGTTCCAATTGATGTACTGAAACTTTCGTAATGATTTCTAGATATTGCAAAATTCTGTATAGTTAATTTTTCACCGTATCATTGAAAATATAATATGGTTCTTTTATAAAATGAAATGAATTTTTATTAAAACACAAAACCTTTCATAAATATGCTTATGTTAGAATAAAGTGTACATTTTGATTTTAAATAAATTGAAATTTCAAACTTAGTGTATCCGAATTAAGTTTCTGCATTTACCTTTAATGCATGTGGGTTTCTGATCTGACCAGGTACCATTCTGCAGGCAAGATATCGATGCAGCACCTTTTAAGTAATGAAGCGATTTGCACGAGAATTCAACTGACGATCCAACAAAGAAAACATCCTCGATTTTTCCGATAGGTTTGGCCTCACCGTTAGTCAGAGGCCCTGGGTCTTCGCAGACGGCTGCAGGAGAGAAAGAAAATATGAGAATTCAAATATTATATCATTGAAATTGACTATCGATTATTCTTTTGAAGTTAAGAATAATCAATTGTTTAGTTATTTTGATACTTTTTATGACATGTTTGCAAAAAAGCTTTAAGTAGTGTCTGTATTTTTTCAATATTTAAGTTTTTTTCTTTTTTTAATAATAAGTGTAAATTTTTTTAAAGATATTGGTACCGGAATAGAGTACAGGAGTAGAGAAAATTTCTTTATTTAATAATAGTCAATTATTTTTTAAATAATTTAAAATTTAAAATGATATTTTTAGTTTTCGAAAATGTTTTTAGTAATTTCATAAGTAATCTTGCGAAATTATTTTATTTCATCTTTCAGTAAATTTACGGTGGTCCTTTATAGAACGCCGGAAATTGGCTTTTTATTATTTATATTATTACGGATATAAATAATAATTATATTATCCGTAAAGTTAACTGGTTCGCTCAATAATAAACAAGAACTTTTATTAACACGAAGTCACGAATACACAAACAACAAATACACAGCTGAGGCGTACAAAAGCAACACACTTAGAACAAACAGCAGACTATAAGTAGTAATCGGTAGCTAACAACAATCACAGTACACAAAGCGGCCAGCCAGAATTCCGCAGAAGGAAGGAATCTCTCCAAATGCATGCAATTCTCCACTGTCTCCTCGTTTTAGCTGTATCCAGCTGCCGACACACTACTATACAACTGGCTACTTCACACACGAGTCGATGCTGCTTCTATAATAAACTCCAAGATTCTGCACACAGCTCAATTCACCAATCACTTGAGCTCCACTCAACGTCTGTGCTTCGCCTGACTGATCCAACCAATTCGCTGTTGACTCGCTATGCGATTCTAAACCTCTCGACGACTCCATACACAACTGCTCTCGGCTTGGACTACCGGTTTTTTATAGTTCCTGGAGCAGGGTCGAGAAAGTTCTGGAACAATCAAGCATACCTCAGCTTCTATTGGCTCTATTGCCAAAATTCTTGAAGATTCTAGAATTATCTATTTCGTCGCCAAAGTCACCAGATGGTTTCCAAGCCCTGGGATCACTGGTTCGTCAACCGACTATCATCCAATAGAGCTGATCTGAAAACGGTCTTTCCATTGATTGAACTAACCGTGCTGGGAAGCAGCATTACAGATTTGTAACAATATGTATACTATGCTGTTGGGATTAAAAATAAGTTAATAACAAAATCAGAAAAGAAAATTTCGTATGTAAATACGTTACAATGGTCTGATATGCAATCATAATAGCAAATAAATAAATATATTTTTTTAAATTTTCAGAACAAACATCGCAATTTGAAATTCAAAATATTAAAGCGAAACATACCTAATGAACTGGCTTGGGACTTTTTGACGCAAACATAGCTTAATATTTGATCGCATCCTTGGTCACTTGGGTGAAATTCAAGACCTTCTATGGAAACACTTGGACACTCAGGATTTGTTTTAAAAACTTCTGTTGCATTATCCTCGGGAGCTTCAATATCCACTTCACCCCAAACAGTACCGATATCTATTTAAAAATATATTATCTTAATACATAAAATATTTCAAGTGATTTTATAATACGTTCTTCGCACATTTTAAGTTAAAATTGCTAAGCACAATTCGGCATTTTTAAAATTTTGGTAATTTAAATTGAAAAGTTTCGAAAAATTCTCCAAAACTTTCTCGCATACACTCTAATAAACTTGTCATGCCAGAGAATATCGAGCATGGCATTGAAGGACAATAGTTATAAATATTAATTTTTGCCGGAAATTTTTACTGAATCTATCGTGTAATCCTTGGCTAATTTTTGGCAATTAATCCCTTGCATTCGACTAATTGAATCTGAAAATAGAATTTGCGATTTAGATACGTTTTTTTTCTTCAATCGATTGAAACACAGATTTCACACAAAGCTGGGCTTGTAGTCACAAAATCCTTTGCTTAATCTTATATATTTAAGTTATTACTTTTTTGAATTATCGCGTTAACATGTTTTTGAAAACACAGACCGAAAGGCAACCATTCTTTAGTTTGTTTCATCACAAACTATGACAGATGTATATACTTTAGATGTTTAATCTGTGTACCGAATTTTATCTATCTATCTTACTTAATAACTGGACACGGGACTTCCTCTGAACATATTTTGCTCAAAATTTAATAGAAATCTGCAAATTTGGTGTAAAGACCGTATACCAAATTTCAATAGTCAAGCTCAAAAATTTTGTCACAGACAGACATTTTCTAAAAATGTATTTTTTTTAACTCAGGGAAGTTTAAAATGTGGAGATTTGTCAAAATCTTGAGTTCGAATGTTTTGACGATTGCTTTACTTTTTCTATACTATGTATACGTGAGAGTAAAAATACTAGATTTATAGATTATTACTCAAATCTCATGCGATTTCTGATGATTTAATCATTATAAGCAATTTTTCAGTAAATTCTTTGACATCATTTTTTACTAACATAATATTTTTCTAGAAGCGCAAAAAACGTGCATGCGTGCACTTGCACATACATTTGCAGTTATGGAACAGCAACACATCTTAACATTTTTGTACGAAGTATTTAGCTGTAAAACTTCATTCAAAATAAAAACAATACACTCACACACACGCGCGATTTTACGAAATTATGAGGTTCGTTTAAAAATAGCCTTCGTGTTGAATCGAAAATGCGACATTTATCAAACTAAACTGAATAAAGCTTCTATTAAACAAGCCTGTTTTGGCGCGCTTTTATAAATAGCATTCTGCATTAGAAAGAACAGTTAGACATTCCATCATTTAAATGCCATTCAGATAGCTGAAAATTAGAGTTGATCCACTTGATTTTTCATCTTTGTACAAGATAGCGTTTGGGAATGCGCCATTTTTCTAGAAAATAATACAAGGCGAAAACTTAATGCTAAGTAAGTATTCGAATAAAAAATTTAAAAACTTAAATTATATGAACAGATAATTTAAAAGTTAACATCTAACCTTGTGCAATGCTAGTTTTCATATTACTTGTTGTAAAACTATTACGTTGTTTCAAATATTAATATGCTTTTTGACAAGACATTCCGTACGCCTAAATTTGAGAAGATAGAGACTTAATTAACATTTCAAATTAAAATACATTCTAAAGGTAATCACTCGATTGCCAACTTCATTGTAATTTTAACTCTCGAGCTTCACAAGCTATTATTTCCGCCCAGCACTCAAAACGAGATATCAGCAAATTCCTTTCTAAGAGTTCAAAATACTGTCTCGTGATCTTGGCCGGCTCTGACATCTTGGCTTTGACAAAGAATTTTGATTAAATAAAAACTGAACTATTTCTTTAAAATTATGAAGAATAAAAATATTTAAAGAACTCCATGTTTGCTATTTCGAAAAATCTTTCACACACACACACAATTGTGATGATCTTGCATTTGATGATTATTGCATCAGATACAGTGCATATTTAAAAATCGTAATTACTATAATGAGATTTTATATAAAAAAAAATCATCGTCAGTTTATATATCCTTTCGAAGATTCAACAAACTCTGAACCGAATTCCACTTTATGTACACTTTTTTTTAATCATTGGGAAACAAGATATATTGATAAAGTTTCTGATTATTATTTTTTCCGTTTTAAAATAAACAAATTTACTTTTTGAGGTCAACAGAGTCACCAAGCTGAGTCTGTCATCAGATGCCGAGGGCAACTCCATCTGATATCCCATATTTGAACAAACAGCTACTGCTTCTTTATAAGTACGCTTGTTGTTCGAAACGTAAACACAGACGTGAGCCAGCTTTTCTAATCCTTTCTCGCATTCTACAAAAGACACATAAGAAACGCATTACTCCCTTATATAAGAAATGAAATAAAAATAATTATAATGTAATTATAAAATGCGATTGCCCATAAAACTTTTTACGATTAAATTTTTTTTAAAAAAATAGGTGAAAGTTGTCTTACTACATTCTTAAATAAAAAGATAAACGTAAATAGAATATCATATGGATAAATGAACTGATATCGTCTGCTCCGTGCATCAAATATACAAAAAAATTAAGTTTATACATTATCTGTCAATTATCCAAAGTTTTCTAACCGTCTAGAATAAATAACTTGATTAACTCTCATGACATTCGGGATAAAAGTAAATTGCAAGAATCATATTTTAATATTATTATTCAAACTCTCTGTTATTCACACAAGATAGCCATCAGAAATTTGAAATGCAAATAATTCGGTATCTTGTCGAGATGATGCCTGTATGGCTCCATAATTTTATATCCTTTTCTTTTATTAACAGAATGTTCCCACTAATAATGGCCTAATAATTAATTTCTAAATCGGCAGAGGCATCTACGTGCTTCATTCGAAAACATATTTTGAACTGCGTAAATATTGATGTATTATATTATTTGTGTCAATAGATGTACTACTGAGAAAATTATGAAAGTATTTATAATTAAATTTATATACAGTCTTCTAATTCAGTTAGTCATAATTAGTAAAATATTCTTCATATTGTCGCGTAGATGAAGTTACCGTAGATAAAGCGTGTATTAACTAAAGTCAAAGATAATACTTTCTAATCTTAACTCGAGACTTTATTCAAGGAACTAAACCTTACATCTGTTTTTATCCACAAGACGAAATGACTCGAATCTTTCAGATTTAGAAAGGCACTGAAATTAAAAGAACAAACGAAAAATAACAAAAAGTTAATCAATAAGAAAACAATTTTGAGGCAACTTGCCTGCAATCAGATACGAATTTGTGACCTGCCGCTTTCACTTCATGGCATTCTACCACTGACCCATTCTGTCCGAATCAAGTAAGAACAAGTTTCGTTATAATATTCTAATATTTTAAACAAAAACATTTCCACTCCTATGTGATTAAAATTGACCGAGAAATGATTTTTTATAAATTTCATTATTTCAAGCCATTAAGAACCATCGCAAGCAAGTGTGGTTCATTGATTGATACAATCTTCTCTTGGCATCACGTAAAATTGTCTAGAATCGTCCAAAATACCGATACCCAACTCGGTTAATTTTAGCTGCAGAATAATGTTACTTATTTTATTAAAATTTTAGGATTTAAAAGATATTTTTCTAAATATAAGCGATATAACTGGGGGTATGTATAAATTTAGGTTTCTTACTTTTTAGAAAACCTCATCAATTGAATCAAACGGAATAAAATATAGTTATTTGTGTAATTTAAAATATTTTTTTAACAGGAAGTATATGTTTAACAATTTAAAAGTCAGCTATTAGCCTTAAAGTGAACACCCTGTATATTAAAATCAAATATTTATCTGTATTTTTATATCACAATATAAAGTGCTTATGTAACCAGTGAAATGGTCAACCCAAAAATTTCTTGTACACTTCTTTTTAAATGTACCTGTGGATTATTAATCGTATGCAGTTAGCGAACAATAGTTACGAAAGACCCAATCAGCATGAAATCTTTAGTGATTAATAATTGGGTTGCGATTAATACATATGTGCCAGAAAACCAATGTGTATTTTGGATGCCCTATTTCCAATTAATTAAAATTAAAATTGGACACAGAGAGACAATTGTAGTCACAAAATCACATACGAAATTTCACACATTTAAATCATTGCTTTTTTTAGTTATCTCGATTACATGCTTGTAAAAGTACAGACCAAACTGATAAACGGTCAACACCGTGTTGGACTTTTTTGTAACATGTAACATTTGGACAAACTTGTAACATGTCTATACTTTAAATAAATTTGCGTACTAAATTTTATCTAAACAGCTTTTAGTTCTTTTGTATACAGAGTATTAATTTAAATTCAGACAGCAGGATAGGCATACTTCTTCTGAATAGATTTCGTTCAAACTTTGATAGAGACCTACAAAGAAAGAACTGAATAGAGACTTCATACCAAATTTCATCCGCCTAGCTAAAAGCTTTTTCAATTATCATGTTCATTGACAGGAGGATTTAACTCCTCCCCTCCCCACCTAAAATAAAATCCAAAAGTGTGAGTTTTTAACTCAGGGAAGTTTGAAGCGTGAGAATTCGGCAAAATCTGGAATTCGGAAATTTTTTTGATGATTATGATACTTTCTCTTCGTATCCAAGAAGTAAAAAAATTATGTATCGATACAGTTTGTAGCATATTGTGATCGTTGGCATTAAGCGTGACGTCTTTCTGCCCAGGAGATGGTGTAACGTGAGTAAGGAGACACAGACCTCTTTTGATTTAGGATAAAGCATTTGTTTCCAGAGAATTACACTCATTATTATATAAATAATTTTTCAAGTCTTAGCAAGAAATGATTCCTGCATTTTTGTTTGACACATAAGTGTGATTATAGCACAGATTTTGAAAAACTCTGTAAACGATAAAAATTATGGGCAATTACAAAATTAATATAAGGATTAACATCCTGAATTATCAGTAAATGATTCTATACCATAATCTTCAAGGAAATTTTAATAAAACTCTAACAAAATTATAAAGGATAAAACAATGTATTTCATTGAACACAAACCTTTGGTGTTTCCTGATCGGCTTATTGGAGGCAGTCTGTCAAAACGGAAACTTAAATCTCGTCCATCATAGCTGAAATATTTTCATATCATTTAGTATAAAAAGGCATCCGAAATAAAAATAAAATAAAATATCATTCTATAAAAACATTTCTATGAAGTATAATGGCATTTGCTCTGTCTCAGCAATTCTCACTCTTTGTTTTAAAGACGAGAAGTAATCTATTTTCTTAACGCCTTGGAATGCATACTGAGCTTAACCTTGAAAGCTCAATGTTAATTTTGCTCAAGGTAAAGATTACTGATTATGAAACAGGGCATTCCAAAATGCTAAGCAGACATTTTTGGAATGCTCAAATTTTTCAGTAAATATTTAGACAGATATTCAAGTCACGTTTTAACAAAATCATTTGAATATTCAACATGTAAAAATGTTAACATTTTGTATCAACCAGCGGGAATGGTCTCTGAAAAATCTTCTCGCACATTCCACCCACCCCTCAAAAAAGTATGTGCCTCGGGTGAGGCAGAGAACACCTTACATGAGATTGGCCATACAGTATTTACGAAATATTAACCTTTGGTGTGAATTATCATTTTTATTGAATCTGTAGTATGGTTCTAGACGAGTTTTTTGGTTTTTAATACCTGGTATGCGGTTAATAGTAAATTGGATTTCCTCTTTAGACGTGTTTTTCCCAACCAATTGAAACCAAAATTTAACACAGAATTACAATTATAGTCACAAAATTACACACCAGTTTTGATATATTGCGTTTTTGAGTTCTCGAGATGCTTTTGAAGGAATAGGCTGACAGACATTCAACCATTTGTTTGATTTGGTTCAAATTTCGATTGGAGTTAACAATACAGATGTTAAATCCGTATAACGAATTTAATTCATCTAGCTGTCTTCATTTTGTAGTTATCGTGTTAGTTTATAAGAGAACAACTGGGCAGATAGAATTACACAAAATGAATTTTGCTCAAAATTCACAAATTTTATATGAAGATCATATCATTTCATCCATGAAGCTCAACATTTTTGAGTTATTTTTGTCACAGACAGATAGACGGATGGAGAGACAGACATTTTCCAAAAATGTGTTTTTCGAACTCAGGGATATCTAAAACGTGGAGATTTATGAAAATCTTGAGATGGAATTTTTTGACAATTACATTACTTTCTGTATACTTCGCATATGAGAAAATAAAAATGGTTTATTATATTAGAAAGTTAACCGAATTTCTGATTCTACGAGCTTAAAACCTCTATTTGATATTTTTATTTGTTATTAATCTTTTATACAGTAAAAATATGATTCAGTTTCATATAAAATTTTAATAAATAAGAGAATTTCTAATAGTTGCTAATCAAGATAAAGAACATTGTAGTCGAACATTGTAGATTCATTTGAAGACAGCGCTGTTGCTTACCTTTCCGATTCGATATTGTTGGAATAACTTCCAGTGAAGTGGGAGTAGGGTCCATTATTGATTACAGCCACTTGACCCCCACTGTTCGTGATTTTAGCAGAATGAATGGCAGCTTGGCAGACGGACGAATTTTGACGGTAGATGGATGTTCCCCATACGCTGAAATCTTCATCGGCACACTCGGGAGGGCAAATGATTCTGCAAATAAAAGCAAAATGTCATACTCAATCGAATGAATAAGATTTTGAAGTTGTAATATTCCACATATATATTGTCACGTAGGTATTTTAGTGTGGAAAGCAATGACACACACAAGAAGTAGAGCTAAACCAATTTATTAACTGAACTCTGAACACAGTGACTGACAAATCTTCTGCTTTTATACAAGCAGGGAAAGTTCCAGAATACTTTTCTAGAAACAGTAAGAAAAGTCCAGAACACTCATCTGGTAAACTAAAGAAAGGTCCAGAATCTTCTGGAACATGAAATAAAGGAAAACATAAAATCAAGGAATTAAATATTTACACAGACTGCGAATCGCATTGTTTCTAGCTTTATTCGAACTTACAATCTCTTGATTATGAGACCAGTGCTATGACTATTCGGCCATGGAGAGTCGACTGCCTCTTTTTAATGCGGCAATATAAATTCACTATCAGAAAATTTATAGCAATCTTTTTCTAAAAATATATATTTCATGAATAATTTCTAAAAGATTTAATAGTTCATTTTATGCCTTCTTTATAAACGTGGGCCCAGAAGCTGATTTTCAAACGTTAGAGACAAGTTTATCCTTCTGTTCGGAAAGATATTTTAAGTCTACCAATCATATTTATTTGATAAGTTTAGTAAAATTTTCTTGGCTTTCAAACATTTGAAAAAAAGACTCCACACTTCTGTGACCAAAATTAAATTTATGAAGATTTGAATTTTATTATTTTAAATCAATCAACTATCATCTACAGGAAATGCTGTGCATTGACTAGCGGATCTTCCTTGAAGCAGTCAAGATCTAAAACAACATTATTCTAATTTTCATAAACTACATTCGCAAAATAATGGAACTGTTTTTATTTAAAATGTTTATGTACCAATAATTACTAAATATGAACAATAGGGTTGAGGATTATATAAAATTTTCACAGTTGGTTTTTAGTAGTACATTTATTGACTCAAATATCATAAAATATAATTTTTTATAAAAGCTCATGTCTATCTCGGGCGGTTTAAAAATTAAGCACTGTACCCCGATTAGGACGGACATTGTATGGTAAAAAATGATACGATTTATTTAAGTAATATTACATTAAGGTATCATTTTTAAAGCAGAACAATTGTTATTTTGAAATCTATCCCGCAATTATGCAATCAAAGAAAAGATAAATAAATAAATAAAAAAGACACAAGATATTTTTGAGCTTGTGAATGATCAATAACCATATAAAACAAGTTACGCACTTCTTTCTTCAAAAAAGTGTAACTCATCCTACACATGAAGATTAATTTCAGTTTTTTTTAT
This sequence comes from Argiope aurantia, assembly GCA_026543865.1. Classification (NCBI taxonomy): domain Eukaryota; kingdom Metazoa; phylum Arthropoda; class Arachnida; order Araneae; family Araneidae; genus Argiope; species Argiope aurantia. Next base: position 614,043 of record JAPMOR010099059.1, read on the forward strand.
GCCCTTCGGCAAAGTCTTTTACAATATGATGGAGTTTACTATAAAAGGTACGCTTATATTAAAAATCATTTATATTCTTTACACTTTAATAAATCAGTTAATAAATCACAAGTAATAATAAGCCGGAGTGGTCTCTGCAAAACTTTCTCACATAACTCTAATAAACTTGTCATGCAATAGAACACTCACATTGCATTGGCTTACAATAGTTACGAAATATTAATTTTTGGCATACATTTACTATTTTTACTGAATCTATCGTGTCATCCTTGGCAAGTTATTTGGCAATTAATTCCTTGATTAATTCCTTTGGTATGAGGTTGATAGTATCCAAAAATCGAATTTGTGTTTTAGACACGTTTTCTCGACCGATTGACACAAAAATTTGATGCAAAACTGCACTTATAGTCACAAAGTCCCACCTCAAATTTAATGTTTAAATCATTGGTTTTTTGGATTATCGCTTTTACATGTTTATGAAAGTACAGATCGATACCATTCCTTTGTTAGATTTGGCTTAAAATTTGAGAGGTTTTCCTAACTATAGGTATTAAATCTGTGAACTGAATTTTATCTATCAAGCTCTCTTTGTTTTGTATTATAGTGTTAACTTATATTCGAACAACCAGGCAAACGAACTTCCTCTGAACAAATTTTACACAAATTTGACAGAAAAATCTTTGTTTATTGTAAACCTCATATCAAATTTCAACCGTCTAGCTCAAAGCGTTTTTGAACTATCATTTTCACAGGCAGACAAATGTACGCCTTTTAAAAATGTGTATTTTGAATTCGGGAGGTCTAGAAAGTGAAGATTCGTCAAAATCTCGAGTTAGAATTTTTTTTGACGATTACTTTACTTTTTCTTTACTAAGCATATGAGAAAATAAAAAAATGGGACATCAGAATCATCTCATACAATTACTGTAACGATAATGCCAATAATTATTTCTTGTGAAATAACTTTAATCGTCAAAATTCTCTTGTCCAAAATCTGTACAGAATAAGCATCTGCAGAAAAAGAACAAACAACAAATTTGGTCTATTATGAAAAGAGCTGTACTAGCCTTCAATTATAAAATTATATTTTACAAATAATGAGATAGCGAAATAATAACCGATTTCAAGTTTAAATAAACATGTATACATAAAAAAAAAGTATGTGATAAAATTAAAATTGAAGTAAAAAAAATGAAGTAGTTTTGCTTGGGTAAGAAAGATAACTCGACATATATTGTTTCCTACTTGATAGAAATAGATTATCTAAATTACTCTTACCTCACTGATACGCCTTCATTGTTTACAATTTCCGATCCTTTAGTATTACAGTTTGGAATGATTGTCGACACTAAAAAAAAAAAATACGATTTTTAAATTGCTCAGTGCATACTTTTTAGGAATAATTCAGCACAAAGTAAAAAAAAAGAATAAGGAAGGAATTCAGTATAAAGTAAAATAAAGATTTTAGTAAAAATTTTAGCTTTCAGAATAGTAAATAATGTATCAATAATTTTTTTATGCAAATAAAAATGCTTCTAATAATTTCTATGTCACACTTAATTTATCGCATTTCTTTCTCAAAATAATTTTATGTTTAGAAATTTGCAAACAATATATAAATTCTGGGAGTGCTTAAATATTATTAATGCCACTTTTCTTATATTATTTAAAAATTATATTACATTATTGTCCTGAAATTCAAATCGATTTCCTTGTTTCATCAAATATTTAATTATGTGTTTTTTCCCATCATTGAAAGTTTAAAAAGAAAGATTCTGTTTAATATCAGTATAGTTAACAAAACGAATAAAAAAGGGAAGTGATAATACTATGAAAGTTAGAAAACGGATGTACCGAATATTTACTTTTTATCAGCGCTATGATGAATGGTCCGTTTTGAAATATTCTACTATTAGAAACGTTCATATTCACAATAAACAGAAAATGTCTAAGACAGTTAAAAAAAATTTAAGGTGTAGCAATTTCATGGAATCATGTGTGTGAAGTTATATTCAAGCAATTTATCTGCAATGGAACTGAATTTAACTGATATCCAATATCTGAGACAAATCAACTGGTCATTAAAGGTAACTAGTTAAAATACTTTGGGAAATTACTGAAGGCTGTGCTTGTTTAATACAATTAATACTTAACTACCGATAACTTTTGTTTTTTTTTAATATTAAAGAAAATTGTATCAAACAAAGAATTTCATTTTAAACAATTTCGTCCACTATTAATGTTGAAAAAATACCTTTCGCTTAATTTAATACTTCGAAATAATTGAAAATTAAATTGGGCTATTAGTATGTCACTAAATAATGAAACATGTAAAATGTAAAAGATACCTATGATATTTTATTTTGAATTCTAATTCATATAACACATGCATGATTTACAATATAAAAAAGTAAAATCGTTCAAAGAAAAATCCTGGTGTGCATTATATGCGACATAAATGTATAAGCAAAAAAAAAAAAAAAAGAATTAAAAATAGTATATGAAAAGCAAGAAACCAATTTATATTTAAAATAATTTTATTACACGAGATAAATGAAATTAGAAATAAATAGTTTATTAAGATGCTCGTTGGTATGGTATCAGTGTCATTTGTTAAGAGAATTGTTTTTGTTTATACTGAAGAATAAATTAATATAATATTTAATGATCCAATTAAAAAAAATGGAAAAAGCTAAGGATTCTCAAATTAGGTGCGAAAAAAAAATGTAATCTAACAAAAAAACTGTCAACTCTAAAAATTCATCGAATTATATTTCTTAATGAACTTGATTTTATAGATTTAAAGAATTAAATTTCCGCCTACCTTTAAGGCAAGATGGCAAACTGTCCGACCAAGTCCCATCGTATAAGCAGAGTATGGTGTCAGTTCCAAGCTGTTCATAGCCAGGCTGGCATTTGTACTCGATGCGAGAATCCTGGATGAAATGACCGCCCAACCTCACGGCATCTGGAGGTATGATACGATCTGCAAATTGCACGTTTCCTGGATCCGGACACGAAGCCAGCTTTTCTGGAAAAAGAAAGGCATTTAGAGATATATGCGCAATATCTGTGCTAATAATAAAAGAGAATCTGTGTGTGTGTGTGTGTGTGTGTGTGTGTGTGTGTGTGTGTGTGTGTGTGTGTGTGTGTGTGTGTGTGTGTGTGTGTGTGTGTGTGTGTGCGTGTTGATTCTCTACAGGCTAAATCGTAGATATAGATGTACCAAATTTGTTACAAATACAATTTGGAGTAAGGAAATGTACAATTCAAATAGTTTTTTTGTATTTGACATGAAGATATCTGCGATAGTATTTGCAATAATATAGATCTGAAATAATATTAGAAAATATTATTACACAAAAATGAACTTTAATTAATTTAAATATTAAAATTTAAAAAAGATATCTTTAATGACATTTATTTCAATTCCTTGCAATTTTTTGGCTAAATTTCGGAAATTTTTATAAATGTTTTTCTCACATAACTTTCAACACTAGATTTTATTATTGCAATATAATTCATTCTTTTTAATTGTTTTACCAAATATTTAATTGAATGATATTTTATTGTTGAAAGGTGAAAAAAATATTCATCTATTATCCGAGAAATTTACATAAGAAAATGAAATAGTCAAATTGCATTGCCTCACTTTAGGGTCTAATGATAAAATAATGTCATAGGGCTCGTCTTCATTAAGCAAACTCTTTTGATGAAGTATAATGTATAACAAGTTATGCATAGGAGATTTAATTTAAATTAAACACTACTAATATCTTCGGTATATCCTCAATGCCGTGAGCCGAAAACAGAATAAAATCTAAAACTGCTACTAGTTGTAATTTCATAATTAAATGTGACATATAAATTGAAGTAGAAGTGTGGTGACTTCCATTAGGAAGGCTCATTTATATAATAAAATGAATAGGTAGTAAATTATTAAAATAATACAGCCTTAGAGATTTCATTGGAATCAAATATTACCAATATTCCCGACAGACAAACCAGCCGCCAAAGTCACTTAATTATAAAATAAATACGGCCAATGCTTTTCGTTTTATATCGAAATCTCGTTAAAGGAATATTTTGTTGCATTGAGACAAAGTTATGAGAAAAAAAGAAATAATACGCACTAGTTTATGTGTTTTGTGCAATATTCAAAATGGACCGTTTGATGTCAGAAACGAAAAAATCATTATACAGCGAATATGTCAAGTCGTTATTAAACTAGAAATGCATTGCAACAGTTCCAATAGGTGTAAATTATACACATTAAAATTCAATTAATAGTAATAATAATTAGTGAAAGCTGAACAATTAATATAAAAAATTAAATTAGTCAAAATCTAAAAATGTGTATTATTTCTGTATGACTGCTTGTGAGTTAGCTATTTAGAAAATTTATTTCAAGATTCAACTAGACATTTTCTGTTGTCACATAGCTTATGAATAAAAAATTATGATGGATAAAAATGAAATTAGTTAAGAGTAAAATTTGCATTTATTCTCTTTTTCAATAAATCAGGTCACTCTTCAGTCTCGCTCAGTTCTTTAAAACTATATTTTCCCAAAAGGGTTGATATTAGAACGATTGCAAAGGTTTAGCTGTTAGGATGTTACTTCAGATATTTTTCAGTAACTCAGCTGCAAAACTCGTATCATCCATGATCTCTGAATTTTATAATATTAGAACAACTCTCTAATACATTAAATGAAATAAAATAAAATGATTTTTTTATTTGATTTTTAATTCATTGTTTTATCATCCATGTTTTAAATTATTAGCTGCAAAAGATATTTTATCAATTATTGCCTTACTCTGTTACTGACATTGACTTGTCAGGCTACAGCTAAGCAGAGGATGAGTGATTTCTCGCTATCTAATTAACTAATATAGTGTAATTCACAGGCAGATTAATATTATTAGATCATATTTTATGAATACAGATAGCTACATAATCGGAATATATTTAATATGAAGCAGATGTATCCATGTTTCTCTGGATGAAAATATTTTGAAATAATATTTAATTTATTATATAATTTGAATATATTTTTATATAAAATATCATCATACACAAATTTTTTTATCGTCTAATATATTTCTTAAATTAAAATGAGAAATCAGCTTAACTAACTGATTTTTAATAAAATTCCGAAAATTAATAATCGTTCCTGGATTATCAATGATTTTAAAATAATGGTATAAAGTTCAATTTACACTGCAAATAGTGATTCGAAAGTAATTTAATAAAATGATTTAAAAATATTCGCAATATTCGAAATACTTTCGTAAAAGAATTAATTCGACTACGAATACGAATAATTCGAATTAGTTCGCAAATTCGTAATATTTCTAAAATAAATATTCGTAATATTTCGTAATAAATATTCGTAAATATTTCATAAATAAATTCGTAACATTTTCATTAATAGGAATGGCAATACGTAAGATAAAATTATCCTTTTTCTTGTCTATTTAAATGCAATTTTTAATTAATTGAAAATTGACTTATTAATTCTATGTGTGTCAGCAAAAAAACGTTTAGCCGAGAATACACAATGAATAATATTTTTTATTAGAAAATATTTAACTACTTGTCACAAATTCAATATTTAGCTGATTATCAGAAAACTTCCAATAAAATCTTTCTTATTCTTCATAGTATTTCTGAACAAATTTTGATTAAAATATATTCGGTAGCAAAAATTTTAATAGTATAAAATTATTTAAGTGTTTCAGTTATATTTTTACAGATTTATCATATTAATATTTTTATTTATGTGAATGAAAGGGTATGAAAAGTAATATTACTTTTTCATTATTTGATTATTATTTTACATAATGATATCGTAGCCAAAAACCTATTAAGTAAACTAGTTAATATTATTCAATTTTTAAAAAAACCACCAGCAATGGTACTTTTAATTTAACTTCAGTAAAATATTTTTATTTGATCATTTAATGCAGGTAAAGTTTTCTTCGTAAAATAAACTTTCAATAATCTTAAAGAAATGAATAATTCATATAATATTATCTACATCCTGAGTTAATGCAAGGTCAAAAAAACAATCATCGTGACGTTTGTGAAACATTGTGCTAACCTTGAGCTTTTGCAACGCTGATTTAATTCGCAGATTTTTCTTTCAAATAATAGGTTTCAGCTGAATGTTTTCAAAATAATAAGTGTTGGATCTTTGGAGTATTTAGATACTTCCACGCCCTAAGCAGTGAACATTATGATGCCACTCTTTTAATAAGACAGTCAATTTAATTTCACATTTTAACACATTTTTAACATGTTAATGATTTATTTTATTAACTTTGAGTATACGTGTATGCTTTTATTTACCTATCATGACTTCAGTTAGTTCCAGTTGTGATCAATTAGTTCCTACCATGACTTCAATTTGATACAATATTATTAAAGACATTTCGCCATTTATAAATGTTTGTGGTGGAATGAAAATCATTATGATCCGTGCAGTGGAAGCAAGAAGACGGATGTTTTCGATAACATTTCTTTAATGATTACATTTCACACAAAACAAACACAAATACAAGACGCGCGCACCTCTCTAACAGAACACCATCTCATCTCATTATTTACAACCGCAATGCACCATGGGGTGCGTACCTAATCAGGCATCGCCACCTATTACCGAAATGAGAAGACAGAATAATGCAATTGCTAATTTTTTTTTAACTAAGTGAATGTAAAGAAACAAACAGAAAACTGACCACTTATACATGACAAACTGTTAATATTATCCTATTATTTTATCATACATAGAATTTGTGCTTTTTACAATTTTATTTATTTTCTAACTACGAAAATAAAGGTTTTTTAAATCCACCTACTTACAAACCCCTTTCAGGCTAGCGGCCTTGGGCAGGCAGCTGTGTAGATTTCCAGATTGGAAATTATGTTTGATAGCAGGTAGTGTAGATGATTAGAAATTATTTGTACTTTATTTTAATTCTACGAAATCTAAAATTAGTTGATATTAAAAACAAAGGTGAAATCGAAATTAAATTAAAGGAAAATTAATCACCCTAATAATATTAATTAAATTAAAAATAACTTTTTCATACAGAAACTCTTTCAAGATGTTTTCTAATTAAAAAATTACATAGTTTTTTCAAAAGAATAATAATTTATCAATTTTCAATTATTATAATAATCAATTTAATGTTTCTATTAATAATAAAGGAGAATGTATATTTGTGTATGTGTTGTTGTTCAACAGAACAGCCCATTTGATTTAAAGCTACCAAATTTGGCACGGATATATTTTAAAGAGTGAGAATGTACATCTAGGTGCTTTCCTTTGAAATTTTTATTAAAATTTTAAATAATTAAGAAAAAAAGCTAGATTTTAATATTTTTCTATAGTAACCCTGAAAATATTGAAGCAAGAAACTGATTTTACACTTTTTGAATTTTTTAGAAAAGTCTTTTTTTATGATAGCAATTATACTATCGGGTAACATTTCCCTGAATTTTGACATTTTTTAAAAAATATTTTTTATTTGGATAATTTTCAACAATAAATTTCATTATCGCAATGGAATTCAGGTCTTTGTAGTTGCTTCCAAAATTAGAAAAAAAAAAGCTTAAACAAGGGATTTTCTTCAGCTACTGAAAGCTGAGGAAGAGAGATTCTGCACATAATCTGTGCTTACATTAGGAACAAGAAAGTTAAAACGTATTACTGAAACGATGATTTTTAATGGTGCTATGACTTCACGGGATTCAATTCCATTGGAAAGGTTCAAGTACTCACTAAATAAAACAGGTGTAAAACTAGCAAAATAACAGAGGTTTAATCATATTTATCTCAAAGTTATAAGTTCAGATATAGCATGAAGATATCTCAGAGAGGGAAGTTATGCATAAAAGATTTTACTGAAACCGGATACAAATAATTTTCCCGTCAAAACAGATAGTCAGCAAAGGCAGTTAGTAAAAAAATAAAGGCGAAATAAAGAAGCTCACCACACAAAGGAAGTTCCCCACTCCAGTTTCCATCCTCCATGCAAGTCAGGGTTGGACTTCCAATAAGTCGATGGTGTAGGTTGCATGTAATGCTAGCTGTCACTCCAACCACTAATTCGTTTGTAGAAAATGTTAGTCGTCCATTTGCAGGAGCGCTCAGCAATGAACATTTTCGAACTGTATAAAAAAGATTTAAATATTCAGTTTATTCGACAAAAATATTTGCATTACAAAATAAAGTTAGTTTTTTAATGCACACTGCAAATAAATATTATAATGTATAACTATATTAATGGCTAAATATTTACTATGTTTTTCAAATATTTTTAACTTGATCAAAATTTGCAAAAACAAACAAAAAAAAAAAGCCTGTGCCTAATTGCATATTTAAAGGGAATACGTGATTTAAAATATTCAGTTCATTAGTGTACATTTATTAAAATATATTTTAAACCAATTATATCACTTCCTGAGATCATTTCTTAGAAGCATTTCTAAAATCATGTTTAAAGTTTGAGCTATATTTTAGTAATTATATTGAAACCCAAATAATCTCAATTTCTTTAAGTAGCAACTCACAATTTTTTTTCTAAATTTGAAAAGTAGAATTGAATTTCGAAAGACATGAGTAATAAAATTTCAGTCATTTATCCTTATCCTCTCTCTTTCGAAGACTAGATTTTATTGATACAGTAATCAGGAGGTTAACATTAGTTCTGGTATGGTCTCCGATAAAAGTCGAAGAATTCTTCAGATGTCGATTGACGACAATATCTATGACCATATAATTGCAAAGCTGGTTAAAATTGGATTTTTTCTTATGAGAAATTTAATACTCTCGTCGAAACTAATTTTCAACCTCTTGAGAACTTGCCATTTTTTTCAAGTTGGCAATCAGAATATTGAACTTTGGGAATGAGAATTACTAATCAGCAAGCAAAAAAAAGGACATTTATAGACGCATCACATTTTGAAAACAGATTTATTGCAGGAAGTAATTCCTCATTACTAAAAAGGAAATACTTTTATCAATAAAGAAGCAAATTCTTGTAACTGCTCCAACCTAATTGGAATTCAAAGCTTTCTCTCTGGTTGGATAATTGAATACTGAGCTTACGAGAATGACCACCTTCAATCAGAGTGCAAAAAATAAAAGCAAATACGAAATGAAAGGTTATCACACTTAGAGATGTATCAAGTAAGTAGTAGTCTCCCTCCTTCTTACTGAAAGGAAAATAGTTCTAGCAATAAAAAAGCAAATTTAATAAAAAAGCTTAATGGGAACTCCGAGACTTTTTTTCTGATTGGCAAAATAAGCATTGAGCTTATAAGAATGACATCACCAATCAGTAAGCAAAAAAGGAATGATTATGGCACTTGGAGATGACTCTCATTTTGAGAATAGCTTTAAGGCAAAGAATAATATCCCCTTTATTAAAAAGGAAATACTTCTAAAATAAAAATTTGAAAAATCAGGGTGTAACCTTCAGCTTCATTGGAATGCAGAATATTTTCTCTAATTATAAAACTGAGTATGGAAATAATGGAAACGACACGCTCTTATCAATGTTAAAAAAAAAGGAGAGGGGTTATTGCACATGGAGTAGCATCACATTTACAGAATAGTTTTATGGTAAGTAAGTCCCCTTACGGAAAAGAAACCATTTCTAACAATAAAGCAGTACAAAATCCCTATTTTGTGCTGCTTTAAGGTTTGTATTTAAAACAAATGGTTTATTTTCTCAAGTAGTTATTTTTATGTTTTGTATTTAAAACAAACCATAAAAATTCTGGTAAAATAATCGGAAGGCTCATGTTGTAGAAAATAACTTTTTTCGATCTATCCAGTAACTTTTCTCTACGGAAAGCATAAATCTGATGGCGGAAAAGATGTTTTAAGTCTCAATTATTTGTTGCATCCCATAAATAATAATTTTGGTAACAAAAATAATTTTTTAAAAAAGTAACTTACGACACACTGGAGGTTTGCCGGACCACTTGTGGTTAGACAGACAGGTGAGAACGGCTGCACCTCTCAATTCATATTCGTTCGGACAAGTGTAGACAGCAGTGACCGGCATGTCAGGTGGACTGAGAACGACTTGAAGAGGAGGAATAGGTGCTTCTGGAGGTTTACAGCCTGTAAATAATTTACAGAGGTACATAATCATGGTCATTAATTGATAAATTATTTAAATCCTAATGAATAACAAATCATTTTCAGTTCAGTTTAAATTCAGGCTCTTAACTTTTAGATATATTTAAAAAAACAATACAAATTTTAAAAGCTTTTACCTTTACGGCGTTCACATCTCCTTCCTTCAAAATCTGAGGAGCACAGGCACATTCCGTCTCTCTGACAGACACCCCCATTCACACAATCGCAGTCTCAAAAAAGAAAAGGAAAGCCTCAGAATCTCATTTTTTTTTCTGATTCAGAATTTCGAAAAGTTTAAAGTATATACTTATATCATATAAGGGAATATTTTTTAATCCATATTCTGACTCTTGCTAGGTGGTAAAGGTTCATTTGTTGTTATTGTTGTTGGTATAGTTGCTTTTTAGAACTATATAGTTAACATTAACTTTAAAGAATAAGCATAGACGATTATACAATATCATTTATTATTAATATATCGATTAAATTAAATTTATCTGCACATTAATAATTGGTTTTGAAATTCGTGCTACGCATGATTGTTAATGTTTCGTCGATGGTCTTTAAAGCTGTCACTGTATTTTTATGTTTCATTCCAATATCCTTTATTTGAGGATAAATGGAATCAATTAATAGTATCACTTTTACACATAAAAACGGCAACTATTATGTTATCAATATAGAAATAATAATAATTTCAAATAATTTAACATAATGATTTTATAGGTAAAAAGAAATTGTCTTTTCGCATATCTCCGCATATATTGTATATAAAAGAATTCTTCCTCAAAGTGAAATCATCAATTCTACCAGATACTGTGAGCGGTTTGATAGATTAAAAGGTCCCATAGCAGAAACACGACAAGAATTGACAGAAAGACGAAGCCCTGTTTTTCATTGCGACAATGCAAAACTCCATATTGCATTGGCTGTAAGAGAAAAACTATTACAGTTTAATAGGGACGTGCTATTATATCCCCTGTGCTTACCAGATATGGTTACAGTTATTAAAAACATTATCTGCATGATAAGTGGTTCCAATCCGTAAGCAAAATAAAAGCGCATCTAGAGGATTTTGCAAGTAAGCACCAAGAAATTCTGAATGATGGAACAATAAGGCTTCCTAATAAGTAGAAAAAAGTATACAGAGCAATTCGATTCATATATTATGCAATAAATCATACGAACTATTCTATCGTGTGTTCCTTTTTGTATTAAAAAATGAAAAGAACAATAGAAATTACGAGACAACTTAATACAACTCTTAATGACCCAACTATTGTTTTGCTTTTTTTTTTTTTTTTTTTTGCAGAATTCGTAGTTGCAATCAGGATATTATAAATTTTTAACCATTGCTTAGATAAGTTGGAAATATTACAGATTCTCGTACCATTTTCACACCAAGCTCCATACTTTCCTTCTGGACACGTAGCGCAATTATCTCCTCCATTCGGATGGCACTGTAGGCATCTTCTGTATCGCGGACAAACGTCTTCTTCTTTGAGATCATCGCAGGGCTTACACCTTACTTTCCATCGATAAGAATAACTGCATCTGGACGAAAAAAAACAACAATTTATTTGTGAGTGCCGTGATAATAAACTGTTGCTATCCATTATAGCAAATTTGTATATCCTGCTAATCCACGTCTATTTATGTTTCTCTTTTCACACTTTCATTCAATCATTTAAAATTTATCAATCTGTTTGCTGAAACTATTTCTTTCTTCTATTTTTATTAAAGATTTGAGGTTTAAAAAAAATCAGGTCGTAACTTTTCGCCTCATGCTATAATGTATTATTAATCAATCCTCATTATTGTCCACAGTGAAATGAAAATACTATTGTCTTTATACCATCTTAATAAATTACTCATAAGTTTTTCACAATATATCAAGTAGTGGCGTGCATTCAACTGAAGCGAATAATGTGATATAAAGCAAAAATAGTGATTGCAATGCAGACATTGAAAATATGAAGCATTATATTTACATATTTAAGCTTTCTAAGCATTTCAAGCACAAATATTTTTCAAAAAAATATTTGGAATTCTAGACTTTTATGAACAAATAACGTCCGTCATCCATGGGCTCTTATAAGGCAAAAACATTGAAAGATTTCCGGATAACTAAAACTTTTGCTAATAGATTGTTGATTTTATTATTATTTTTAAATATTAATGATGGAGGCAGAGTTTATTTGAATATATAATTATTTTTAGATAATTTTTTAAAATTTTCTGATGATTTCCCAATGTATGTAGACAAATTTATCATGGATAATATCTGTAACAACAATTTATTCTATAACAATCATTTTAAAATAAACTTGCAAGTATGTGATTTCTTCGGTCGGATTTCATGAACCTCATGAACGATTATTCTTTGCGGCTGTAAATATTCTTGGATACCACCTTAATAATTTCCTCAAACTACAAAATGATAAAGTGTTGAAATTCCCAATGTAATGACCAGTACAACATCTACAGGCATTCATTCTATCTCCTTTAGCCTCATTTTACAAATATAAATGAATAATATAACCCTATTAGTAAGAGAAAGTTATCATTTGCTAAAAAGAAAATTTTAATTTATTTCAAACGGTCTGCTTAAATCCTATATCTTTAAAACGAAATTCACGAATCCTGAATCCCGAACAAAATTTCTAAATACCCTTATTTTTTTACAACTCGAAGTTATCATAATGATTTTATTTGGATTATTAAAGAAATACAATTAAAGTTGATTAACAAAATGAAAAAAAAATCGATTCATTATGCCACTGATGTTATATGAAGACACTAATAAAAGAATTACAATTTACTTAATGCTTTCATTATTAAAATATAGATTAGAATAATTATTATAAATCCACGAGTTACTTCAGTAACTAAATAAGGAGTTCGAATTTTTGGAGTGTTAATTTAACCAGGATTTAATTTAATCCTAAATATAAGCATTTAATATAATACTTTAAACATTTTTTAAAATACATTATTGAAAAATAATATATCACCAGGTATCAAATATGATGATAATATTTATGATTATATTCCTTCATTATGGATGTAGTTTTCAGTTTTAAATTTAATATTTTTCCAAGAATGCACAAATATATACATTGTAAAAATTTAAAGTTTCCGTTTTGAAATGAAACAGATTTTGCTTAATTCCAATGTGAAAGCGAAATAAGTAATTTTTTCATGCTAAAAAATTAAAAGTAAGATAAAAACAGTGGTTGACCTTTTTAATTGTGAAGAAAAATTGCCATTATTCTAATCTGTAAAGACATTTAGACGTGGTTAATGCAGCGAAATTGTGTATTTATAAGCTAATTTTGTTTACCTTTAAAACACAGTAATATAGAAATTTTAGAAACACACATAAATCAATAAAGATAAAATCTTGAAATGGCAATATAATTTTGTATTTATTTTTAAAAAATAAACAGAATGGAAGTTCAAAAACTAGTTTCACTGTCATTAAAAAATAAACAATCGTCACTATTTCGTTGAAAGCTCAATAAAGTTATAGTTAAGTTAAGCACTTAAACAACTCTGAAAACTGATATGCTTTATTGTAAGCAGGATCGAAAATAACGCGCAATCACGATATAGCTTTTTAAAAAAACAAATATAATAATTTTGCTGTCTGATTTTAGATACATTGTAGAGTGCCAGAGCGTATATTCTTGTACTTAGTCTGATAATGAATACGGAACCTTAAAAAACGAAAGGTCTGAATAAATACGAAAAGGAACTCAGGTTTGGTCAATAAAACACAAATGGAGAAGAAATAGAAACACATGTGTTGAGTATCAAACTGTTTGTATCTCCTTGTTTCTCAATATCTACTAGAATTCTGTCTATCAAAATACAGAATACAGAATTAGTCTATCAGAAAAGAACCCAATATAGAATTCAGTCTATCAGAATATTCTTACAGTATGGGAAATGCGTTGCCATGAGCAACGTATTCGCAAACGTTGCCATTTCGTTATGTGAATGTTTGGCGAATCTTATTTCTCCCCAACATGGTGAGAGTAGTGGAGGAGATTTGACGAAAGCAACAAGTGAGAAGTTAATATGAATGCAAAATTAAAGGGACTTAATAGAGACAATTCTTTGAGAAGTAAAGGAATTTGTACAATCATTTGATTTCATTGTATTTTTAATCATATTTATGGATGCATAGTGAAATACATGCATCCACAGAAAAACGTCCGTTGTTTCTTTATTATCTTCAAAACTCTTAATTTCAGACATAGGTATTATTTTTCTGTATTCTTGATGAAGTTAAGAGCAGTTATGGCAAAAAATGTTGCTCCAATGGACGAGCCAAAAGTGTATCAATAAAGCAGGTCATTTTCAGAATCAAAATAGCAGAATTATTTTCGTGAAAATTATATATTTCAAGATGGCAATTTCAGAAGAATATATTCCGAAAATGCTTTAAATGATTTTAACTGCAAATTTCGCCAGTGCTGTTTCTCCTATATTGAAAAATGTATTGAATTTTTTGAGAAAGCAAATAAATAAATAATAGGTGCAAAGTTCATATAAAATTTAATCAGTATCAATCATAAAAAAAGTTTTCTCCCAAACCTATCAGATATGATATAATTGCGTTTCAAATTGATATAAAAATATGTATAAAATTAAAATATTAGTACTGATACAACTTCCATGGGGGAGTCGCAAACATTTTGCGATTACTTGAAAATCTATATAAAAATAGTGGTAATAATCTACATAATTTTTTATATATTCATATCATAAACTTTCCATTATATTTATGAATTCATTGTTTGATTTCAGTTGGAGATGATAAAGTAAATATTATTTGCTGATGACAATCAATTCATTTCTAGAAAATAATTTGAAATGAAGCAACAAAATTAATCATTATAAGCACAAGTTTATTTAATTTATAAGTAAAATTAGCAGTACCCGCACAGCGTTGCCCGTGGCATAATATCTACGAGAAAAAAATTAACTTTAGACTTTTAAGTCTAGCCTCCATCCGATATGACATGGGAATGTCATGCGGGATCAAAAAGATATTTAGAGATCATCAAAAATAACTACAAAACAATTTTTTATTGCACACATTCAGAAATATTTAGGGATAAGATTTGATATACAGTCATTTGGCACCTTTCGAGGTAGGCAATGTTTCGGTGGTACTTTGTTTGGGGTAACATGGCCACCATTTTTTTTATGTTATTGTATTTCGATCTTTCCTGTTCATTTCCCTTGATTTTTTTTTCCTGCTGCACATACTTCTTCTGCTTACTTTCATTATTTTCGATTAAATTTTTTTTTGTATGCATTTTATTTTACTGCATTTACTGACTTTTTCTATATTTCCGTTAATTTGCTGCAACGTTCCACGGAACTTTAAGATTGGAAACGCTATCGCTGCTGTTCGCGCCATATTCAGCCATTTCGCTAAAATTTGGCGATAAACTATTTTTTGGGTGAAAATGACTATATCAATGCTGTTCCATATTTAGACTGTTAAAATGGTTTAAATTTTCCCTTGTAAACAACACATGTTTTTTGATTCATCTTTCCATTTTAAAGCTGGGCTAAACTTTGATATACAGTTATTTTGCGCCTTGCGAGGTTAGCAATTTTTCAGTGGCACTTTTACTACCGTTACCCTATTGCTGCTGTTCTCGCTACATTCGGCCATTTCGTTAAAATTTGGTGATAAATTATTTTTTGGCGAAAATGACTGTATATAAAGCTGTTCCTAAAGCTGAACAATATGGACAGGCTATAGATACTGTTCTTATTGAAACCGAAGCATCTTTTCTGTAATCCACACATGGATCGAAATTCAGAGAGGTGTACTCCTTTTCGGACCAAATATCAGGAACGTTTGTTCTTTCACTTCTCCTGTGTCTCAAATTTAAATGTCTTTCTCTTTCAGCAGACAGACGAGATTCATTCTGTCTCTGTAATTCAAATGCAGTGCGATTTAAAGAGAGACGGTTACTTAGCTCAGCAGAAGGCTTTCCTTTGAAGAGAGTGTGGACATTCTTTCTCGGATATTCACTATCCTAAAGTTTTTTTCCTCTACATTTTCATTATCGCACAGCAAATAAAGCGTTTCGGCATTTAATGTGCTCCGGCCAAAGTTGAATTTCCTTCTTTTGGGGATAATGAGATTTAAATTGTTGTTTAAAATCAGGCGTAAACAAAGAAATGTATCGCATATAAATATCACAGCTCTTGCTATTTGCATATGCAAAGTTTGAGATTTCCGCTCACGAGCGGATAAGTTGCAAAGCACAGATACTGCTGCTTTACGCATGCGCCAATCATAGTAGGAAAATAATTAAAATCGCAATTATAAAACTCCTTTTTTTATTTTGATATGACTTCAATATACTAAAACTTTCCCCAATAAACCTCCTACAAAATGGCACAAATATCTCTAAAATTAGTTAAGTATTTCTCGAGTTTTTCGGGTTTCAACATAGAGACGCTTTTAGGAGATTTCATTTTATACTATGTATAAATTTGTGTTATGAAAGTATTTCATAAATTTTAAGAAAATATTTTAAAATCAATAATACTTTTTAAGACTATTTTCATGATTTGAAGTCATGATTTTCATGATTTTTTTATAAAATTCATAAGTTTACATATGTTCTCTTAATTTTGTAAGTGAGCCTTTTTTTATGGAGACTAATCCCATTACATCACAAAACTATTAAAAATGCAAATGTGTGGTTTATCTATCTTTTAAATTTCGGTGCACTGTATATTTTTTATTCGCTTTGTAAACTACACAAATATTAAAACTGAATTTTTTGTGCCAAATTTGGTAGATATAGGTCAAAGGTTTTGGCCTGTAAATCGCAAATGCACACACATTCATCTTTGTTATTAGTAATATTTTAGAAGATTGTGAATCAAATGAAACCCATTTAATAAACTGATCAAGAATATTTTAATAATATGAATATCTTTAATTAAAACCAACAGCCCATTTTCATTTCTCTGCTTTAAAATGAATCTAAAAATCACTTCCAAGTAGAATTTAATTTAATTAAAATCTTTTTTCTATTTTGAACGTCATGAGTTCCATTGAATCTCTTACAGGAAATGTAAGAGTAAAATAATTATTACCATTTATTAGGCAGTATGTTAATATTCATTTTAAAAAAAAGCATTGAAGTGACGAATTATTGGACACTTGAAATACGTAATGAATTTCTACTTACATGGGAACGGCGACTTCTGTGGGCGTTTGCTTGATGCCACAGGGACAAGTTACATTTACGGATGGAGGACATTTCCCTCCTATTCCGAGTTTGGAAAGGTCAAGACCAATCCCGACGAATCCATCCTTCATAAACAGGTGACCCTCCGCGGTAGCCAACAAAGTCAGGAAGGCAATACCTACGCAACACACAAAGAGCGGCCGATAAGGTCTGCAACTTCACAATGTTTGGAAGAGAAAGAAGTACAAACAGAATTTGTATAGATTTCTGATCATTAAGCATATCTTTTCCTGATATACTGGGACATATGAATGTCTTATATTTTTCTATTTCTGTCAAGTTCTGTTTAACTAGAAAATTTTGAGTTCGATTTTAAGTATAATTTTGGACAATAAATAGGTTAGATACTTCACGAAATATTGCTTTATATGTTACAATCTGATTTGATTTAATTTGAAACAAGTCCTTATGTGTGAATTCACATGAAAATTTATGAAATTATTTTCTTTACAAATTCTTCAAATTTGATTATTTTGAGATTTATATTCATTTATACAGTAAAAGATGATTTCTGTTGATATATTTAAATACTTAAACAGAATGTTTGTAAGATGCTATACATCATCAGATAAAAGCAGTTTGTTTTTATATTACGCTAGTAAGCAAGGCTTTATAAATATTTAAGGGTGTATCTAATAAAAAAAACAAGGCTTTCTATAATGAAATAGCAATATTTTCGATAGTTAAAACTGTAAGTTCAAAATACTTTAAAAAAGAAAAAAAATATAAAAAAATTATTAATTGATTTATTAAAATAGTTATAAATTTTCCAAATTTATTAAATTTTTTTCATTTATATGATAATAAATATCTTTCCACGCATGCATTGCATCTATTTATTAAATAAAAATACATAATATCTAAGATATTTTTCACTATATTTTTATATTTTCCTTTGTTTACTCTGTATAAATATATATTTAGGCCGTGTGAATTCTCGGGTATATTTTTGCTTAAAATTGATTTTGAATAGCTCAATAATTAATTCGCAAAATAATTGATTTTCATTTTTTCACTTGGAAAAGGAATATTTTTTTTAAAAAAAGTACTGTTTAATTAATAAATTTTAATCAAGAATTAAAGAAAGCTACAAATCAATTTGGGGGATATTTTTCTGTGATTTTTACAATTATTTATGAACATTCAAAGACAGTTAAAAAAGAATAATGATTTAGGGTTTATTTCATGCAGATATTTGACAGTCAAGAAAATTTTTAGTACAATTTCTGTTCGTACCCTGATACCCAAATATGATATGATGTAAAAGTTTTCATGGGCGTGAGACAATGCAAGAACAGAAAATATCCTCTTCATTATATACAAGCGAAGGAAAGTAAATACTTATTTTCCTTTCCCCTTTGAGGGTATTTTTCAATTCCTATAATGTTTCATTCATTTTTTTATTCTTATCAATTACGTTCATAGAAATTTAAGAAAAAATAAATTCCGTAAATATTTTGAAAAAAAAAACCCAATTATATTTAGTTTAGAACTTTATGATTAAGATATTTAGTACCAAATAAAAAGTTCAACAGAAATAAAAAAATAAATATATTATTATTAAACGATTGAATAAAAAATATTCTTCAATATCCTTCGCGGAAAGTTTTGCATAGGCAAGCTCCAATAATTTCAAATCATTTATGAAGTGCCAAAACTGCATTGGGTCTTTAATCAAATTTCCAATAACTGATGTTCTTATTAAGAAGTTTGATAGATGGTAATTTTTTTATTTATTTTGGAATTTTTAACTAACCCAAATAAAGAACAAATTCTGCAACTTGCTGCTAACGGAAAGCAAATTCAAAATTAGACTTGTTTAATACGAAATTTATCAAGTTTTTTAAAAGTTCAGTCAAGATATATCTTTTTAAAACGTTATCAGAGAGAAAATATTAATTATAAAGAACAATAAATATAAAAAAAATTAATTTGAATGAAAATTTTACATTTGCTCAGAATTTGGAGCAAAGCTTACCGATAATGCTTGAGCTATAAAAAGCAGTCCACATTTCGTAATGTTTTATACCGCTGTGTGATTTTGAAATGAAGAACGCCTTACTTCCTCCCGCAAAAAATAATATTAAAAAAAAGACTTCCCGGATGTTGATATAAGTTACTAATATTCACACCTTTTTTTCCATGTAAAATATGAATTCACCAATAAAAATGTGAACTTATTTTAGGAGTCCTAATTAGACATCAGCAATGAAGGCGAACTATACATGTAAATGGAAGGATATTTTGAAAGAGTGTAGCACAGAATTGTATAGTACGAAGGCTATGCAATTCTGACCGGTATTATTTTTTTATTATAGTCATAAAAACGAGAACTTACTTTTAAAGAAAAAATTAGATATCAGTAATGAATGTGAAATTTCAATGCAAACAGAAGTATATTTAAAAGGATTTTAGCACAGAATTATATAGCACGAAGAATATAAAAGTTTGAGAGTCCCTATTTTATGACTGTAGCAAAAAAAATTCAATTGTATTACTTAGAGCTCTAATTAGTAATGAATATTTAGTCGACAAAAGAGAGTATATTAAAAAAATAACAGAACAGAATTTATAGTACAAAGAGTAAAAAATTGTGCGCAAGGAAATATTGTGTAAAAGGAAATAAAATAATACGATAAAAAATTGTTATCAATGAGGATTTTATTCTATAATCAAGAAATGTCATGGTAAATACTATCTGCTTCATACATACTTACGATTCCAATAAAGTACAATTATTTTCACTTTCATCACCATTGAAAAAGGCAAACTTAAACACGGTTGTCACAATAATAATAATTATAATAAATTATTATAAAGAAAAAAAGCATTCCTTAACGCAAATATTATACTAAAATAATGAACAGCGTTAAATAAAATCAGCGGAAGATGAATGTAGATTGATTTAGAAAAAGAA
This sequence comes from Argiope aurantia, assembly GCA_026543865.1. NCBI lineage: Eukaryota > Metazoa > Arthropoda > Arachnida > Araneae > Araneidae > Argiope > Argiope aurantia. The sequence goes on from JAPMOR010099059.1 coordinate 634,413, forward strand.
GAGCTAAATCATAAAATTCAATCTTTGAAGTGGGCAGACATGATAATAAGATATTATGGAAAAATAACAAAATATTGTTTTAAGAAACTAAAATATCAGTTTAAAGAATACCATGATATAAATATTTACCTAAACCATAGGAAAGATCTTCTTTCATGTTCTATGTCTGCACAGATATCAAAGTAAAATATTTTGACAAGAACAAAGCAAATAATACTCACAAATTGCAATTTATGAAAATGCCGTCTGTGAGAAAAGTTCTAGGGTTTTTTCACCCTAGAACTAAAACGGAACTATATCATCCAAAGAAAGTAAATTGTGCACTTTTTTCAATGGTAGATGAATTTTAGACAAAGAAGATACAATACAGAAAACTGCAAAATTGCAGAAGTCATTGTAATGCAGATGCCATAATCTGGAATATATGAGTACTTCGTGAGCTATAAAGTTGATCCTTCAGAGAAAAATGGATGAACTTTTGTTTCTGATTGTTTATAAAGAAAATTCTAATAAAGACTAATATTATTTTTTATCTCTCAACGCGCTAAACATACGAACATTTAAAGCACACTTCTGAAAGTTATGATTTTTTTAAATTAACGTTTTTCTCAATTTTATTGAAGGCGTCAGCACAGTTACTCAGCACACATTTTCAGAATAAGAAATTCTGAGGAGAATTAAAAAAAAATGGAATTTAAAAAGAATGGATACTTATTTGAAATGAATAGAAATCTCATTGAAAACTGCATTATATTATTTAGAAATCACCCGTTAAATCATACATCCATTCTAATAAAAAAAATTATCCAAAAATCAATGTTTAGAGAAAATATGTGAAATTTCTTAAATCACAAAAGTTAAAAAAAATTCTTAAATTTAAAAAAGATTAAAAAAAAAGAGAGAAACATCGTTACACAAAAATATAACATATTTTATTCTCTTTTAAAATCTGTGATAATGAGTATAGTAATATAATTTTGCAATTTTATTTCATTTTATTAGCGAATTTACACAATGTTACACAAATGTAAAATTTCTTGCATACCGAGATATATATCGAAAGATATAGAGAGATATATAGATAAAATAATATAAAAACAGAGCAGAAAAAGTAAAAATATAACATAAATGGAAAATAAAGTGAAAAGCGAAAACAAACCAGAGTAAAAAAAAAAAGAGTACTTAAAATATATAAAAAAAAAAGAATGTGCGTGTGCGTGCGTATGTATACTTAAATAAGGCAAAGATTGACGTACGTCAATTTCTTTAAAATCACTAAAATTGTATTTGTCGTTACTAACTAAAGTTGCAACCTTAATGATAATTTTGGAATGACATATAGAAAAATGCCATTTTATACAAAAAAGATGTATAATTTATAGTTTAATAGTTCAATAATTTGCTTTTATCCCCGTTTTTGTAGGGAGAAAATGCTCTCTCGTTTGCGAAATGAAGAAGAAGAATGTGGTGACAGCCATTTACAACAACACGAAATTACGAGATCTATAGCAAAATGATACTTTTAATAGAATTAAATAATTGTTTAAAAAAATATTACAAATCGAAATGATAAAAATATTGGAAACTCAAAAATCTAGATTTTGCAATAAAAAAAATTAATCAGATTTCTTAATGAATGGATTGAAATTAAACTATATTGCTCTTAAATTTACTAATTACATAGCATTTGAATTTGTTGAAATTAATAAAAAATTCCTCAAAATTTCTTTCTCTCTCTTTCCCCCCATTTAAAAAAACATTTCATATTTCCTTTGTTTTAAAATAAAATTCTTCATCACAAGAGATCATCTAAAAGATATTAAATGCTAGGTTTTCTGAGTTATTTCTAGAAAATTCATCTAGTTGACAAATAGAAAAAGTTGTACTTAACGTAATAACATAGTAAAAGCAATGCTAAAGTAAATCAAAATAGCACAGGAATAATATTATTAACAAACGTAGTGTTTGAACAACAAAATGGTAAATAAACTCAGATCTATATTTCCTCTGCATTGTTAAGGAATTAATAAAAACATTGGAATTTAAATTTTTTTAACTACATTTCCCAAACCTTTGTTAATCACAATAATACAAAAGTTTTAAAAAAAATGCCAGATCATTTCATCAATTCAATCCAAAACCAAGTAAAAAATACTCAAATAACTATAGATTAATTAAGAAATAAATTTATTGACTAATTGAAATAAAATATGATTAACAATGTTTGTGAAATTTCTTTTAAATAAAAGCACCAAGTTCATTCTTAGATAATTCTTAGAAAACAAATTGGAACATAATATCAAGATATGTATTTATTTTATACTAGCTGTTTTGGCATTCGGCATGTTCACCAATAATATTTCTGTTTTCTTCATCTGACTACGCAAGTAATTAACAGCATTAAAGCTAGAATAATAATTTAATCAACCTGTATTTAATTATTGATTATATAATCTTGATCTTGCTCGGATCTAATTTTTCAAAGCAGAACACTTTTTCTTTTTCCTTCATTTCTTTTCTTTACTTTTTTTAAAATTCAATGCCTTTAGACGAATTGGACGTGTTTCATTTTCAATATTTCTAGTGGGCGATTTAGGTATTTTACTGCCAAAGGATTGCCCATTATGATGTCTTTCTTTTAATAAGATTATCAGTTTTGTTTCACATCCTTCATTTAGTAAGGTTATCAGTTTTATTTAACATCCTTCTTTCAATAAGGTTCTTAGTTTTGTTTCACATCATTTTTTTAATACGATTATCAATTTAGTTTCACATCCTCCTTTGAATAAGGTTATTGATTTTGTTTCACATTCTTTTAATACTATTATCAGTTTTGTTTCATATTTCCACATATTTTTGGTATATTAATGATTTTTTTTAGGTTAATCTTTTCTTATTTGTCCTCATAAATTATGATTCAAGAAAAATTATGCGTTTGTTCACAGTATTATTGAAGCAGGTATTTGGTGTTTATAAATATTTTAATAACTAAGTGGACATAATAAAACACATGAGAACAAGATCAATGATACTAATATTTCATTATTCACAGAATTTTTATTTTTTACAAACTTAGCAAATAGGAAAATAAAATTTTTTGATTGACTTGATTACGGCCTTTCTCAACCGAGGGCCCTAGGCAGCTACTTAGTTGGAAATTCACTTCTGAGTAATATCAAATTTTGTTAAAGATTAAGAATAGAAGAAATAAAAAAATTGCAAATAATTTTCAATTTGTAATTACACCCGAGCATTCAAATTGTAATGCCCGGGTGTTTTTGTCATTGTGTAAAATATCTTATGATAGATTCTATAATTCTTTATCACCTTCTTCGATCTAATTAAGGTCGAACATACCAAAAACAAATGAACATGTACACAGTCCATGAAGGGCTATAATTTTGCAGAATTTCATTTTGTTAAGACGTTAAATCCCAATTTACCACTAAACGAAACGTATGGCAATTTCTATGGTAAAAAAAAAATACCTAATAGGAATTTTGCAACCACTACAAAATTTCGAAGAAATTATAGAAAAAATATCAAGTTCCGTATCAATGATCAATTTCAACCATTTTGTAATATAGGAAAAGTCCGCAAAATCTTTTCTAGTTTATAAAAAAATATTCTAAGAAGCTGTTATAATTTGACATGTGGTTGATCGATATACAGTGAAGGCGGATATAATGTTTTTAATAAAATCACTTATGTCAGTACATTTCAATGTAAGCATCCTTGGTAGATCGGTGAAGTCCAATTCTATCCAATAAAACCATTTATGTCAGTAAGCTTCGGTGCAAGTATCCTTGGTAGATCGAAGAATGTCCAATTCCAGCCAAGTTCTGCTATCCAACGTTTTGGCTGTCACATTAGATACAGCATCTGTGATCTTAACTTTGTTTTAATATATTTATCTGGTGTTGCACACATTTAGTCACTTATGAAACACAAAGAGAAAAAAAGCTAGTGGAATAGTATCGGGTGAGCGTGGACGTCACTGATTCTAATTTCGCCATGACTTTATTGAAGCCATTTTGATAACAATAGAATGTAAAATAATTATTTTTGCATTAGTTCCGCCATCTATTGAACCAAAAAATTTCAGAACACGATAATTTCATATTAAAAAGAATTATGTATTATATTTAATGGTTTTTTTGTGGTAAATTTTTGTAATCAGGGAAAAAATTTCGACCACCCTGTATTTAATAAAACATCAAAAATATAGATAAATTAACTATTAAATTTTGGATTTCTAAAGTTTATTTTGGACAAAATTGAATTCTTCTCCCATTACCACTCTTTCTCTAAAAAAAGAGAATCAAAGGGAGGAGGAACAAACCATTAAATTTTTCAAATTGAGAATTATTTAAAAAATAAATTTTGCTACTTTCCTTCTTGGCTATGAAATAGAAATTAAATTAACGTCTAAATTGTAAATATAACAACTAAACATTCTAATCGAGAACCAATAGCTACTTTTTTTAGCCATAAACAGAGAGGCATATTTTTCTAATTGGGAAATGTCTTAAAAGTCGTAAAATATTGTATTTTATATTGTTTTAGTCAATAAATGAAAATATACTTAATTTAAATTTTTATACAATTCTTTGGTCAAATTAGTTCTGTTCCATGCAGTACAAACAGAACACGACTCATTTACCTTCAATATTATTAGAGTTTCTTTAATGTAGTCAATCACAAGATGATTTATTAAAGTGAATTAAAAAGTGAGATATAATCCGGTGGAAAAGGAATGGAAATTATTTTCATGAACTCAAATTTCAAAACCCATTTTTCAAACCTCAAATTTCAAAGAAAGAAAAAAAAAGTTACACAAGTAATTATATATTTTGTTCGGAAAATGCTTTATTTATTACATTAATTTTCTGTGGGTAATAAAATTTATATCCTTCCTACAGCAAATTTATATAAATATCACAGAACAAAAGAACAAAGGAATTTATAAATTATATTTGTTATACTACAGACGAATGTAAAAAAAGTCGCGATTTATTTACATAAATCTGAGAGCTAAAATAAGTACAATATCAAAAAATTAATAAAATAAACAAACTTTAATCTTCGTTGTTAAATAATACACAAACTATGATACAAAAAATTTAAAAAGTATAAGATACAAAAATGTTGCTATACCATATATAATACTCTAGACATATGGTGTACAAAGGAAGTAAAGTTATCTTAATATTAAATTTTAAATATTATATTATATTATAATTAGCATATAAGCCGCGACTTTGCCGAGATTGAACAGCTGCCTTTCACTGATGAAATACGTGCAATTATACTACTGATATCCAAATTAAATCGTGAACTGGAATAGGGCTTTCAGTAGATTGCTGTTGATTGATTTAATCTCTTCTTATCAAAAAACTTCGCTCCAAAATATGCACCAAATTTGTCGAAATAGCAAGTACCAAGAAGCTCTAGGCGATATTCCATCTATTCTTTCCCTTTCCTCATCTCTTTATAGAAGAGAAGATGTGATAACAGCTCTTCTAATTACCAGGATGATCATCACCCTGTCTTTACAGAATAAATTTTGACTTTATAACAATCCTGATGGTTTCTCCTATAACCAAAAAAATGACATTAAGCATATTCTAGTGCACCTACATACATACCATTGGAACAAGCTCACTTTCAGTCACCAAGAAATTCCGTCTCTTGAAATTCCGATCCAAAAAACTGTTTTTCATACGCGATTTCTTGAAATTTTTCTTCGTTCACTGAAGTTTTTTTATATTTATTAACTTTAACTCTCTGGTATTAGAGAATGACAGCCTTTGCTGTTAAAAATCCCAGATTTTCCATTACAATTATAATAACTAGAATAAGGATTTCACAATTAGTTATTCGTATAATATTACTTGCCTATGAAATAAAAAGATTGGTAGTAATGAAATAAATAACCAACAACAAATAGACATTTTTAGTCAGATTCAAATTCGGTATCTTTACAGGCAAAAATCCATAGTATTTGCTTTTTCCTTTGAGGAACCTATCTTAAAATGATACGGACACATGCATATAGGCAGCTTCCTATTGTTAAAACACATCTGCTTTAATAAATATATCGAAATTGGGTATTAAATGAATTATCAGCACATTTTAGTACATTCTAAGCTTGAAATAAATTCTAAGCTTGTAGGCCTGTGTGATATGATTTCTTCCCAAGAATACTGAGAAAAGTACGGGAGTTCTCCCTCGAATCAAATTGTGAAAATGGAACTCATAATGACAGACTTTTTTTCTTCATAAGAGAAACACCCACAACCATTCTTCAACTTTTATTTACACTCTCGGGACCTTTTTGTTGACCTCTCACATGGAATGTTGTTAACTTGGACTCTCTTGTATTTTGTCTATTTTTGTATAAATTTTTCAGAAATTATTTTGGGAAAGTTCTATATATACTAATCGTAACTTTATTTTTATTTCACTTGTTATCAAATTTTACAACGCTGCAAGCTAAACACTTAGTTTTTATATGATAATCTTGACTTGCAATCCACTACATCTTATCCCTTTGGGAAAAATATTTTCCTTGCAGATGATTTGATAAAGTACATCTATGTCTTCCAGTACAACATCTGATCACAGAAAGACCTATATTCTCAACAATATAAGCACGAATTTACGCTTTTTCAAATCTTTTTCAAACACCTTTCTTTGATTTATTCTTATTTTAACATTCAAGTTTTAACATTATTATCCAAATTTGCGCCACATAATAACTTAGAGCGTTGTCAAAGTTTTTGCAAGTAATTACAAAATGCAGACGACAAAGTAACATGAAAAGAAAGAGATAAAATAAATACACTGATATTTTCTCCAAGCCAAAAAACACAAAATCTTAAGCCACTAGCATATCCAATTAAATTACAGATAAATTTGAATATAAAGATATTGATGAAAGAAATTACATCCTTTTTCAATAAAATTGCTTTTATTAATTTATAGCAGCGATATTTAGAAAGAAAAACAGAAATACAATATAATATCGATAACAAATGAGTTCACTTATAAGAAAAATAAACACCCTTTCTAATTTGATTGTGTACTTCTGTTTTAACTTTCTTTAAAATAAGAAATTTAGAATTAAAAAAAGTCCAAAATTTCTAAAATGCTGTCTAATGTGGTCAGTCAAAATAAACTGACAAAATAAAAGAAATACAGATGAATATTTATCAGCTACACTATAAAATTTTAATGCGTTTTATAAATGGTCATTTGAATTGTTTCAAAAATGTAATCTTCTTTAGATACAAAATGCATTTTATTAAATAATAATCAATAATGGATAAGCTTAATTACAGAAAAAAGCTCTCATGTATTTCACAAGTATCTGCAGCTCAAGCAAGAACTAAAAACGAACGTAAGCCAACAGAGGCAAAGCGTTGCAAGCTGTGCTTTTTTATATACTTACTGCTTTACTTTCAAACGAGCATGAAAATCAGATTGTCCACAAAGGCAATTAAAATAGGTATCATCGCACAAACCCAGGTTTACTCCTCTAGTATAGCAAATATCAATAAAACAGCCAAAGACTGCCACTGCCAAAGAAAAATGTTATTGTTTTGTCAGCAATCGAACACTTAAGATGTTGAATGTATTTTTATTATTTCAAGTTATTTTATTTAATGTCAGAAGATTTTTAAGTAAAGATGTAAACATTTGTTAAACAGATCAAACGATTTATACGAATAAAATTTTACGTTCAGAAGATTAATTCCTCAACTTTTATCGCAGGATTTGGGGAACAACTATTACTAAAATAAATGCAGACTTTTGTACGGAAATTTATGAATTAAAGAATATATTCATATATTTACATTTGCATGAAAACATTCTACAACAATTTCATACTATATTATTGCAACATTCATGATATTGTTCAGTGAAATAAAGATATTTCTGTCATACAACACCATGAAAGAAAATATTATGTAACATTTTTTTGCTACATGAGAAATTTAGATATTTTACATAGTTCGAAAACTGAAGATTTCTTTTATATTAAGGTAATATGAACATTCAGTGAAAAAATTATTCAAATTATATTGGATTTGGAGGAGTGAAAATAGATTTTTAATTCCTTCTAAGTTAGCACTTTAATCTATCGTGCAAATTTCAACAAATAACAACCTTATTTCCTTCACATTATATTAAATATAAAAATAAATTCAAAATAAATGTAATTTTAAAAAAAATTTTGAATTCAATTTGCAGAACAGCCATTTTTTTTTTCAGTTTTCAAGTAAACTAACTAAAAAAACAAATTCCTGAAATATTTCTGTTTCCTAAAAACAAGGGGGGGGGAATCTTCTTTCTCAATATAAAATATGTTAAATGAGAAACATAAAAGTATAAATGAATCAGAAATTTCAAAACTAAATCTAGCTGAAGAGAGTGCCAAGGTTATATAAATTTCTACATATCTGTTATGAAAGAAAAATATATATTAAAATAGGATAAAAGCATAAAAGTATATTTGATATGTCACTAAGAAAATTAAATATATAACTTTCCGGAAAATTTCAATTTTAAACCAAATATAAAATTTTAATTTATCAAAAGTTTCTCATGATAAATAGACACATAATTAATTCAATGATGCATATATAATTAATATGGGAATTTTTTATGGAACTCGGTATGCAGTTTTATAGAATGAACAAAATTATCATTATATATGTTTTTTTTAATACATAACAAATAGTAATTTGGTTTTAGTATATTTTGAATATGTATTTTAAGAAATAAAAATCAAATAAATTTCTTTTCCTACAATTTCATTTTTTAATTTAGAATTTTAAAGTCATTAGTAAGAATAAAATCCATATCATCAATATACAGATCATGTCAAAAGAAAAAGAAAATTGAGTTTGAGTTTCGTTGTTTTCAAATATCATCTCTGTAACAGAAAACATTGTGAAAAGCAATATATGTGCAGCATACATTCTGCCTTAGAAATATATTGATGTACGTAATTTTCCCTATTACAGAAATGGCATTTTAAAGCAATTAGAATACATAAAATCCATTTTTATTTCTCTTTTGACTTGTACACATACACAGATGAAATTTATTGTTATGTCTTTTTTTATTGTTGAGATGTATCCTTTAATCTTTAAAAATTGTTCTGAATTGAAGGTGTGGTTTTTTCATTCGAGCAAAATATATTACGGAAAAGAAAAGCAACTAATGTATTCCCTATCTCTAAATTTCAATCTGAGAGCATTTGAATTTGACGACAAATTTAATACGCAGTGAATTTAGTTCTCAAATCTACTATGATCTCTTATATCCAAGTCGAAATTTTGTTCTTATTATTTCAATCATATACTTTCAAAAAAATTAAATACTAAGGTTAAATATCAAATTAAGATTTTTTTTTCCTTTTTTTTAAACATTAGAATGCGATCATAATGAATTTACGTTAAACCTTTTTTCCTATCATCTAAAACGATACGAAATTTCGAAATCTCTGCATTTAATACATTTTTTGTAATAAATGACTTCTACAATTATAATAAATATTTTCACTTGTAAGTTAAATTAAAAAGAAGTTAGTTTACAACAAAATTTTAAAAACAAACATTACAATTGAATTAAATATACATTGTTATATTTATATATTCTAGTAGAATGACAATCAAAAATTCTGCGATAGGTTAGTTGATGCAATGTGTGATGTATAATGTATTCTAATTCATACGATGAGTCATTTATTCTGATTTTAAAATTAATTTTTAAAAAGGTATAAATATCATAAGACTTACACTAATAATATAGTCCATATTAAGTAAAGAATCCACAGTTTTAAATGTTTCAGATAAATTTGAAAATTTAAAATCAGATAAATATTTGGAGTTTCCAAAAATAAAATGTCTTTAAAATTTATATTATATTATGTTTTAAAGTCTTCCTTTTGAAAATATACAAGCTTTATTCAGAAATATTTTTTTATGTATATTACTATTCAATATAGAATGAAAATATACCCTGAAACGAAATCTCTAAAATTCAAGTTGAAATAAAATTATTTTTAACCGATAAGAAATACTTGTAGATTCTTTCGTTCAACCGGATTTACTGGTAAAACTTTAAAAAAAATATCTAACAAGTTTTAAAATACACTCTATTAATTTGAAACTATTAGTAAAGACATTAAAGCAAAATGAAGTAGATACCTAAGAAAACGATATTTAAATGTATATACACTTACCGCAGAACAGCCAAAACATCTTCATCTTGTCATTGCTTAAACATGAATTGCGGCATTTAATAGGATACTGATCAGATAAAGAGATGCTTCCTCCACCATTTCTGCGAAACTGACATTATCAGTTTCAATTTTCCCAATCGCTAAGCGTAGAGCCCCAAAAGAAAGATGAGAAGTGAAACTTTTATTCAGAGAGGTCAACACCGGTATAGCATCTTTTTGGAAAGTCCAGTTTTCCCTCCAAGGTCGACAATAAAGAAACATGATTTCGAATACTTCAACAGCTGCCGGAACGCTGAAATGATAAGCGTAATAATAATGAAAACATCCAAGAGATGAAAGGCGAATTAAAAATCAAGGAAGATGCATCTTTGTCTAGAAGAAAGGGAGAAGTGGTAGACGTTTCGGTAATGGCTAGATATAATTGTTTGTTTATGCATCCGTACAAACTTGTTATCAAAATCCGCTGATTCCGCTTTCAAGGGACCTTCCTTAAATTCGTCACTTGCAGATTAAGTTTTACAATGAGCAAACCGTAGCGGAAGGGTGGAAACCTTGGAAAAAATAATCTTTTTCACGGTGAAAATTTTAAATAATGTAGCAATCATAAAAGTTTTTTCCTTCTTTATTTGTGAGAATTGCTTACCTTTTTATGAGTCAAAGTAATCGACTTTCATAAATTTGGTTTAAGAAAAATCAACAAACTATTGTAACATAGTATAAGATATTCGCAACATATTCATTTCAAAACAAATTTTTTCTTTCGACTTTTAGCATTTTTTGATCATCCAAAAGTAATCTTGAATTTTATATTTATAAACTGAAATTGAATTGAACACATCCCTTATAACCGAAAATAAGAACGGCATAGAATATTTAAAGATTTCTTAACTAAACAAAAACAGCTATAGAATTCTAAAATAGAATATCTTTCAATTAGACAGAAATACTAATTAAAATTGGAATGAGAAGTCAATCATTGAAGTGCAGATTCTTGACTTTAGTTTCTATAGTTCTCTAATGCACGAATGTCTCTAGAAATTTACATATATTAATCCATTTTAAAGCTGCATATTTAGGAATAATTATAACAAACTGGTATGACCCAAGGGGGTAGTGGAATCAGAACACGGTGGAATGCCGTCCTGACACTCCTTATTACTTTACTTTTGCTAAAAATAAATAAATATAAAATTATAAGATATCTCCTTGAAATAGTGTAGATTTCTCTTATCCTTAATCTCGAAAATATGATCTGTATTTTAAATTCGTAAATATAACAAGCCAGTTTACAAGCGATGACGAAATATTAAAATTAAGAATTTTCAAATGCATGTTATTTTTTGATTCGGAAAAAACTATTTTTTTTTTATATTGCAATCTAAATCTCAGTAAGAATTGAATAGCATTTATTCCGAATCTATTTTGATTGTTTGATAAATTGAATAAATTGTTTGATAAAATGAATCGTTTTGATAAATTGAGCGAGATTCAGATTGGTTATTAAACAGTAGTAGTACAAGGGCTATTTTGGGACGGCCACCATAGTTTTGAGCCGTGTTCAAATAACGAGAACGATATCTGAATCTCCAATCTAAGTTTTGATCTCATTACTTTTAGCAGTCTCAAAACAGATAATTATTCTATGACCTCCTTGAATTATTGAAATAGTATACTCGTTTCCAAGAATTAGGAAAACAATTTTAAGCTAATTTTTATAAATCTAAGTTAGGATATGTTGCGTAAAATAAACATAAAATTATCAAAATAATTATTATGCTATAGATATTAGCACATTATGAAAAACTGAAAGGATTTGTCAGTAATAGAAAATTTGATACTGGAAAAGTATTTTCTATTCAGATACAATCAAATAGAGCTGTTTAATTCAGAAACATTAATGCCCAAGTGGCAAACAAAAAGAGGGCTGTTAGAGACGAACTTCGTTCCTTTGAACCACAATCAAATAACGGGTCGACACCGAGTTTCCCAATCTTCTATCTCATACGAATGGATTTGAAGTCATATTTAACGTGCATCATGTCCATTTAAGCAATAGGATATAGATACGATCTAATTTCGAATCTACAACCTTGCGATTTCGAAGCTGAGATCTAATTACCAGACTACCAAGGCAGATATTGAGTAGTAATATAACGATATGTGAGAATAAATGGTGCCCGGAGCATAAAAGGATTTTGCATATCAATGGTATAGTAATATCACTCAGATATTGCTTCGTTTTTGCGATCCTCTATCAGAATTGGCTTTAAAAACAACATAAATGCATTTACTCCCCTCATCTTGTATAGCAAAACTCTATGTCGCCTTTCTCACCACGTCGCTACGCTATTGTATAAGTGGTGCAGAGAGAGTAAGCGGCGATCAAGGCGTGGCACTATTTCTTTTCAAGATGACCTAATATTTTGTCCCTATGGTGTCCTCTAATAAAGATGCTCAGGATATTTGTACCCTCCTTTCTACATTTTCTTCTTTTTAATTTTATAATTTAAACACCTATTTAATGACTTTTAATATGTACATTTACACTGCACTAAAAATGCAAATCAACAAGCAAGTCATTAAAAAAAAAGAAAAACGTTAAGTTGATGTAGCGAATTGCAATTATTTGCTTTCCTTCCTTCCCTTTTTCCAGGAGATGGCATTATCCTCAGAGGCACACTTACATAACGTGGCTTCTAGGGCAAATGCCAAAAGTACGGCATCCGCTTTTTTAAGTGTAATCTGCATATTTCCTGTTGAAATTTTAAGACAAGAAGAGCTAACATAAAAAATTAAATTAAATTATACATAAAATGACATCTATATATTTTTAATGATCATTAATAGACATTTTAAAATTAATATGACTTAGATGTTTTTACAAGCGAAACGACTTCGACGACCAACTGGCCCTCCCATCAATCCATTGGTTAAAGCACATATCCTTTTTCGCGATATATACTATATATCGCACAACTTAGCTTATAATATTATATTATATTATAAGCTAAGTTGTGCTTTTGAGGGAGGCGACTATGGAGGAACCTAAGATCCCCAGATTTAATTATCAAAGGAAGCATTTTCAAAGGTTTGCACTCGAACGTATTTAAATTAGATTCAAGTCTCGTTTGGATTTCAGAAAATTAAGCAAGGATTTTTTTTTAAAGTTCTCAAATTTAACTGTGGATTAATGGTATCTAAAGTTTTGTAATTAGTTGATTAACTTACAATCGCTTTGTCAAACTTAAAGCATTTAAAATATAAAAAAAGATTTTTCCCCCTTCCTTTTTTTGCCATGTTATTTCAAATTGTTTCAAAATTTAATTTTTTTTTTCGTATGGTAATCACTGAAAAACCGAATCACTTGAAGATAAATTAAAACAAAGAAATCAAAATGACATTCTGTTATTTTAGTTTGTTGTAATATTTATTTTTTGAAATCCGCTAAAAAATATAAAAAATCTCAAAAAAAAAAGCTTTTTTTTGGAAAGGAATGGAGCCTCTACAGAAACTAATCTGATCCTACAAAAACTTAGAAATATTTCTTCCTTTTCACGGTTCGTTGAAAATAAGAGTAACATTTTATTTCTAATTATTCACCAAAAACTTCAGAAAAAGTCGAAATTCTATCAATATGAATCTGAAGATTACGAAATTTCATGTTTATATGGAACAACCTAGGGAGCTCACTGATTTACTATCTTTCCTCGTTTATTTATATTTACAAAACATTTAATTGATTATATATTTACATCAAAATGTACTACGTTTTCTTTTATTATTACTTCTTGGGCACTCTTCCAATATGAATGAGATTTTCTATTATAATTTCTGTTAGTTAATCTTTTACAATAATACCTGATATATTATTGCCAAGATAGTAGCTAGTCTAGACGGGGATATCTTCTAGTACTACTAAAATGATGTTCCAAATTTAATCAAATTTGCTTTTAATATTAATAAATTTGATCGACCAGTTTTTATAATTAAAGGAAAGTTCACAAATACCTTGCAAAATAATGTAAAAAAAATCGCTTGTTATAGGCTCATAGACAATTGCCTATTTAATTATCCGGCTCTGCCTGGAGGTAATAAAAACTAAGACGCCTGGCTGTTTCATACTAGTTAATCTACCGATTATTCTTTTACTCTATCATTTTTTACATTTAATTATTTTACAAAATCAGATGAAAACATGGAAATTATAGCAATATGCTGAAACAAAAATAAATCAATTCAAATTTTAAAATGGAAACTGATCATTATCATCTATATCCGAAAGTATAAACACCAACAAATAGATGACAAATATAAATTTATAGATCGAATTATGAGTTCAAACAAGCTTGTTCACTCAAACTATTTGCAATCAGGTAATTTCTTATAATTATTTCAAACTGATGAAAATGATACATTGCCATCCCTTCAATTTCTACAATGATCAA
>JAPMOR010099059.1:649122-683487 GCA_026543865.1 Argiope aurantia
TGATGAAAATGATACATTGCCATCCCTTCAATTTCTACAATGATCAATAATCATAAAACCTTTTGCTACGCAAGCATAAAATATTGTCAGTTCAACTGAATGCAAGAAATTACTGCAGATTAATTGTATTTAATGCATATTTAATTCTATGTACTCAAGTTCTATTGAATAAATGTGTTAGTTGAATTTCATTACATTTCATGAAGAGAAAATTGCTTTTATAGTGATAATATATGTTAAAATAATTCAAAATTCATAGAGACATTATAAAAATATCTTTTATTTACAACATTTCTATACAGTGAATCAAAATGAATTTCTCTCTCAGAGAGAGTAAATATTAATAGAATTATTCCCAAAACAAAACAAAAAAAAAATGAAGTAGAAATCATAAAATGCATAAAACACATAAATAAAAGTCACGGAAGAAAAAACAAGAGAAGCAATATGCTTTTTATAAAAATCAAAGCAATATAATAAAAATTCTAGCAAAAATCATTAACTTGTTCAAAACCAAATATTTGGGTATTGTACTATTTTTATTATAACAGTCAAAGTTCTTAATGCAAGATGAAATTAAGATTTAAGCATAAATTATTTGGTTAATATTAAAAAAAAAGAGAAAAAAAACTTTTCATGGTTTTTGGAACTAATTTTACAAGTTCTGGGAACCACCAGGGTAAGCAAAAATGCTAGAATCTAAAAATAATACATGCCATAGAAATAACACCTTTTCTTTTTTCAAGAAGTTTGATTAATCAATGATAACATATTGCCTATTATTATTATAAAAATTCACTGATTTTTTTTTATAGAAAAAATTACAATTTACACATTAGTGCATTATTCAGGACAATGCTTCAAAAACTTTTTACAATTTCCAGATTTTATTAAGAAAACAGATGAATTAATGGAAATTACTTAAAGAATTAGGCTTTAATATCTGTATTCTTACCTGATTTAAGAAACTTTGATACGGATATCATTAGTTGCATGAAAAAAATTCTCACAACTCCTTTTCCCAATATATTTTTATAGGATGGCAATGACATCCATGATTTTTACTTTAGATAGTAAAAGTCTTATACTCTTGTTTAAGGCATGGCATTAAATAATATTTGTATAGAAAAATTCAGCTTCCCCTCCCCCCAAAGTATTTCATTCGGGGAAGAAGGTGAATCTTCTCTTAAGAATTAGCCATTTTTTTAGGAATTTATTTAACTCCATATCTTTTTTTATATAGAAATGAGGTATACAAAAGTAAAAATTTAAAAATGACTGAGTGTGATTATATATATATATATATATACATGGAACTTATTTAAATCAACATACATAGCATTTTTTTAAAATTATAAATACTGTATGGACATCATAAATTTTTAATACAACTGTTGCTAAATCATTCAATTCTATTAAAATTTAAAGATTTTATTTTTACCTTCATTGAAAAATATTTTATTTAAACTTACTAAATCAACAAACATAGTCTAGTCATTCAGTATGCTATACATTTTTCACAATAAATAAATAACACAACAAAAGAACAATCCAAGCTGTTTTACATGGCAGAAAATGTTCTCAAACTACTTTACTCCTTTTAAAAAATAATTTAAAAAACGAAAACATAATAAAATTGTATAATTCAAACACATTGTGGAATTATCCACAGAAGACTAAAAAATTATGTTAATTAGGTCTAAGGCCAATCAAATTTTATAATACAATTGCCAGATATATAATTAAATGAGTTTCAACTAGACTATAGTTGAAGTTAGACTATGATGAGAAATTATTCAGCGTTTAGACTCATTGAAAAGAGAGAAATAATAATGATAGTAATAATTTCACAAACATAAAAATTTTTTGTTGCAAGTACAATCAGAACAGCTAAATTACATACTTCCATAAATCACTTATTAAAAAAAAATTTATTTAAAAAAACCCAATAAATACTACTAATATTTAAAAAAAATTGAAATTTTCTCAATAAAATGTGTTATGTTTTTTAAAAATTTATTTAAAAAATAGATCAATTAAATAAATATTTGAGTAAATCAAGAATATTCTAAAAATACTTATATTTCTAGTAAAATTAACAAATAAATCTTACTAATTTTAAAATTAATCACAATTATTTAATTTTTTATAAAAAATAAACATAATAAAATCAAAAGCTACTCTTATTGACAGAAAAATATTAACAATTTTTATGAAAAAAATAAAGGAAACTACACATACTTTTAAATATTTAAAATATTAGCAATACAATAACTTTTTAAAGATAAAATACAAAAACAGGAGTCTGTATGATAAGGAAAATATTCAAAATAATGTTTTGCGATTTAATACAATTCAACATATTAATTCAAAAAAATCTAATTAAGTAAATGTTTCATGAATTATATTGTCTGAAAGACAATATAATTCATGATTTGCTTTTAGGTGGCTTGAGCCAATTTATTCTTCTAAGATATCTCACAATGAAAGGAGCTACAGAAAGTGTAATACCAATTCGAACAGGAGCAAACAATTTATGTACAGCATAAGACACAACAAAAGTGCTACCACCAACTGCTACCTTGCTTGATATTAGAGAATCTGAGAATCCAATATATGTCAAAATACGCACCACATCAACTCCACTAGAAACAAGACAAACAAATAATTTTAAAATATATATATTGTAAATTATAAATATATATAATAAAACATACATATATACATTGCTAATAAATATTTACAAGAATATTAAAGTAATGAGAGTTATTAATAAACCTATTATTACTATAGGCATTAATATATCTGTCATTGCTATTGATTAAGTAGCCAAGATCAAGAAACTCAGTAAACCCCTAATGTATATGCAGGTAATTAGCCAAAAGGTATATTCAAATTTTCTAATATTTTTACTATATATAAAAAATTATATAAAAAATGGAAGACATTAAAAATTTTTTAGCTCACTTATTGTCGCAATTTCTATAGTTAATAAAAATTATCTTTCTGATACTTCGAAGAAATAAATACTACATTTAATAGGCCCTCAAAAAATACAAAGAATTAATATTATTGTTGATACTTCTATATAGTTTAAACTTGCAAAATTAAACATCTATTGCAGAAAGAGCTTCCAAAGGCCAAAAAATTTAAAGTTCTATGCATCTCATATAAATAAGAGCTAAATATTCTTATGACACCATCATAGTATTATAATTTACATATTTGTTTTTCTACAAAATGTTCAAAAGACAAATTGTAATCAATTCTACAAATGTCATTTAACCCTCTACACTTGGATGGCTCCTCTCAGATCCATTCAAAATGATGCAGCATTTTGACAATTTATTTTGTCTTTAATTTTGGTTATTAAAAACATCTACAGAATGATAAGAAAATGTAGACTGATTTTTCTGAGATATTCTACTTAAAACGATATATATATGAATATATATATATATATAAATTGAATATAATTAGATAAATAATTATGCATTCAATTACTTTTCAAAGTGCAAAGGGTTAATCCATATATGCACTAAATGTAATAATTTTAATTCCTTTCCTTTAATAATGAATATTTTATGTACTGGCAACAATATGCTTAGTAAAAAAAATAATAAGTACTTATCATAATTGTTTCTCGAAATAAAAAATTTTGTTCAAATATTATCAGCCCTGAATAATCAGTTTTTGAACTAGGTAAAATATATTTTTTGACTAGTAATCAAATCTTTGAAATTTATACAGATTTTGACTAAAACAGATTTTATGAAAATGCATAAATAAATATGAATGTTTAGAGTTAGAAGCAAATGAAAACAGAAAATTCTGGTCTGGCAGTCTGAAGATTTATGATATAATAGCAAGCCACTAATATGTACCTGATTTTTCATTTAAATTTTTTTTGCAGCATTTGATTTTCTTATTTTCTACAAATAAATGCTCTTAAATATAATACTAAAAATATTGCATACTGTAGAAAAATGTTATTATAATACGATACATTCCTCTTGAAAACATCAAAATTATAATATTTTAAAACTACTAAAATAAAAAAAAATAACATCTTAAATCATATTATTAAAAAAATCACTTCAGATTAACTAAACTATCGAAGTGATGAAAAAATAAAAACATAATAAACAAGCCTAAAAAAATTAAAAATTATTTTAATTACATCATTTTTTTTATAATGTTGCTCATTCTCTGATTCTCTTAAAAAGAAATATATTAACAAGTTTGAAACAAAATGCTGGATTATTAAAATCCCCTTTGATCTCAATCCATCTCCAGGAAAATTTTAAATATATATATATATATTATATATATATAAACTTAGTCATTAAAGATTGAACTTACTTAGAAATTGCTAAATAACACAAGCCCAAAGATGTTAAGGAAATAGCAACATGAAAAACAATAATAGTAGCTCCATAGTCTCTAACAGCTTGTTTTAGTCTTGTTCTTTGATTGACTTTACTAGCATTAGATTCTTGAAACACAGTTTGCTCTTTCTGAGTAGATGATGAATCTAGATTTAAAAATATTATATTTAATATACAAATAATCCAGTGATTTAACAATACTCTAATCAATTATGTTTAGCAGCATGCATTTCACAGATTGGATAAAGTATTTATCACAGAAAAATATTATCATACATTATGAAAATGGGATTATTTATTAATAGTTGGTACCCGGCGCTTTGCTGTCGCAGAAGAAATAATTTTGAAAATATTTTTTGAAGTAGCTATTTTGTTTAATTAGGAATGATAGAAAGAATGATATTTATTTTCTTGCAGACAATGAATAGATACATTGAAATTGAATGATATATAAAGAAGTATAAATAGTATTTATTCTATTTTTTTAAACTTATTCGCTTTAAGGTAGCCCATATTTTTGTTTTTCCAGTAAAAACAAATTTCTTGGCTGTCCAACTCGTAAGCATCCAACATATAAATGGCCAAGTAAAAAACCTGGATTTTCAAGGTTAAATCTGCACACTTGAAGTGATGGACCTTGCGTTTTGTTGATGACATCGAAAATGCAAGCCGTTGTATTGGGTTCAAAATAAATGTTAATAATTGTACTATGCCTATAACCTTCACGTAAGTGCAAGCAATAAATTGGCTAAGTTTTATCGCAATCGGATGAACGGTTCGGCATATAAAATACGAACAAACAAAAATTCATTTTTATATATTAGATAAACACTGTTCGTTAAAGAATACAATAAAATTTAAATTCGTAATTTACTTTTAGCATTCTAATGCATATTACATTCAATTGACTCCAAACAGTACCAAGTGGCATGGAATTATTTTCTAATAAATATATATACATATCTCAAAAACTTTATAAAAATAACTTATTAAAAATAAAACGTGCTCAGTATACAAAATAAACAATAATGCTGACCTGGCTTGCTTTCACTGCTATAAAGACGGCAAGAATTAAAAGCATTTAAAGCAGGTATTAGTTTCCAATTACATTTGTAGACATAACTTCTCCCAATGAAATTCCGAGCAGGTGCATAATTCATACATCCCCTTGATAACGAAAAGTAACATAAAATACGACCTGAAAATCTTATTGGTGTCAAAGAAGTCATTTCAGATTAGGAATTATATAAAAAAAACTTCATTAACAGTATTTTGGTGAAACGAATTATAAATACAACACCCAGCCTGAATGTATAACAGGGATTTAAATTTAAACCGACAAAACGAAACCGACATCAACAAAATTACACCGTACAATTTTGCTGAAATCGATTCAGATACTTCATTGAAAGCAAAATGATAAAATTTAAAAAAAATATTTTGGGTATTTTTTTTAAACTATACTAATTAAAGCTAGTTTTAACAATGGAATTTATAATTAATTACAAGTATTTTGGGATTTATTTCATTAGCTTTCCTCCTTACCCCTTTAAATTCAAATCACATTGAAATATTTTCCTCAAGAAAGTTCGTAGCTCAATTCGTCCTAATCGCAACTTTGACCCTGATTTTCTATCCTCGCCTTGAAATACATGTTCCTTCGGTGGAATAAATAATCATTTAAATCGCAAAATACTTTAGAACTTTTCAAATATTTCATTATTGAATTAAAGGTAATTAGTACATTAAGCATTTTCATTGACCTCTTAAATGACAGAATTTCTTACAGCAAAATAAGAAATATTAAAATTATTTTACTTTTATGTAACTTTCTTGTATTATCTTTGTTTGTTCTGAATAATTTTTTTCTGTATTAATTTTTTTTTATGATGGTCTATTTAAAAGTTTTATTTCATTGATTAGTCCATTTTTCTAGAATATTAATGTGTAAAGATGGTTCCGAAAAAATTTCAGCATTTTTCAGTACCGGCAGTGTTTTTCTCTTGTAAGATTCTATCTGTGAACATTAGAAGTATTACCTTTATTTCTCCATGTTTTCTTTTCCCGAAAGAAAAAAAAATGATATTACTTATAATCTATGACAAATTTTGATAATTTTAAATCTGATTCTGTCTTATTTTGTATCCTTGGATTTCTTTTCAATTTGACTTCCGCCTGAATTGCAGCATACTTAACACTAAAGCTACCACGAGCGGGTCATTTGACCCGCTTCCAATGGCAATTCCAATGTATCGGTGAAATGCCGGTAGGTTTAGTGTTAACTATATCAGATTGGTGACCTTTTTTGAATTGTGATCGAAAAGGGAACAGTTAGTTTAATGCATAATTAATCGGTATCAAATTATTGATCATAAATCTGAATTAATCACACCCGTTTGTTACATTACTCTGTGTTATTAATTTGAATGCTGCATGAAATAGAATATTACTCATTATCATGATAAGCATTACTAATTCTGTATCTGTATAGTTAAATTTACTAAGTGAAAAGAAACAGTGATCTGTTTTGACAGTAAAAAGGTTAATTTTATAAGTTGTAAAAAAATCATTTTTGTTTGTTTGTGATGATTAGCTTTGGCTGATATTTCCATTTAATATATTTCCTATGGCATCAAAATGCTATCACTATTGGTTTTTATGTTAATAATAACTTTTATAGCCATAGATATCAGAACATTGTTTTTTTTTTTTTAAATGGCTTCAATTTTGTTACAACTTACTGAAACTAAACAGTTGTTGATTGAATGTGTAGCTTCAGGTAAAACTTGAAATCTGAACTAAAGACTACACAATTTTTAATATCAGTTTGATTTTGTTATATTGTATGCAAATTTTGCTTTAGTATCCTGCTTGATATTTATTGTCGAATTAAAATTCAGAATAGCCTTTCTTGAGAGATGATTTTTTGATAAAAAATACTGAGTCCATATATATTATAAATTTTTTAAGGATGATGTAGGTATTTATCTAGAAGTTTAAATATACATTTGTGCACTTATTTGAATGTAATTTTCTAATTAAATTAAACTTTTAGGTTTCAAGTAATTATATTTCTAGTGTAAAAACTAAATAGAGTAATGGGTGGCACAACAAAAACATTTAAAGAAACTTGACAAATTTGCATGAACTTTAGAAATTTCATTGATAAAGAATAACAAAACATGAGTAACAAAAACTTTTGTTCAGAAAATTGCACTTGCTCTATTTTTTTTTTTTTTTCATACCTAAAAATCTATTATTTTCTGATTATATTATTTGTACTATAGGGATAAAATCGATGAAATTATTTTAAAATCTTGATGGGATGGCAAAAAATGTTCACAAAATTTTTGTGATGCACAAATTAATGATTTTTGTAAGTTATAAACTTTTTTACTAGCTTATTTTAATAGAAATTATTTTATAAAATGCAAATGTAAATTTCTTAATATAATGGCTTATTAATATCAATTGCAGAAACCTTTTTACAATTATTTATAAAGATTTAAAAAGAAATGGTATTATTAGAAGAATGAGGGGGCAAAAAATGAAAGATCATTAGTGCATTCTTTGTATTGAATCAAAAATTCTGTAAAGCAAAGTTTACTGTATTAATCAAGAAATATTTTACATAATTTGCTCACTCTTTTTTAGAACTACATGATAGGGCACTGTAAGGGATAAGTGAAACACTGCATATACTAAGTGCTCGTGGGCATTCAGTTCTGCAGTTAGCATTCCACTTAGTTAAAATTGGACTGTATATTCATCTTCTGCTAGTGATAGGATATTCTAAAATAAAATATACCATTAATAAATTCAATAATTTTAAATATGATGAATATTTTTTTCTTCTAAAATAATTATAAGTTATTTTATTATTATTATTTGATTTTCTGATTTATTAGCATTTTTTCTGTTTATAGCATGCCTGTCATTGAAGAAGTGGATAGTGGAATTGATGCAACTAGTCCTTCAAATAGTAGAGAAGATTCTCCCACTACTAAGAAAAACGATATGACAAATATGATTGAAGATGATCCTGTATGTATAATTAATTATTTTAACTTTTTTTTTTCAATCTTAAGAAAGTTTTTAAAATTCAAAAATTTCTCTGATAGACTGATTTTTTAAAAAATATATTGTTTTAATTCATATTATATTGTGTTTTTAGGATATTGATGAAACTCTTAGTGAAAGATTATGGGGATTAACTGAGATGTTTCCTGAATGTGTTAGAAATATCACATCTTCTGTTGTACATGGATCAGTATCAGGTGTCAAAGCACTATATAGTTTAAGTCGCTCATCAATGTGGATTTTCTTCACGTCATCTGCCATATTAGTTGCTCCTGTCATTTTTGAAGTGGAGCGAATGCAACTGGAAGAAGTTCAGAAACAACAACAAAGACAAGTAAGCTCATTTAAATTAATCATTAATTTCATTACTCACTAGTTGCCTCAGGTGACTAGCTGGTTTGCCTGAAATATTGGTTATATTTGGTTTCAGATAAATTGCTGGGATATAATATAAAGACAATTTGGTGAAATTATGAAATTAACAATGTTTTATAGTCTTACTTAAATAAGATTATTTATTTAAGTTCTGCTTATCATGTGCATGAACCTTTCTAATGGAGACTAGTCCTATAAAATCATGGTGCTATTAAAAATGTGGTTCTAAATTATTAAAATTTATGTTGCAATTTTTTTTTTTTTTTCTCATATGATAACTTGAAGTTTATGATACCAAACTTTTTTCCCCTTGAAATTTGCAATAACCATAGTTCTCCATAATTCCTTCACTTGCCATTTATAAGAATTAACAGGAATTATTCTGAAAAATAATCTAGTGAATTATTTCAGTTACTTTAATATCAGGTTAATAAGTTATGTATAATTAGTACTAATCCATCACCATTATGCAATATGTGATGACTAATGTTAATAATTTTATATTAGATTCATTTTGCATTATATTAACATAATTTGGTTTTTAAATTGTCATGCTTTTTTATGAAGTAAATGGAAATTGATATATGTATTAGTTCAATAATTGTAATTTAATGACTCGTTAGTATGCTAAAGTTACCATAGTTTATTTTTTGTATTTTTAAGCCATGAATGTATATTATGTTTTTCTTTAAAAAATTTTTTTTCAGCCCTTGTTCAGTAAAAAAGGCATGTTATGAACCCATTTTCATTTAAAATATTTTGTCAAATAAATTTGTTTGTTTTTCAAAATTTTCATGAAATATATAAAATGATTAATTAATTATTGATTAATAGAAGTTCAGTCAATTAGTTTCATTTAAAAATTATTTTTAAAAAGGTTTCTTGACATTTTTGCTCTTAAATAATAGAAACCCTAAATTGTTCTTTGCCATCCCATTGTGCTGCGACACATAATTTAATATTAAACTTACTGAAACTGCTTAAATGACTATTATTCAGTTGCTGTTTTTAATAACCTTATACCCCCAGACTCGCTCCAAAATGCCTTGTTCAATAGCGGCTTGATTCAAATGCTTTTGGGTACATGGCTCAAATATTGGGTGAAGGGAATTTGCTGCTATCCATGATTATGTTCTCTGTAGTATGCCAAACCCACAATAGTGATTGATGTGTGGGTTTTATGTCTTTCTACTGGAACTAACGATGAAAGAAAAAAATGACGAAAAACAAACAAACAAACAAAACATTTCACTTCCATGAGTAGAAAATTTAAAAAACAACAAGTTAAATATACATGCTTAATCTTGTATATTTAATTTTATTTAGTAAAATGAAGAAAGTCTGCATTAAAATGGTAAAAACTATTTATATTTAAAAGTTTTCTTAAGGGTCTTTTTGGGAAAAAAAATGAATTAATTAAAACAATAAATAGCTTAAATATAAATTGTCTCAGAAAAATAAAAATTGGAAAAAAATTAATATTATAAAAACTAAGAAGATATTGATAAATAAGGCAATTCTTTCATCAAGTTACAAACAACATTATTGAGGATACATAAAAAAATCAATTTGTATTTTATATCCCTATTCAAGTTTCATATTATGCATTAAAAATTATTTATATTTCAATGAATCTTTATGCAGTATTTAAAGTTTTTAATAGTAATTATGAGGAAAACTTATCAGTCAGTAAATTTAAGATAGTTTTATTTTTATCATCAAAAGGTTTTATATGTAATAAATAATCAATAAACTTTTTGGGAAAAAATGCAGTGGAGATATGAATTTCTTATTTGAAATATCATAGATGATAATGTTTTATATCTGAATCATCTATCTTAAAATTTTTATTTATCTTTTTTATTTTTTAAAAATTTTCTCTTAATTACATAGCATTGATAAGATGCACATGTACAAAAAAAGTTATTTGAAATCTTCAAAATTTGGATGAGTGTAAATTTAGCAGTTAATAACAAATTGTAGAACCATTCTCTCGGACCTCAAACTACAACCACAGAGGTCCTATTAGGTTGGAAAACTGAACAGTCATTTCAAATATAGTTCAACAGATTCTCCTTCCTTTGAAAGAAGAGATGATTTTATTTCATTTTCATAGACAAAAAAATTACTCTGGCCTTTAAGGCACGAAAATTCCCTCATTAGCCGGGATCATAAAGTTAATCCGTAAAATGTAGTAGGTTTAATATTCAGAAATTTTAATCTATATTCTAAAATTTCTTTGCATGTAAATGTTGCTGTTATTTTTCAGCTTGAATAACTTTTTTTTTTCTCTCTTCAGATTTTATTAGGACCCAGTGCAGCAGTTTCTGGAGGTGGTATGCATGGAATGGGAATGCCTATGCCCCCACAAATGGCTCAAAGATAAAGATTATTCATTATGTATTTATAGATAGCTCATTGTGGATCACTTTTAGAAATGAATCATGTGTAATGTTGTAAGATAAATGATATTGTAATTATGTATTATGTTGTCCGGCATCATTACTGTTGAATTGATCATAAGCATTGTGATGTACATTTAATGCTTTAATATATACTTTGAAATAAGTTCTCAGTCACCATTTATTACTCATAACCTTTTTTTTTTTAATATTCCCCTAACCATTTATAATACTTAGTTTGTGCCAAGTACATCACAATTTGTTACTTAAATGATAATATTGTTAATTTTTATGTTAGTTTTGCTTTTTTATTGTCATAAAAACATATTTCTTTTTGAAATTAATGATGTGAGAATAATCAGTTTCACATTTTCTTGGAAAAGAACTATGCAAAATGGCTTTTTTTTTTGTTTTTTTGTTTCTGATTAACATACATTACCAAATTGTTAAAAAAAAAACGTAATCAAATTTTTTTTAATTGCATCTAAAAACAGTATGTTTATTTTTACAATTTTTAATTTATAACTTACATTATTATTAATGATTAAAAAAATATTTAGAATAAGAATTGTCTAATTTATAAGTCATAAAAAATGAATATTAAGATACCTATTTTTTATTATTTACTTGAAGAATATTTATTTTATTTGAAAAATAAGTTACATAAATGTTTAATAATTGTTTTTTATACATAGTCCAGTCATATTAATGTGACCATCGCCTAATTTTGACGTCAACATTAAATAACCAATCACAGAAGGCACGTGTTATCAGCAGATTTGGTGGATATATAAAGGTGTTGTAGGTATTCGGAAAAAATTTCAGTTCTTGCACTCATGCAGAAACAGGGCGATTTATATGGCGTCCAAAAGTGCATGATCATTGGCTTTCAGGCAAAGGGTGAAAGCATTTCCGAAACGGCTAATTTTGTAAACTGTTCGCCGTGGTAAAAGTATATTGTGCATGGCAAATTCGCACTATCGAAAATCCACTATGCGGCAAATGTGGTGCACCACGGGCTATAGATGACAGAGGTGAATGATGGTTATAGGGATGGGTGAATAAATGTACAAACGAACCAAGGGGCTACCAACAGTCTCCACAATGATGGTTCAGCAAACGTTGCTGCGTGTGGGCTTCCACAGCAGACGCCTGGTTATTGCATCTATGCTGACTGCTGTTCATCGGTGCCGGAGTCTGGAATTTAAATGACCATACCGTAACTGGACTTCCACTGAATGGAGACATTAAGCTACGGAGTTACCACCCCAATACCGTGCATGAAGCACATCGTTGGGTGGCTTTTTCTGATCAATCATGTTTTATGTTCCATTGGACATTGGCGTATAACGCATGAAACATCTGAAAGCAAACATCTTGCAATAATTGCCGGAAGAGTCCAAGCTGGAGGAAGGAGCATTATGGTCTGGGGAATGTTTTTGTGGTATTCTGTGGGTGCACTCATCATTGTGGAAAGCATGATCGATCAACACAAGTATGCATCTATCCTTGCGGACCATGTTCACCTTTACATGCGAATTGTTTTTCATCAGGATGGTGAAATCTATCAGCAGGACAATGTGAAGTGTCATAAAACTCGTAGTGTATGTGCGTGGTTCGAAGAGCACCAGGATGAGTTTGCTGTACTCTCTTGGCCAGCAAATTCCCCGGACTTGAACCCAGTCGAGAATTTGTGAGACCTCTTCAATCGGGTTATTCGCAACATGGATCCTCACCCGCATAATCTGGTGTAGCTGGCCACGGCACTGGGGTTGGCATAGCTCAACATCCCAGTGAACACCTTCAGGAACCTAATTGACTCTCTTCCAGCACATCTGGCAAGCAGTCCGCTGTGGGAAAGGTGGTTATTCTGGATCTTGACAGGTGGTCACATTAATGTGACTGGACCATATAAATTGAATATATTGTGTAATACTAGATAAAAAACATGTTAAATAAAATTTTAAAAAAGTAAAATACATTTGGCATTAAATTTATTTGAAATGCAGTATAATTCTTAAGAATTCTGGTCAAATTGACACTGTTCGATAACAAGATTATGGAAAAGCATTGTTACCCAATAGTAAATAATATTAAAATACATTTAATTGTAAAAAGAATATATACCATAGAAAAATCTTCATACTGAAATTTTTTGGTTTGAAAAAGTAGCATAAAAATTAAAACTCTTAGAAATGGATTTATTTTTTTGTAGTATGAGCCATAAAAATAAATCCATATTTTCTTGCCTTTTGCATTCTAAATGGAATAATAAATATAAATATGTCTGATACTATGATATTTTAATTTATAGTGGAATATATATATATGTTTCTTAACTGTATAATTTTTTTCTGCTGCCTACTTAAATTACATCTTAGTTTTAGAAAGGTATTGTCATATTGACTCAGCTCAAAATACTTGGAGTATAAAATATTTATGGATTCTAAGTAATTACACATCATATTATAATATCTATAAATTTTAGTTTATCAGTTGAAGCACAGGGGTATTTGATTCTTAAACTATGCTTGGGACCACAAAGTTTTAAAGATAATAGGTAGTTATAAG
This sequence comes from Argiope aurantia, assembly GCA_026543865.1. Lineage (NCBI taxonomy): Eukaryota > Metazoa > Arthropoda > Arachnida > Araneae > Araneidae > Argiope > Argiope aurantia. The sequence continues at coordinate 662,939 of JAPMOR010099059.1, forward strand.
GAAAAATAAGTAATTTCCAGTGCAGGATTTTCAATTTCAGAGTATTCTAATGTTGCACAGAATTTCTCTTAACACATTCATTTAATTCTCTAATGAAATTACCTTTCCCTTCCTTACATTCAATGCCTTAAATACCGATTGAATTTTTAAAAATCAGTGCCCATTGATATAAATTTTTTCATTTATGAGAAATTTTTAAATTTTATTTGTTTTGTAATAAATTCTTTTTATTACATTGCCCATCCTCTACAGCTAAAATGTTTATGATTGGAAATTTAAAACTTTTTCCCCCATTATAAAACTTCTTTATAGACTATTTTTTTTTTTTTTTTTGCCAAAGATCTACCATGTGTTTAGACTTGGAGAATGCTAAGCTATTGAGGTCAAGCTTTCTCCTTTTGGATTGACATATGGATGAAAATTATTTCACCAAATTATAGAAAGGAATTATGCATAGATCTTACATTAAGCCAGAAAAGTAGATGGGGCCTGTTAAATCATGTTAGGGAAAGAAAAAGGAAAAACATATTTATATATCATATGTTCCAAGAAACATATATTTTAATGGACGTCATCATTGCTATTTATTACAAATTTACTGTTGTGTTCCTAGTGGAAGGAGAAACTAAATAATTATTCTCTTTTTAGATTGTATTTGACAGTTCAATTTCTCATGCTTAGGAGATAGATTTTCAATCTTTCTATTCACAATGTTTTTGCCTTTAACCAATAGATGTGAAACAAATGAAATTAATAAAGCATAGAATGTAGATGAATGATAATTGATAACTTCATTAAATCAAGCATTTTCTTGACTTGCAAAGATGGTCAAGTTTATTTCTTAGTCAGAATTTTCAGTAACATACAATAAATTAATATTTTACCCAGAATATGTAAAATGAAGTTTCTTTTATTAGGATTATCCTCTAATCAGTCATATTTTCTTTGACAGAAAAAATACTGTGCTAAATTAGATTAATTTTTATATATACTTCTAATCTGTTTAACAAAGATTCATTAATGTATGGTCTGTTTATTCCCTTTTCAATAAAAGATGAGAATTTGTTATGACAGTCCAACTAATTAAGAAATATATTTTACTTTTTCCCATAATTCCTGGGGTATAATTTTTAAACTACAATTCTTGACTCAAAGTAGTAGATGATTTAAATATTAAAACAAAAGACCTCTAAATCAGTTTTTTTAAATCCTTAATTAGATTCTTAAATACAAGTTTCTATATATTCCAGTTAAATAAATTTTTTTTAAAATTTCCCAGTACTATATAAAAGGTAATATACAACTGTAGTAAAATGCAAATAATTTAATTCGTAGTATAGAAAGATAATAGAATTTGTTCGATTAATTTGACTTGAAAAGTTTGAACTATTATTCTTTATTTGGAATTGAACTAAAATGTATCTTTGGAAAACAAATCTTAATACATTCACCTCCCCCCTCCAAAAGAAAATCACTGATTACATTAAAAATATATGTAATCTATCTAATACATAAATGAAATTAGATTATAAAATTTTAATTCTACTATATTTAGCACAGATCAATCTTCCCTACCCTCTCTTCAAATATTCCTTATTTGATGAAAAACAAGTCTAATTTTCATTATTGGAAACATCCTCGAAAGTTTTACCCCTCAGCTGACACATTGCTTCATATTTTATCATTTTCATGCTATCCCAACACCTTTTATATATGACTAAAAAAATGAGACAACGTTTGAATGATAGACAGAGTGACTTCGCATAATGACTAAAAATTTGAGAAAATAACTGTTGAATGTACAGGATTTAGGGCCAATATTTGCATACAATTTTTTTTTATTTTTTTATCAAAAGTTATATCATAATTATGTAGATATTTCTCTTGCATTCATTTAATCAGGAGTCAGTGATAGAACACAAGAGGCCATATACATTTTGATGTTTTTAATATACATTGAATTGATAGCAGTCCTTTCTTTGTAACCTTCCTCTGCCTCATTGAAATGCTTGATCCTCTTGAAAATAATTTTTTTTTCCAGCATATTATCTTTTAAACAGCTTTCAACATTGTATAAATTTATAGAAAATATTTCCCTAACATTTTGTATCTCGACTTTATCTGTTCAACATTTCCCATCGTTGATAACAGTGAAAAATAACGAGCAACATTTACAAATTACAGCCATTACTGATTGATTATCTGATAGTTATTGATGTCATGCTAGTTCCCTTTCCATAAAGCATACAAAGCACATGGGTGAAAATCATCTGAATGCCACACTAAGGACTTAATTTGAGTATTTATTGAAGATGCTATGTAGTTATAAAGTTCTTCACTAACATCATTTAATCAACACAGAAGAAGAAGAATCATTAAGAAAGCTTGATATAACTTTAAATTGTTAAGTCTCAATGTAAAATGGAAAATATTTTTTAAATTATTAGAAACTGCATATCTGAAAGTTTTAACTCTTACAATATTTTTTATTTTATCTGGTATTAAAAAAAGTATTTGCATTAACAATTTCTGAAAAGAATAGTGCGGAAAAAAAGCTTTGGATAATATATTATGATCTTTATTGCAAAATATTACACTATATACAACATCTGAATAATATGGTCATAAACATGAACCATTTTCCTTTCAAGAGCAAATGAATATTCTTTAATGAGCATGAAAATATAATTATAAATAATTCCTAACTTTTCAATAATAATACATAAATAATAATCAAATAAACTTTAAAATGCATTAAAATAAATGAAATCTGATCAAAATATTTCAATACATTTGATGTAAAGGACTTATTCAATAAACAATATGTACAATAAAAACAATTCAGTTCCTTTTCTGAATAGAAAAACCTCCTTGCTGGACAGAAGCTGATAAAATTCTTGTTTTATACTGTGTACTTAATCCAGTCATCCAAAATTTTAATACCTATGAGCAAAAAAAAAAAAAAAAACTAGTTTAAAAAAGGGCATAACAATGTTTTTAATTATTAGAACTACATTTAATAACTTATAATAAAATGTGCAACTGAAAAATAATAGTTATTTCATAAATTACACAATTAATAAGAAATTCTATGATAATATAATAATTGTATAATAGTATTTTTATTGCTTCAGAAATTATTTATTATGAACAAAGATCACTATAAGAAGTAATGATATTAACATGAAATTTTCCTTGTTTAGAATTAACAGCAATATACAGAAATAAAAAAAGGTCACATCTATGTTATCACTTACTAATTTATCATGTTCCTGTGCTCCAAGTACAGTTAAAAGTTTAGTAGTCTCATCTGCTCCATGTTGCCCACCACGAGAATATGCAAATAAGACTTTAACTTTGCTGGAGGGAAGGGGGGAAAAAATCATAATCATACATTGCTTTGAATTTTTTTATTAACATCTTATAAATTTAATATAGGAACAATACATGCAAATGACATTCAGTACTTTAGATATAGAAAATTTAATTTAGTTTCAAAATATTTGCTTCTATAATTTTATTCATTACAAAGGGTAAATGTAAAGTTCAGCAAGCATATATGCAGCATTATAAAATTATATATTGATTTGAAATATGAAAAATAAAGATACAAACTTCATCCAGGCTTCTTTTGTACAGTATAAAAAGCTATCTAATGCAGCTGGAGAAAAAGATGAATCTGCAATTGCCCTTTCCATTTCAGACAGAACTTGAGGAGCTAGATGGGGAAGGGAAACAAATGCAATAAATTATTTGCTGTGCACAGCAGATTTTTATGCAAAAAAATATTAAACTTGACTTATTTTTAAAAAAACACTGAATTTCAAGAAAATGGCAACATTTCATTATCTTATTGATAAAAATATATTATTAAAAAATATTTTTAACCAAATTAAAATTTCTTAGCTGAAGAATCTATACTTTGACAGGTATAATTTTCTTACCACATAAATTATTAATGCAATTAGTTTTAGAAATTTGTCAGTAGTTAAATGCTCATTCCTTGTTACTGATAATATACATTATGCAAATAAAAAGCAAAAACGTTTTTTTACCAATCATATTACATAGTGTTCTAATATTAAATACCATATTTATTTACTAAATAATATCCAAATGCCTGTTCAATGTTTAAATTACACCAAATTTGTTAATTATTTTTATTAGGGCTACCTTACTTACTAACTCGAACGTTCATCATCAGCCAGGAGCCTTCCAAGTATTAAATTAGCCTATTATTCTACTGACATTCCATCTACATTTTCTAATTTTTTTTCCTGTATATTTTTGCTATGACCAAATTCTGTTTTTTGGATATAGACTCTACAGAAACAGTGTTTCACAGGTAGCTCCAAGATTTGGTTGTCCTATCTTTTTACTATTTTAGATATAAGCATTTTGTATCATTTTTTAAAGTGTATACAATTTTAATAAAATTTTGTTGAAATTTCAAAGCGTGTTTCAAAATAATAATTTAAAATAGAAGTGGTAGTCACTGAATTCATTTCTTTCAGGTATAACTTTCTGAGTTTTAAAAGTTATGAAACATTCGAGTCCAACTTCTTTAAAGTACTACTTTCCTGCAGACATAGCTACTTTATTAAATATGCTAAGAATAATAAATTAATTAATAATTAAAGTACAGGATAAGAAAAATGTAACAGATAATTTAATGGATTTAGTGTGACCTGAATTTTATTGAAATTTTAATATGCTGCACTTTTTTTTAAATGCAATATACTACTATTTTGAGGAACCAATAAATAAAATGTGTTTTTATAAAATACAAACTGTGAAAGAAAGAAATAGATAAAGTATTAAAATAATAAAGAATAAAAATTATCATACATTTTTCAGGAAGAATTGCTGTTGTATGAAATAATATTTCAAAGTCCTCTAAACTGGATATAGTAGTGTTTTTATACTTGGGATTTACTTCAACTTGGATATGCAATTGAGACTGAATAACATGATCAGGTATTGCAACATCTGGTTCAATACCCAAGAAATTACATTTCCAGGAGTCCTCATATGTTTTAGAGTAATAGATAGGATGAAAGCAACCTCTTGGCAATAAATCCTGGAAAAAAAAAGCATTGTTACAGAGCAATATTACAATTATTGCATTATTACAGACTATCTTATAAGAAAGATTTTAAAATAATGAAGTCATAAAATGTTTTGAAAATATTTATGATAATTAACAATTTTGATTTAAGCTGCAATTATGTATTATTCATTTAATTTCTTGTTCACTCTGTATTTTAAAATATAAATAATATTTAAAAAATCAGTTAAACAAATCAAACCCATTCATTCATCCATTGACATCTATTCTATTTCAATGCATAGCTGATATTCTACACTCATGAAATAAGTGACAATAATAGCTTTGTTTATATTTTAGGCTTTAATTCTCTACTTGGAGTAAATTCTGAATTAGAATGAGCAAATGAATAGAAGAGAATTCAATTTCCCTTTAAAGGGAAATTGTATCATTCTTTTCATTATTCCTTCTTATTGTCATAAGAAGTTGCACTGACACAATGAAAAATAATTAATAGATCCTCTTTAATCAATCTTTTTAGCAACATGGTGATTTCCTTCACAAAAAAGTGCAATTATTATTATCCGATTTTGCATTGGAAACAATCAGATGAACAACTTTTTCATGTAATTTTATTCAACTGTATTGTTTTTTGTAGTTTCTTAATACCAAATATAGAATAACATTTGTATATGCATCTGTGCGCAAAATAAATAATATATTATGCTGTAAATAATGCAGAAATGCTTGTGGAAGCACAGGATTTGATAGTGATTTGACAAATAAAGTACACAGAACATATGACGAGAAAAATAAGATCATTCTTAAGGATCTATAATTTGTATAACGCATGTAATAATATCATGTATGTAATATTGCCACTTAGGAATGATTATCACAAAAGAAACTTAACCATTTTAAAGCAGAAAACTAACACATCCTAAACTATACCCCTAATCCTACTACAATTATAACGAACTACTGTATTTAAGAGCACATAAATTAAACTAAATAATTTGCTACATGGTAAAGAAATTATAGAACTCAAATGTTCTGAATAGAATAGAAATAAAATAATTTTACAATCAAAATTCAAAAGGAAAGATAAAATGAATCCGGCCCAAAGACTTTTTCTGAATAGATATATTTACACTCATAACATAAAATAACTTGCATATTGCGATTTAAAAATAAAGAAATGAAATAATACATAAAAATTTCAAAGGTACACAAGATTATAAAATGGGCAGCAACTTGCTATGTTGAGTCAGTTAAAAACAATGTCTAGATATTATTTAACTAATGGCAGCAAAATACATTTGATGAAAAAAAGGTGGAAAATGTAATCAGATTAAAATGAATATTTTTATAATTAATAAAATGTTTAAGATATCACTGAGTTAAATCTTATAATTGTTCTAGAGATATATTATAACATCAGGATCAGAAAATTTCTAAGCAAATAAAAAGATTAAAAATGTGACAATATCTAAGAAAGTGATGGCATTCTAAATTTTATAATTCCAACTTTTTTGACAGCTAAATATAAAAGAAATGTGAATTTAAATAATCCATATATATTCACTATTAATGTATGTAAATTTCAAGCATTATAACATTCTATCATGAGGCAAAAAGCAAAAATTCTAAATGGATATTATCAGGCTTCAACACTTTACACTATAGCTATAAATCGGGTTTATGGTTTATTAACAAAATTTTCATACACTTACTTTCAAACATGTAATAATTGATTTCATCAAATGTAAGAAATTAGATTTGATAATTATTTGATTTCCAACAATTGTATGATATGCCAAACAATGAAATTTCTCTTTCCCTAAAATCTGAAAAAGAAATAAATAGTTCAACAATATAAGAATCAATACATTGATAATAAACAGTTGCAGTCTAAATAATATAGATATAAAGAAAGAAAATTATAATTCAGCTATAACAGATTCCATAATCAGCAACAAAGATAAAAGGTTTCAGTACATGCTTCACCAAAATTAAACTTTTTTCTTTTAAGAATTTTTTTTTATCTTTTAAGAAACAATTCTACAATACGAAACAAGAATTTTAAAAATAATAACCATAAATTAAAAATGTTTCTTTTACCTGAAAAAGTTCTCTTACTGATGTGAAAACAATTGAATCATTTGAAGATTCCCTGTCTGAAGAAATGTGGCTATTGTCTAAAGCTTCAGTTAATTCATTCACATTGGGTGAAGTGTCAGTTTCAGTCTTTGCAAGATGAATTTTTATAAACCCCTCAACAGTTTCTAAATTAACGAAATTGATAAACTGCGAGTTAATTTCAGAATTAAAAGTAAGCAAACTTATTTCAACATTTTTATCAATAATTAAATACATAAGACAGAATAAAATAATAAACAAAAGTTCATAAGGTAAAAGTTTAAAAACAAACATTTCTCATTTCTTTAAATGAGTTTTTTTATTTAATAATTTTTATAATCAATACTTTTAATTATCATAAATAACAAATAAAAATCAAGCTTACAATTTAATTCACCAAGTTTACAATTTAATTTTCTTCTATATATATGTGTAAGTGATTAAAAGCAAGTTTATCCTCTAATTTGCTGAGCAATCAGATTATTATATCATAATATTATAATCTATGGATTATCGTGGATCATTATCTATGAATCTATTATATTATGATGTATGCAGTTAATTATGAATTTTTTTCTATTTAAATTTATAAAATATAATATTTTGTTAGATTATAACAGTATAAAATTCATAATTATTCTTTCAAAATGCAGATCAAAGCAGAGAAAAGAGGAAGAATAGAAAAAAATAATAATAATAATAACCACACATATTCTTAACTTACAGAATCAAATTAGCTATCACAAAAGTGACAATACAATGTAACAGGAGACTAAATCTATATATCTACAAATATATGACGGTTTCTCAATGTTTAATTATGTATGATGGCAAAATATTTATTCATAGGTTATACAAAATCTAGACCAGCTATACATCAAATATTTTTTTTTTTAATTTCTAAAAACATCTGTATCACCTGTAAAAAAGTTAAAACTTCACATTTTATATTGAACTATTTATGATACATTTAAATATTTTAGATATAAAAATTTGATTTGTGATAACATATTTGAAATAACACAGAAGTATAACTTCGTACTGAAGCAAGCTTAACTCAGAATGATATGATTACAACTGTTATTTTTAGAAAACAATTATTATAGGGTTATTAAAATTTTTGGCACCATTTTTGATACTATCTCAACCTTTTATTTTAATTCATAAAAGAACAATGTTAATAAATAAATGTAATATGACTACAAAATGTAAAATCTTGTCACCTTCTTGCCTTTCCAAATCAATGAAAGTATCTTCATTTGGGAAACTTTCCACTAGTCTCTCACTGATACGCATGGCACCTGCTTTTAAAATCCATGTAAACCACATGTGAAGATAAGGAAATACTTCTTTATCATTTGTAAGATCCACCAGTGATCTGGCTTTTATATTACCACGTCGTCGTCGAAAAGTATCAATTGTCATTCTTGTAACACTATTTAACCGTACAGCTCGCAAATTCTGTTCCGATTGTTCAGCTGCATATACCTAATAATAAGAAAAGTATAAATCGAAGGGATAAAAAAAAAAATTTATATATATTAATTTTTTAATAGAAAAAATTATACAAAGAAACACTAAATAAATGATACCTTATTTGCTTTTTCTTGAAGTTCATGTATTAACTTCTGAAGAAATTTCACCAAAAACTGCCAAGAGTTAAGTAAAAAGAATTTATCACGCATAACAATTATTATGCTATACCAACTCTGGAAACCTCTAGCTTGACTGTCTTTGAGAAAGAATGTATGGCTAAGAACATGTCCTCGATGATCATCACCAAAGAATATTGGTCCTTCCCTTCCAGGACAAACCTATCATAAAGAATGCAATATTATACCTAACAAGATTATTTAATGAGTGCAGAAATCTGACAAAATACTTTTGAATTCAATCAGATAAGACAAAACAATTTCTACAAAATGCAAAACTGGGGGAGGAATTGAATGAAATCTTTTGTGTATTCCTCCCAAATAATTTTTTTTAATAGAAATAATATCACACTTTTTCTCTTTAATCCAAATATTATTTTTTTTATTGAAGAGGAATCAAATTAACATATATTAAAAAGATATTATGAATATTTTCTTTGAAATATTGAGTCTACTAAATATATAACTAAAAAATAGTATCAAATATATTGAGGAATAAATTAGTTCAAATTTATTTCAAATAGCTTACTTCACAACTTAAACTACGGACACAAGCTTGTCTGACAGCAATAAAGACATCAGGATGCAAGGGATATTGGCTACTGACATAACTCACTCGTGCTTCATGGTCATTGCTAATGTAACCCCTTTTTTTACTTGTCATAGATGTACACCCCTAAAGAATAGGTTAGAATGTGTAAAGAAGAGGTTTATGTTGCAGCAAATAAGAACAGATTAATTTTTGTTTCGTTGTAAAATTAAAAAGTGTATTATAATCGATTATTCAATTCAATATAAATTAAACACATAAAAAAAAATTAGATTTTTTAAAACGTATTTCATAAAAGCTAAAATTCAATTTCATCTTAGAACACAAATTTACATCTTTTATTTATCTTATTATCATTTTTACAGTAATTTCCACATTAGTATTTCTCTTTTAAAAAAACAATTACATAATACTTCTTGATCTTTATAATAATACTTTTTTTCAAATTAAACAGTTTTTTAATGCAATATAAAGAAGAAAAAAGATGATGAATTAAAGGAAGTAAAAATAGAAGGTTGAAACATATTTCAGAAGACTGGGGGGGGGGAGAAAAAAACCACCGTTAAAGGATAATTAAAAAAAAAATCTTCTCAGAAAAGTACTATAAAGCATATAAATTAAATTATTCAAAAATAATTTCCATAACTTCAAACTGTTACAAATATTAAAACTTGGATATTTTATGTTTTTCAAAACACTTTCCCTAAATAAAAACAAGTCATTCAAACATGTAGTACTTACTTCACAATTATCTGATTTCAAAGGAGGGGAACTAGTTTCTGTTAAACCAGAACGTTGAGAAAATAAAGAAGGCCCATACCATGATTTTAAAGATACACCTGGTTTTGAATTTTCAACTGAATTAACATCAGTCCATTGAGTTTCCTCAGTATCATGAAAAGCTTGAGTGCAAAAGAGCACACTAGGTCCATGTAATTCACAGAAGTTGCAAATACTAATTACTGCATTCATCTAGGAGGAAAAAATCAAGTTAAACTCAAAACATAACAATATAAATATTTTGCCTGATTGAAATAGAATACTGATAATCAAATTTAGCATACTTTGCTAAATGTAGCATATATCTTTAAAATAATTGTATTAAGTTTTAGGGAAAAAATTAAATAATAACTATGACAGAATTCCTTTTGATCATCATGGCAGTTTTTATTATCTAGAATAAATCTACAAATGCAAAATCCATAAATAATGTGTAACATCACATACTTCCTTATAGTAAAAATCTCTCAGTGGAATGTATAAATAAAATCTAGAAGTGGCAAGTACACTATTTTCATTGCTTGCAAATGTATACATTATAAATAACATATGCTTTGGGAGAAAAACTAATTTTAATGCATCAGTATAAAAAATTATCTTTTATTTGCAATTTAAAAAAATTCTAAGATTCAACTATTTTACAAAATAAATTCAACCATAGTATCATTAGTTAATTATGAAATCTTGCTTGCAGTATAAGCAAGAAAAATAGGTATGGGATGCTATATTTATGATGGGAGATATTTTTTAATATAAAAAATGGTGTAAACACTAAAAATGAAATAACTATAACACATCAACAGAGTGACAACGTATTAGCAGTAATAAGAGTTTATAATTTTAATATTTTTTTAAATTGTAATAATACATTACATATAACATTAATAATTATAATTTAATTTTTATGTAATATTGCGAAATTCATACTAGATCATATTTTTATCGTTTGTTATTCTGTTTCCAAAAGGAATCTAGTAAAAACATATAATTTTACATTTCAAATGGTAAATATTGTGATGATATAAATATGAAAATCGGTAAATAACTTACGCTTAATTTTTTTGAATATTTATAACATTTTATGGAGAGAAGATAACAAAAAGAAACAGAAAGTAAAGTAACATCTTGTTTTAAAATCAATTAATATGCCCAAATAGATATTTACCCTGCCCTAAATTCAATGAAATTCAAGCTTTTAAAACAGAAACTCGTGTCTGTGACTTCATTTTTTTTTTCTGTAATATGACAACATTTAACTGTTGCCAGAACTGCATAAATAAATATTTGATAAAAAAAAACAAATAAACAGCGAATTGTCATAGTGCGCATAGAACTATTAATTTCAGAAATAAAAGAAAACAAATTATCTGCAAATAAAGACTGAAATAAAAATTTATTTGGTAAGACTTGTTTTTTAAGCTTTCGTAGAATGTACGAATGACAACCATATCATTATCTGAAACTTTCGAAAGTTTACAAAACTTTGAGGTTCCGTTTTTAGGGGACAACAGAAAATTCGATGGTCTTTGTTTCTGTTTGTTAATTTTTCACGACAAATTTGATATACATTTTTTGTATGAATATATTTATTAATTTAAATATACGAACTTAGTTGTAATTGTTTCCAGTTCTTTCAGAAGGGGAAGATTCAAACAATTATGGAGTTGTGGCAGATTGTTATGAGCGAGGATAGAACCTGGGACCTTGTGGCTAAAAGCCGAGACCACAAGACGAAAATAATACTCATGTCTCGTAGCTGTTAGCTGGTTTATAAGGTTCACCATAGTACTCTCAATCCAGTGAGTCGGAGGTGAGACGAACGATATGGCTGTTGAATGGTGATGCATTACTAATAAATAAATTAAATAAAATAAAAAAGGTGAGCATTAAAACATTATCTTAAGAGAAATTTGTTTGGCTTTCATTTGTTGCTCCTCTCATTTGGGATCAAAATGCCAGGAAATTGCAAGTGTTTTAAAATCAAAAGTTAATGCAAATTATAAATACCTCATGATTTTTAGAAGTGAGGTATTTTGAATCATATTCCGGCAATAGCATAGGGACTGAGGAACGGGTGTATTGAAGAAGGTGAACAGGCATCAGACTCATGAAGCACCATCACATATAATTATTAATGCATTTATTTAATTTTTTGAAACACAAAATTTGAAAGAGACGAAAAAATAAAGCTAAGCTCCGGGCGCACGTTATATTTACTAAATTACTAATGACAAATAGGAGCTAAGAAATTACATTATATCCCAAACTGTTGCTGTTTTTGTTTCGCTATTGCATTCCCATCCAAATTTTTCCAAACACTACCTGATATTCGTATAAGGAATTTCTTCAGCATCTGCTTGCTTATAATTCTAATATCCCAGGTTCTCTGAATGACCAACTTTTTTGGAATATTCATTTACCCATTTTCCATAAAACATTTCATGGTTAACTAAATTGTAAATCTAACAATTTAAACAACAGATATTTTAAAATTATTTTTAATGCAGTCAAAATGTGCTATATTACTTGCATTGCCAGGGGCAGATTTCCGATCAGTCAACTTTCTTTCTCCTCCCTTTATTTTTGATAAAATCTCTTTTCATAGAATCGTCCCTGATTGATTAATTTAACTTCTGTTCTCATTTCAAAGTAAATTAAATTAATATATTCAAATTAATTTAATTTTGATTTGTTAATATAAAGGCTCTTATAAAAGTTTTCCTTTTAGCTCAAAATATCCACCAATATTGCAACCATTTTTTTCACTCTAACAAGCAAGGTATCAGAATATCGTACAATATCATGTGAAGGAGTGAAGCAGCAAAATTTTTGGATTCGTTACCATTTACCATCGAAAATGATTATTTATCGTGACATCATAATCACATGATCAACTTAAATTTCCATCGCTATTAATAATAAAAGTGCGTATGAGCGCGTGCGTGTGTGTAAGTACTTACTGATATTCTATAGGACTGATTGTTTCACCTATGTTATAAGAAACTCGGTTATTTTATTTTTTTGAAATTTGAACTGGAATGCCAATTAATTAGAAAATAATTAACATTTTGAAGTCTAGCGGCTTTAACTTCGAAATTTTTATGTCAGTTAATGCAAAAGTTATTTTTATATTAATTTAAAATTAAACTTAAATGTTATCTCTTCAACGATACCAATTTAGTTTCTATTCAATGTTTTCTCTAATTTAAAAAATTAAAAAAAAATATTTTAAAGCATACTTTACGACAATGCCTTTGATTACTGAATGAAATTCACATAGTTTTCGTTGTTGTTGTAAATATTCTATTTTAAGTTTTCTTTTGTTGTTAATAATCTTGGATGAAGATTTTGCTTTTTTTTTCACAATGAACAATTTTATTTTTACGACATGCTTTAAAAAATATCTTTTAAATTTTGTATTTTATTTGCTATTAATATTTAACTTCAGAAATAAACAACTACGAAATTTCTTTTATAGTTCTAACATTTTTAAACTTTCTTATTCTTTTAAAAAATAAAATTAAATGCATGATTATCATACTACTTTAAGAATTGTCTTCTTATTGTAGTATATTAAATCAGTAACTAAAAATTCTTTGAAATATTTTTACATGAATGATAAAACATACACATAAGACTCTAAAGCAGAATGATTTTACTTATCATCCTTAAAAATTTTAGTAAACATGTTTTGATTCAACAAATAAATTTTTGGATTAGTTAAATTTTAATCAGTTTCAGTTTCAGATTAACCCTGTGAGCCCTGACCGCCCGATATCGCCCCGTTCGACAGGGCCCTGACGCAGGCGTTTTGAGGCGGCTAAATGAGTTTACATCAGGGCCCAGTTGAACGGGGCAATATCGGACACAGGGTTAAAACTTTAACTGTTATATAAGATGAAAGAAAATGACCAAAATTTAATCTAATAAATTTGCAAGGGTTTCAGCGAAATGAACAAGATAAATAAAAAGTTCTTAAATAATACGAGAAATATCGTAAAAATTATGAAAAAATTACCCTAAGTTTTGGCTGATGATCTATCTATTCGTATATAGTATGTATAACCAATAATTTAATAACATAATTTGATTAAAGAATTGTTTTAAATTTACCCTGAAAATATCCTGCAGAACTAGCTCATTCTTTCTATTTTTAGGGCATGAATTGCAATATTTGAATTTTATGCAAAATTGAGATCTGGGTATGATTTTAGACAATATGTAAAAGAAATAGAAATAATGTTTCTATCCATGTATAGGAGAATCCAATATCTCAAAAGAACAATGAAACTAAATGAAGGATTTTAAATTTTAGGCTCTGTCCATCAATGAGAAGAAGTTCAAAATGCATACTCGATTAGTATCTACACTATACTACGAAGTTCAATACAAAACACTCATACCGTATAAATATAAAAGAAAAAATGGAAGAAGGGGAAACACTTCCGTTGGTTGTAAAGAATTTAAATCGTATAGTTAAGAAAATAGAGTACGTTTTGAAAAATTATCTGTTTCCTACAGCGCATTTGGACCAGAATTTTATACGCATTTAAAATAATATAACTTCAAATTATATCATAGTCACGTGATAAGTATGTCCTACACATGCAAATAATTATTAGATTATATGTTATATGTAATGTATCATTTAAATACTTACGCTATGCCGAACCTCCATGTTAACATTTTTTAATTGAAGATATATATTAATTTTGAGCTTTTGGCTGTTTTAAAGAAAAAGAGAGAATAAAATTGTCTTATGATAAGGATTTATCGAATTCCCACTAATTTGCTAATGCAACCATATTATATATACTTCTTAATAAAGAGTTTATTTTATAGTAATTTATCATCGGTTAGGATTTTTTATTTTGCATATATTATGTAGAATGGGAGCAAAGGTTATAATATCTGGTTAATAAAATTTTTAGAGATTGTGCAGGCGATCTTTGCCTCGAAGAAAACAATGAAAAACATTCTAGCACGCTCTTCGAAGAGAATGTGTTATTAAAAACACAGAAATTGTGAAATTTAAAGAGAAGTTTTTAATACCACATAATAACTATAATCTGTGTTCTCTTAAATAAAACGCATTTTTGTTGTTAAAGTAAAAGAGAAAACGATCCTTGCATAATCTGATTCCTTCAATTAAAATAAACAAAATATTAGTAAAGGAAAAAAAAAAAAAAAAAAAACAGAATTGTAATCTAGAAACGATTAAGTAGATTTGAAATGATATAACATTATATAATATTTATATAATAAGATAACATAGTATTTAATTTTAGGTTGTTTAGAAGTAATAACTTTTTATATCGTCAGCATTGTTTAAAGTTGTGCGATATTATTCATTGCTAAAAATTACGCAGGTTATACATGTGCAGATATTCAGTTCAATAGTATATGTTTGCTATTAAAATACAAAATAATAATAATAATAATGAATAATTTAAGTAAACACCTTTAGTATTATTAATTAAAAAACGAGATAATTTAAATTAGATTAGTTCTTATATCGATATCAAATATGAACGATTTTGATTCGATGGCAGCATTTAATAAGTCGGACAATGTTCTATTAATTAGACAGTTCAACTATAAGAACAGGAACTTTATTGCCATTTAAAAATAAAATATATATCAAAAATAAATAATTGCATCAACCTACAAAAGAATTATTTGTATCAATAGGAAAAACAATTATACGATGTCCTATGGATTCAAATTTTGAAGTGGAGTAAAACACTGAATATTTAACGTGTGAGATTGAATTGACCCATTTTGATGTACGGGTATAGTTCAACTTCGTTGTATTTATTTACAATTAGACTTTTGAATTATATTATCAGCATGTTGTGGATATACAGAGACATACTTCTAAAAATTTCTTTCGTAATTACAAAAGGAGATAAAAAAATATAAATTGATTAAAATCTTGAACAAGAATTACTTGAAAGTTGCAACATTTTCTTAATGTATCGATTATCACTTTAAAATGTACGTTGTTTCTTTTGGTATGGAGAAAAATTTTCATCTCATTGTCTAAAGTTTAAAGTATTAATAGAAAAAAAAAACTTGAATATGCTTTTGATATTAGTTTTCTAAAATTAAAATATTGTTAATGAAGCGGAAGAACACTCGAAAAGGGACGGATTTCCGGATTGGCTGTTGTCCAGGGTCGTTGAAGCTACGGAGGTGGGGGGGGGGAGACAGACAAGTTCATTAAAAATGCTATTAACTTAGCTATCAAACAAACAAATAAGAAATTAATAAAAATTTTATGAATTATAAAATATTAGGATTACACAATAATTTTGGTCAGTTTTCTGTCTATTTTATTAGTATTTATGGATACCTGTTCTATATGGATGAATGTACTATACTATGGATATGGATAAGGATACTATGGATGAGTGTCTGTTGTAATAATATTGTGTGTAAATGTAGATGATGTCGTTTAATAAATATATGAATGCATATATTGTCACAAATTTGTCAAATTAAAAAAATAATCTCCAGTAAATCGTAAATACTCTTGTTAAGTAAGAAAAATGCGTTGAAATGTTTAATTAAATTAATTAGTTTTTCGTGTTACCGAATGGTTTTAATAAATTTCTTATGAGTTTATTAAAATAGGCTCCTCGTATACACAGCATGAGGTTGCAAAATGCCTAAATTTGTTACTGCATTCGATCGATATCGATATTAGAAATTTAATTTTATATTTTATTTTAAATTTACACTGCATTTATAGACTGAAATATTAATTCCAAACTTTCTGTCTATAATTAAACACGGTGAAACAGGTTTTCAGTGTCACACTTTCTCCTTTCACCTTTATTTCAAGTAATTGTTAGACAGTCCCCAGAATACTTTCACTTTCAGTCTCGAGTAATTGTTGAACAGTCCCCATTTCTGAAATCTATCGGGTCATATCAAACCATCGGAGCAGGCTTTTCCCATCTTTTATCTAAACAGAAGCTAAGGTCATGTCCCTGACGCAATTCAATCTTCGCAGAAAGCAACCACACTCCTTATTACGTCGGATGGAAATGACGCTGCCGATGAGCAGTAAAATAAACAATCTTCAACAGTTCCGCAATTTTTAAGTGACATCCTCTGTGAAAGCAAAATGAGACTGTCTCTATTAGCTGTCACTTTTTTGGTAATATTTATAAATTCCGTTGCACAAAAAGGTAAGCTAAAATGTCCTTAAATTTGAGTTTTTATCAATTTGATAGTTTACTTGTTTAATATATTCTTTCTTAAATGTTAACTACCTCTTAAAATCGAGATTTTCATCTTTCAATTAATATTATCTTTTCTGTAGAGGATAAAAATGTCACGCAATAGATGCTATGTATGCACTACATTTGTTTTATGATAGCACAAGAATTCTAAAAATATCGTTTTCACTTTTTGAAATCATTCAATGAGTGATCAATATCTAATTTATATTCTGAAGTTCAGATCGCGTGGACGGAGGAAAATACTTTTTTGTATATTGCATCTCTGTAAGAATATTTTCACAGTTTAAAAACAAACAAAGAATATTCAACATTCATTAAAATTGAAAGAAATATTGTTGTACTTAAAAAAAATACGTTAATTTTATTGATATAAAAAGAAAAACAAACTTCGAATTAACTTTTATTTAGTTGTGAAATAATTGTGAAAGTGAAAGATATTCGTTTTAAATGTGACGAAGTTAAAAATATTTGTAAATGATTTTGATATTTGTTTTGAATTTATAATGCTCGTATAAGAATATGATAATGTTCTTAAGGCTTTAAATTTTTTCTTGCTTTTATTTACTTGAATGTTTTCTATTATGTTATTTTTATTCGAAAATATTTAATCAAAATTATGTGTGAAAAAAGAAATTTCCAAACGCATGAGAAGAGAGAGAGAGAAAAAAAATGTTGATTTGAAGGGTTCTTATTTTTGGGGATTTGTTTTTGTTTTAGTAGACCTAAATAATTACTTGCTTATATACTTATACTATATATGTAAGGAAAAATAGAAATATTATCCTAGGCTTAATAAAAGCAAATGAATTCTATATATTTTAAATCTACTCAGCTGCATCCGTATTCAGATTTTGTTCTGATTTAGATGCTGCTTCTTAGTTTCTGCTTCTGATTTAGTTGTATACATTATAAAATCATTGACTAAAAATCAAGAAACCACATACTGACTAAAAATCAAGAAGAATTCTTAAGTAACATTCTCAAGAAACCTTTTAAAATAATCTCAAAAACATTCTAAAACATTTTCAAGAAACATTTTAAACAATTTTCGAGAAACATTTAAAAACATTTTCAAGAAATATTCTTAAACATTCTCAAGAAACATTCTTAAGTATAATCATTAACATGATTATACTTAAAAATGATCAAATTAGTTTATTTTTGTCTCTGAAATCATATTTAGTTAGATGCATTTGAAAATTATGGGAAATTTTTGATTTTTTTTTCTTTTAATTTGATGTCAATAAAATATTTTATAGGTATGGTACATTTTCTTACTTATTATTTTTACAGTTTTAATAAATTATAGTTTGTTTAAATAAATGGGGTTTCATCCTTCTAAATGAAATAAAAAGATCTTGTTGAGCTTAAAATTGAAAGTCAAAAATGTGTCGACTTTTAAAAAGTTAAAATATTCCACTGTCATTTTTATATTTGGTAGTTTAAAAAATAAAATATTAAAAAAATCCTAGTATTTTCTGAAAAATAATTTAATATAGTTTTCGCACTAATTAGTTCTGCTTGCCATTGAAGGATTTTATTATTTTCACTGCTTTCCAAATATCTATCATTTATTCAATTTTATCAGATGTGCTATGCATTACAATTTATCTATTTTATTTTTTAAGCTTTAAAAAAAGATACAAATTTTATAAAGTTTAGCGACATGTTTTCAAATGTCAGAGAGGACCTGAGAAATGCTGGAAATTGTAAACCAAATGAAAAAAGAATGAACGAAGCATATTGCTTTCTAAGTTTTAATTTGATCATACCATAGCACGAACAGATGCATTTAACCAGTATAGAATGGACTTATAGACAACCATTATGCCCAAAAATTAGGTTATAAATACGAAACATGAAATATCGATGTATTTTAGATTGTAAGGTAAAGGAAATTAAGATTATAAGTAAAACCATTGAACCACTGGCTCAGTCCCAACCGTTGATCTGAATTCCCTAATTTTTTCGTTCGTATGAAATCTCATGATCTCTATATATTCATCCCCCAACCCATTTTTGAAAAAGTACTGGGTCACTATACGTTTGCTTATGGAAACATCAGCATCAAAACTCACAAGCCCTAACACTGGATTGATATAGGAATTTTTTATTTCATATGAAAGCTCATGGACTCTATATCTATTATCAATGATCAGTCGCTCTACATGACTCTCCATTTTTGATAAGTCACTATACACTGTTTATGGGGAAATCTGCGCCAGTGTAACCCCAACCACTGGACTGATTTCGAAAATTTGAATTTCATATGCAAGCTCATAGTATATAAATTTGTCATGAATTGCTGTCTGCCCCTATTCGATCTACAATTTCTAGAGAAATCGAAAAAACTCTTCCTAACTGTGCATTTCTCTTTCAAAATTTCGATGGAGTTCCTCAAACACAAACATTGGCCAGTGTAGAGAATTTTTGTTCCATATAAATGCTCCAGATCTTTAGATAAATAATCAGTGTTCATTTACCACTTTCTCTCCATTTCGATATATATTGCAAAGAGAAACATAACAAAATTAAATTGTTTTATTTTGCTGGCTTTTCTATTACAAATGAGGTTATTTATTAAAATTTTTGGGAACTAATCCCATTCTTCTAACAACGAGGATTTTAAATCCTGGAAGATATTCAGAAGAGGTATGATGTCATTTGTTAGTGCTTTATAGAACATCCCAAACATGCATCATGGGATTGTTGTCAGGTGATTTGGCTAACTCCAATTGGAGAGTATGCTTTTCCTCGAAAAAAAAATCTTTCATACGTTGAACTCTGAATGTCTTTGCGTTATCGTTCATAAAATTAAAATTATCGCTAATAGAAATCTGGAAAAACTTCACATAAGTATCAACATAATTTTTGCATCTTTGCGAATGCGAGATCCGGCATTAAAAATATGTTGAAGTGTACAACATAATTATTTATTACAAGAGTTCATTTTCATAAAAACGATCAATTTCTCTTAAATGAGAGCGATAATATCGTGCACAATGCTCTTACCAGTAAATGATTTACCAATTAATATCTTTTGCAACTAGTCTCTACTCATTAGTGAAAAGTGTATGGTAAAGCCACACACACACACACACACACACACACACACACACACACACACACAC
>JAPMOR010099059.1:683497-723079 GCA_026543865.1 Argiope aurantia
CACACACACACACACACATCTATCCTCTGCAATGATCTGAGGAAAACGTCTGTCACCATTTCTATTCATCCTTCTGAGTTAGGCATATGCAGATAGTTTGAAGAGAAACTATTGTTTGATTTATAGCATCTTGCATATAATTTCACATATCAGTCATTTACATGTATCTCTGGTTTTTCTGGATGGCTAACTTTTCTGATGATGATATCTGTAATTTGGAATTTGAAACATTCCTTACCTTGAAACAATATCTGTTTGAGATTGGGAAATTTCAAGCCTACAACAACTCTCCATCTTAATCATCATGTAAACGATTCTTATAACTCGATTTTGTTATAAGCTGTGAGAGTAGAATGTAGAATTTAGTTATTTAAATAAGAATATAGTTATTTATTGCAAATAACTACATTCTAATAAGCTAATAAGTGAAAGTCCCTAATGTGAAAATTTTGTATTAATGAATTACTTGTTGTTGACTTAGCAGATTTTTTCTGCTAAGAACCATTTTCACAAAAACGAAAATCCATAATTGGAATAGCTTACTAGCTTTACGTTTTCTTGGAAACCGATACTTTTTAAGACATTAAAAGGACTGACTGTCTCATAAATACTTAAGTTATACCAACCAGTCTCCAAATTACATACGATATAAAAATATTAATATTATTTATTTTGTTTAATAGCAATAAATGTATCCGTGACTGAATTTTTGGATACCAGTATAGTTAAGATCGAAAAAACTCGTAAATAAAATATGAACTGAATAAAAATGACAATGACTTGATAAAATTTTAAGTTAGTGAATATGAGAATCAACGAGAACCGTCAGAATATCATGATGCTCAGAAATAAAATCAGTTAGCATTTTATTTTTAGAAAATAATCGCTTCACTTGTAGGAATCTGAGTAACTGACAGACACCGAAAAATAAATTCCATTCATCTCAGTCATTATGAGATTAAAAATGTTTTCGTACTCAACAAAAAGAATTTACCAATAAAGTAAGTAAAATTGAAAGCAGTAATTTAACACACAAAGTAAGGATACCTGCAGAATTAGCATATTCTTTGAGGGCGATTAACAATCGGTGAACTTTCCCCAGTACAAAGTGCAATCAGTTGTCTTTGAGAGGTTTAATTCTGAATTCTTTGCTGTGGCTTTAATTAATTGACTGCTATGGGTTCGACAAGCTATGCATGAAAACAATGTCCCAAACGAATGAGAAAACTTTGTTATTATTAAATTCCCTCTGCATCCCTCTCCAATTAGGGGAAAGGCTTTCTGAAATATTTTTGGCATTCACATAAAATAGGTAGGATAGAGAGGATTGTATAGGGGGAGGCAGAAAAAACCGGACAAACAATTTTCAATACAACATTATTAAAAATAAATAAATTAACAAAATATAACAAATAACAATAAAAGTAAACTTCTACCAATAAATAAATTTAATTGATTTCAAAGTGATCGCCTTTTGTAGCGATGCAGAGGCGCAAACGTTTATTGAAATTTTCAGCAAAGGACCGCAAGTTTTTTATCTTTAATCTATCTCATTCCCATCGAAGCTATAGCTTTAGAGAGTTCAAACTTTTTTCTGAATTAGTGAAAACCTTAGACTCTAAAATGGACCGTACGCTATAATCCATGGGATTGAGATTCGGTGAGTTTTGCGCCCACTCTCCAGATGATATCACGTTCAGAAAATGCACCTTGCACCACTCTTGTGCCTTTCGACCTTATGAGCTGGTGCGGAATCTTTTTGAAGCGTCCACTTTGCATTGCCGAAGTGAGGTTTGGTTCAAAGGAAGCGCAACCGCTTCTAGAATGTCCCGCTGGTACACTTTTTGATTTATTTTAACGTTCTCATTATCAAAAACCAAAGGTGTTTCGCCGCTTGCGTAAATTCCTCCCCAGAATATGACTGACTTTGGATGTTGGTGATATTCAACAATTGTTGAAGTGCTTGGAGCATCTACAGACCAGATCCTATAGTTTTGGGAGTTATGAACTTGTTGAACGGTAAAGAGCTTCTCATTAGAGAAAAGGAATCACTCCCAGTGTTGACATGCGGCCCGTTTCAAAAATTATCAGCATCTTTAGAGCCGCACGAGTTTTCTTTCTTCAGTGAGAAGCCGAACTTTTTGGAAATTGTAAGGCTTCGTAAAGCTCTGTTTTTGCCATTCGTCGCACTGATAGGTCATTTATTCCCTGTCCACAAGCGATCTTTCTCATACAACTTCTCGGATTTCATTGAAGTCGCTTTTTGATGGGTTACGGGTATTGAAAGTGTTCAATGTATGTTCTCGCTTATTTTCTAGACACCGACCTTCATTGCCAAGCTCTTTGAAACGACAGATTGCTTTGAAACTATGAGACACATTAAGCAAATGAACGATTTCACTCTGTCGTTTTCCTCGGTTAAACACCTCTAAAATAGAAGATCAATCATTGTCAAAAAGCCAAAAAAACAATAGCTCAACTAAAAATACATTATAAAATATTTTATAATTGAAGTGGTAGACAAAAAGAAATGAACACATATTAAAAAGAAATTAGTTAACTTCTATTCTATGGTGTCCTATGGTATCTTTGTCCGAATTTTTTTTCTGCACCCTGTATTGTATCTTGAGCATATTGTATCTGCTGGAAGTAAGTGTCTATGGGTGAAATATATATGATCAAAGCGAAGTCTTGTTAGCAATATATTCAATCTACAGTTGAGTCATCCTTTGCAAAAATGTTCCACTTGCGGAAAGGAATGACAAAATATATTGAGAACTTGCAGATCATTTTTGGTCAGAATTTTGCATATGCTTGTAAAATAGATATTTTTTTTTGTTTTATTGTTACAGTCAATGTATTACAAATCTTGTAATTAAAATCAATATTATCGTATTTATCGATATCAAATAAATTCCCTTTAAATCTATTAAATTTCTTTAGATAATACATGTATTTTATGCACATGGTGAAGAACAAAATGTAATCCATCATATATCATGCGATGGAAAATAAACTAAAGATAAGAGTGCACATTAATTCAATCCTTAAAATTTGTCTTAATATGGCATTTACTTAATGAATTCCACTCAAATCATTAGCAAAATATGAAGTTCCTTCTAAATTAATTGCAGTTCACCAATTGCCACCTTCATCGCCTGTTGTTCTTGCCTTATTCAGAATCACGATTTATCCACAAGAATCGACTAGCGGCACTCATATGTAGCTGTAGCTTTACCGTCGATTTATCTTCGCTAAAAAGATCAATCAATGGGATACAATTATGATTAAAACCATAGTTTTATGCTATTATGATAAAAATTTATTTCTCTTGATATGTTATAGATTTGTTTCAGTAAAACTTATTTTACAGATTTTGTAAGATAAATGAAATACCACATAAGAATTATTTGTAGCGTTATTGAATTACTACTGAAGTATTTCTGATTTTCCATTTGATACTAATACTGCGTCAAGTATCACTAGATTTTAGTGGTTTGGATTAGTACATAAAAAATTACTGACACTGTCAATTCAATCAGAATTGAAACAGTGTGGTCCAAAGATTTAAAAATAAAAAGCAAATAAAATTTTTTTAAAGGAAATCAGTGAGATCACTTTCTGAAATTCGCAACCAATAACTGTGTCTCTGTTGCTCTTTTCACCGAAGTGATTGTCGATATATTAGTACTAGAAATATTTCTCACCTTTACAATGTTGATACGAAAAATATTATGCAATTATGGGAGTTCCATTTTCAGAAGCTATCTCAAATCGAACAACAATGAGCATGTGAAGAGACAAACTAAAGTTTAAGAGACTAATTCAAAGAAGTCACAGTCAATACAATCAAAAATTGTTGAAGTTAAAAAAAAATATCATCATCAAAATATCATCCTCCTCCTATGCACTGACCTCGAAAGAGTACTAGGCATGACGGTTATGCCGGCTGATGACGGAATATATCTCGAAAGAAATAAATTCCGTCATCAGCAATAGACCCATTAACTAGGCAACACCACAATTATTATATTTCCAAGAGAAACAAAAATTTACTTACAGTTTCGGGTAATATCTCATATACATGCATGTGATTATCCCCCCACCCCCATGGGCGATTCAATAATGGATTGATAAAAGTTATCACTGGTCAAATGAATTAAGCTGAGTTTTCCTTGAAATATAACGTTAATTTGATATCGAAGCAACTTAAACTGAAATAAAAAAAATCATCTATGGATGTAATTTCACAATAAAGAATCAATTCCAAAATATTATTTTGAATTAGCTAAACATTACAGAATTTTTTTTAACTGCCTTGATTTTTGAAAAATCCATCAGTATTTTGTTAATTGTCTGCTATGAAATAGTTTGTTCGATTTTGGAGGACAAATTACACGTACTAAGGCACAGCTTTCATTTCTGAATTCAGATTCATAAAATGGTTGTTCTTAATAGTGTAGCTGCTCCTTTATATGGTTACAATATGTAGATAATTATCACTTTAGATAAAAAAAAAAGTCTTGGAAATTCATTATTTTGCAGGATTCTAGCATTAATTTTAAATTTTGACTGACGTTTCTTTGATATACATATACAAAGGAATTATTAACAGCCTATAAAACGACATTTGAACAATCAAATCATTTAAACTGTTTTAAGGATTACAACATTTTTGCTAAAATTTAGAGTGGAACACACTTTTATTAAAATATTACAAAAGTATTTTAAAACTTTTTATTAGATAAAATAACCGTTATGTTATATGACTTATATGACTATTTCTTGATCTATAAAGTAATTGTATCAAAAAAGTTAAGTATTTGTGTATGTTTCATTTTCAAAATACTTAGATTTGGATTTCAATTTTTACTTTATTCACCTCTATTTAGATTATTTTATGTAGAAAAAAGAACATTAAATATTTCTTATCATAAGAAACATTTTTTTAAACAGACATTGCTGATTTTTTTCTCTTAAGTTTGTCTTTATTATCAACTTTTTAATCTGATTCTTGTCTATTAGTTATCTAATAAACTCCGAATCGGAACTTCCTGCACACTTTCCCGGATGTAAAATATCCCTTCTTATCTTACCAATAAAATATTTTTACGAATATTAATTCAACGAACTAATTTCCATTTTTTTTCCCATCTGCTTTAGAGGAGGACATTCCAGATGAATTAGGAAATGACTATGATTATCAAATTAATTCATTCAATACTGAAAAAGAAGAAAACTTCACTGTGGAACCACCTTTTGTTGAAGAATCAAATTTGAAAGGTTAGTTATTTGATGAATTTGCACGTAAACCTAATTTATTCGTTAAAGAAAATTTCAAAAAGGAAGATATGATTATTATTTTTATTGTAATGGGCATGTGAGTAACTATTTACGCGCTCATTACAATAAAAATTCCATATACTTTATATAGTCTGCATTTAATTAGTTCTATTCAAGAACTAGTCACCTTTGGCGGCAAGATAGTTTACTAAGAATATTAGTAATGTTTAAATTGCTTATGTACAGTTACTTTCTCATATACGAAATATGGAGAAAGTATCGAAATCGCGACACATTTGGAACTCGAGATTTGTTAAATTTCCACATTTTAGATCTGCCTGAGTTAAAAAAAAACACGATATATTTTTGGTATATCCTTCTCTCTATTGCTGGCTGATAAAAAATAACTTAAAAATGATTCGAGCTACACAGTTGAAATTTGGTATATGGTCTTTGTGCCAAATTTGTTGACTTCTTTCAAATCTGGAACGAAATTCATTCAAAAAAAGTCTGTCTGTAGCACAGTTCGAATATAAATTAACACAATCTCTGCAAAACGAAGAGAGATTTGACATCTAAAGCGTAGTTACCTAACAAATCTGGAACCGTATCCATGAAGAGGTTAACTTTCTATCGATTTGTACTTTCACAAGCATGCAAACGCGGCTATTCAAAAATGCAACGACTTAAATATATGAAATTTGGTATGTAATTTTGCGACGGCAATTACAGTTCTGTGTCAAATTTTAGCTTCAATCGGTTGAAAAAAATGTGTCTAAAACATAAATTCGGTTTTCGGATAATGTTAACAGCATGCCAGGGATTAATCGCCAAACAAATGCCACAGACCACAGGATAGATTCAGCAGAAATTTCTGAATTCACATAAAAGATCAATATTTTATAACTAGTTTTTTTCTTAAAACCGTGCAAGGTATTTGCCGCCTTACCCAAGGTGCATAATTTTTTTTTATTGCAAGGAAGCTATCATGTTTATTAGAAAGTATGCAAGAAAGTTTTAGGGAGATCATTTCCTTTGGTTTGTTCATGGTTTCAAAACAACATTCATTAAAACATTCAAACGTTCTCAATGCAGTATTTTAAAGCATCAAATTGCGACGAACATTAAAACAAAGTTATTTTAATAGTTGCATACCTGTTTTGTTTATTTTGTACATGGATATTGTTAAATGTTCGTTAAATATCATAATCTAAATCTGTTAATAGACATTTAGCAGACGATTCCTTTTCAGACATTTTATAACTGCTACTATTTTTATTTTGGATTGGGATTGAAAAAACTGAATTGGGATGTGATCGAAAGAGAAACTTCTATCCAAAGAATAGCATGGAAATTCATATCACACTCTGCACCCTGGCGGGGTGGATTTTGGGAACGGGTTGTACAAATGGTAAAAAAACTTCTTAGACGTGTTTTAGGGAATACCTGCTTGTACTATGAAGAGTTAATTACTATCTTATGTGATTGTGAAGCGGTCATTAACTCCAGACCTCTTACGTACTTATCCGAAGATCCCAATGACCTCATTCCGCTCACTCCATCAATGTTTATACAAGATATTCCAACGGTGGGAGTCCCCGATTTAGATCAACTCGACACTACCGATGTTAAAAAGCATCTGAAATATCGACTAAATCTTAGACAACACTTAAGAAACAGATTTCACCATGGATATTTAGGCATATTATTACAACCACGGAAGAAAAGAAATTATTATAAAGTAAAACCTGGAGAAATTGTCTTAATTGAAGATGATTCAAAGAAAAGATTATTGTGGTCAATGGTTAAAATTCTTGAAGTTTATCCAGGTAAAGATAAAAACGTTAGAATAGTGCGATTGAAAACACCAAGAGGTGAGATTGTACGTCCTGTTCGTCGGATTTATCCTCTTGAGATAAAGTGTACAGAAGATGAAAGCCCTCTTTGGTGAAAAATCTCTTATAACAAGAAGAGGTAGATCTGTAAAAGTGCCTTCAAGATTTTTGAGGACTTGAACAATGCAAATTACTTTGTATCCAATGCTTATTTACCATATTTGCTGTTTTATTATTGCGGAATAATCAAAGGTGGAAGTGTTCGGTAAATATCATAATCTAAATCTGTTAATAGACATTTAGCAGACGATTTCTTTTCAGACTGCTACTATTTTTATTTTGTTAAAATATTATTAAAAAGTAAAAGCAAACGATTTTTTCTTTGATAAACATATTTTGTTAATATTATTTCGTTTATTTTTTGTATAATAGCAGATGGTCAATTGTAAACCTTCTAGAATCTGGCTATGTCTGTAATATACTCTGTTATGTTGAAAGAATAAACAAGCCGATGGAATTCTAAAATGCTTGGAGTATTATTTTAGTTTTAAGAATTTAAGATGCACTGCAAGCTATAGTTTGAAGCTTAAGAAAACGGGTAGTTTTCAAGAAAGCATGCAAAAGTTAATAGAGGTAATTTCCATGACAGCATACACTTATATCTGTGTAATCTGTTTCAAATAACATGTCTTTTTTTGTATCAATGTAATTTCCCCTTCTGATTTCTTATGTAAGTTTCTCAGATAATTTACAGAATTTTTGTTCCTTAGTCTTCAGCAACTCATGCAATTTTCACGATTAAATATTTTATGAAACTATGAAAGCGATTTAAGCGATTTCAATTTTTTAAATTAAAAAAATATTGAAAATTATGTAAATTAAAAAAATGGCAAAATGTAGTAAATGGTACGGTAATTAAATTGCTATCGTTTAAGAACAAGTTTTAATTTAAAATAATGTAAAAGTTATTTTTATGCAATAATAGTTTTTTCAACTATCGTGAAAAAACGTCAAAATTTTAATAATTTTTAATTAGCTAAATTTTTAAATAAAAATTTTAAAAATCATTCTGAGGTGTACCTCCCCTTTCTAAAATAATATGTATGATTTAGTAGTTTGATATAGATCTAACAGTCTAACCAGTGAAGAATCAATGCACACAGACATACATTTTCCTTTATTACCAACAGATTATTAATAGTAATACAGACGAAATTGAATCAGAGCTAAACTACTCTACTGCATTTAGAGATGCCTCCATTAAAATATCAATATAAAAGCAACAGAAATGGAATAAAAAAATCATAATAAAACAATAAAGAAAAAAAAAAGACTTCGCGTTTTTTTAAAATAATCATTGTTATCACATAACTTAACGCCTATCAGAAAAAGCTTAATAATTGCCCTTAAGTTCATACTTATAAAAATCATCCAGATCTGAAAGCGATATTGAACTCATAATGAATTTTTTAAAATATGAAAAATATCGTTTAGAATAAATGATATTTGCTTTTAATTCGAATACGTTAGAGTACATAGCTGTTTTTAGCGAATGAAAATACCTCAGAAAAATCTCGAAACTTTTGGCCCTTCCATAGCCGTTACCTACTTCGTCTATTTGATAATCTGGCTCTAGGATGAAAAAAAGGATCTCACTCTTAAATGAACATAAGCAATATAGTCGAGTACAAGAAAAAAGTAGCCAAAAAATTGAGGAATCACTTTTATTTATTTTAATAACTCTCGAACGACCGTGCAAAGAGTAACTTAAGAGAGCTTATCATTATTTTATTTCTCATGATTTTGCTGACAATTGTATTGTTCTACATTGCTTTTTTGTGAGATCATAATTTTATATGTTCAGTTGTGGATCTGCCATTATTTCTCCTTTTTATTTCTCTTGTGAGATGTGTATTAAAACAAAAATTGTTCTCACAACAGTAAGTTGCTATTTTCAGGAAAATCATCTGAATGAAATACGTGGAAAATAAAAGGATACTGCATTTATTTGCCTAGAATTCTGATTATACTGTAACGTATATAAGTACAATAATATAAATATTCAAGGAGACAAAATAGAAGAATTTTTCTAGGTTTTCTGCTTTATTTTTAACTTTAATATTTCATGAATAATCGGACATCTATTTTAGAATTTCTATTTTTTATTTTTAAATAATTAAATAGTTCTTATTTCGAGAAAATGTAATTCTTCCTTTTCTTTCTAAGTGCTAAAGTTTTTTTCTTTTTATTCCAAGCCTTCTAAATCCCTTCTATAATGATAAATGTCACATGACGTTTTAGATATCTTTTTGAATCACTTCACACATTTTTAAAGAATGTCTTTAAAAAGCTAAATAAACATAATTACCCTCATTTGCTTTACCTTAGAAAATTATTTGGTTAATATAAGAGTGTTTTTTTTATTTTTTTCTATGAAAATTTTTAATTTAGATAATGAAACGCTGAAAGAAAATAATGCCACTACACTTCGACATTCCTTGCCAGAAAAGGGTAAAACTGAAACTAAAGAACCTCTGATATTAGGTAAGTGAGCCTAATAGTAAGATATATCTACATCTATACTTATAATAAAGCTCAATGTGTGTGTGTGTGTGTATGTTGGTGCTCTACAGGCCAGACCATTCAACCTACAGCTACCAAATTTGGCACGTGTACACCTTGGAGGCCGGGAATGTGCACCTGGTGGTTATTTTTTTGAATTTTTAACTAGAATTTTATTTATTTAAAAATTAAGCGAAATTTTGACGTGCTTCTGCTATAACTTCCGAAAATATTACCGCACAAAAAAGATTTTTACATGAAGTTAAGGATCAAAAATTTATCTTTTAAATGATACTAATGTTTTAGTCTTAAAATTAAATTTCTATTTTTAATGAATTTTTAAATAAATATTTTAGCTATGTTTTTCAATAATTTTTTTCGTAAAAAGTAAAAATTAAAATTAAGCACGTTTAGCATTCATGGGAAAAAATCAGCTTATTTCAAAGTGTTGCCATCACATTGTTTAAAGATCCAATTAAAAATAAATTAAATCTTTTTGGAAATGAAATCTGCAAAAATGTAATTTTCAGCACGTGTTTGTAGGAAATGAAACAAATATGAAATATTATTTTTTCTAAAAAATAAATTCAAGAAAAATTATTTTATGATCTATGAAGATATAAACAAACACATGGCATTTATTGAGGGAATAACTCATATATTTTCCTTTTCAGGTTTGAATATTTTTACTTTTGTAAATATCGTCTGCGCGTGTGGTTAATTTCAGATAATTTCATTTTCCATTCTAAATATCTGTACTTTTCTAAATATCGTCTGCTTATTAATTGCATTTTTCTCTCTTTTGTTTTTGGCAACTATTGAAATGTTATGTTTACTTTTGATGTGTTTGTTCTATGTAGTACTTTTGTATGTGATGTTTTATTCGAGCCGATATTAAGGAAAATGCATACACCACAAGAGAACGCACAGATTTTATGGTGGTCATAGAGTTAATTTCAAATCAACTAAACACTGACTTTTAAGAGTTAATTTCCAATCACTTAAACTGACTGATTTAGGAAAATTTGAATATCACTATTCAATAAAAAAAGGATAATTTTAGATTTTCCATCGATCGTTTCAAAGAAAATACGCCAATCAGCGCATAGGTTTCTCAAGATTAATTGGCCTAAGATTATGAAAATGTTGAGTTTTTCTAAATTTTTAACATTTAAAACTTCATAAATAAGTCTTAGTTGATCGTGGAAAATAGAAACATTCATTCATTTATTTAAAATTTGGTATGTCCAGAATATTTCTTAGAATATGATACCTTACTGCATGAAATTTAGACTTCATAATTTTTGAAATATATTTATAGGCCGGAACAAAATATTATTATTGATTTAATTACAATCCTTTTGAAAGCAAAACTAAAAACAGAATTTTATGCTGAATCTCAGAAATTTTTGTTGAATTATTGTTTGAGATATTACATAAATTATGAAAAATATTTTGTAGTTAACATAAGACTTAAATACCGAGCGATTCTGTTTGCAATTCTCACATTCAATAATAATAATAATTAATAAATAACAATAAAGATGATACATAAAATAAAACGCTTGGTTTTATTAAAAAATATCTTTATATTAATTGCAATTTCATCATTTACATTTTAAATTAAAGTTGAAGTTTTGCCGGAAATGACAACAAATTAGCAAAATATATATAGTAAATTGAACGAAACGATCTAAACAGTATAAGTTTGGTATGACTATCAAAATTTGAAGATTAAAAATGTTTTGTTTGAGAATCCTTTAAGAGACCAGTTACTTAAAATATTTAATTGAAAATTGTAGCGAGCGGTAATACTGGCGAACCGGCTGGTCGCCAAAGGCGGCTAGTCTTTAACACAAATTAAGTTTGGACAAATTGAAATCAATTTTTTCACTATTTTACAAATCCTTTCGAGATTGATAATTATCAGGGAAATTTTTTTAAAGCAAGCAGTATAATATTAACATTTACTTAACGTAAGAGACTCATAATCTCCTTGAATCCTCAGTTAATATCTACTAGCTAACATTTAAAACTCAACTAAGTTCTTCCCCTTGTCATATTTCAACATAACTAAAACATGATGAATTAATCCCCTAATTGATATATTTCATTCAATTTCGTTACGAAATCTGAAAGTAATTTATAAAACTTTGTAAACTGATCACCAAACCCTAATTCATGCAGTATTATTATAATGGATGTACTTTTAAGGATACAGAGAAGCAAAACTTATTACTATAGCATTACAATCATAGTTACATAGAATAACATAAAATAAAATTTTTAATTAAAGATAGTGATTGAAGTACTTGTCGGTTTTAACGGCGACCAAAAAGCGCCAAGAAAAAATTTCGCCAATTTGGCGATTTCCATCGTCAAACTATATAGCATGTGATTCGCACTTTCAACATTTTTCATAATAAATAATAACCCACTTGAGAATATTTGTAAAACTTGGCTCCATTTATCTTGGCGCTTTTTGGGCTCTGTTAAAAATGAATTTTACTTTGATTTAAGATCCCAATATTTAAAAAAAAATTCGTAAATAAATAAACATTCAGATGCAGCTTTATAAATTCTGTAGTCACACATTACAAATTTTGTTCTGAAATGCTTTTTGCTTTGCATTATGCTTTCCAAGCCTCTAGAACAAAACTAATTCTACCAACCACTAAGATACATGGAAAAAAACTAAACGACTGCATTGGCGGA
Organism: Argiope aurantia; assembly: GCA_026543865.1. Lineage (NCBI taxonomy): Eukaryota > Metazoa > Arthropoda > Arachnida > Araneae > Araneidae > Argiope > Argiope aurantia. The sequence continues at coordinate 695,893 of JAPMOR010099059.1, forward strand.
ACTAAGATTGCGTCCTAAGAGCCATTACTGGCCTCGATACTATCCCTACAGAAAGTGGCGCATCCTATCATCGGTTGAGGGATAGCTGTTTTATACTATTTTTGTATCTACCAGAACGGAGAGAATCAATCACCATACTGGAAATTTCTCAGGTCCATGCGTGAGGGAAAATAAGCCAAATTTTCATAGCATGGTCGTCAGTATACTTTGAAAACATAAACAAAACATAATGAAGTATTGAAAGCAACAATAAAAGCAATTTGATTTTAATTCCCAGCAATTAAATTACTGTTGTAAAATATACTTACAAAAATTAAAACTTGATTAAATCTATAAAGAGTTTTGCGGCGTTAAATTAGTATCATTAAAAAGAATAATACTTTAAACATTAAAGCAATGTAAAAGTAATTTTTGTGCAGGAATCTTTCGGAAAGCATCACATAAAAAGCTAAAATTTAATTTAATTTCTAATTAATTGAAATTTTCTAATTAAAATTTCAAACAAATATCTCCTTGAAGTGCGCATTCTCATTCTTTCAAGTATATTTGTGCTAATTAGGTAGCTCTAAATCAAACGGTCTAGTTTGTAAAGTGTCAACACATACGTATACAGACATATTTTCCTGTATTATTAGTAGAGATAGAGGTTATCTAATTTTTTTTATTAGAATTGATTGATTTTCTTCTTCTACTGACCATGTGTTTACTTTCAGTGGATATTGATTTATGTTTACAACATACTCTTTGATGTTGTACGGAGTTTCTGAAATTGGGCAATAGAGTAGAAGAATCTTTGGAATGGGAAACCTTTAAAAACATTCCCAGATTCTCTCAGTCTTTTTCTTGTTTTTGGTAGTGATATATAAAGTAATTAGTTTTATATGAAGCATTTTATTATGTATTGTAAAATGTAACAAAAAATAAATAATCATAAAGATTATTATTTTTAATAATCTTTATGATTATTAAAAATAATTATGATTATTAATAAGTTAATTTGTTGAAATTTAATTCTTTTTCTTTTTGTATTTATCTTAAGTTTAGCAATATTTGCTTTACTTGTGGTTCTATACCTTTAAAGAATGAGAATAGAGAAAAAGCTTTAGAACAAAATTATCTCTGGAAATAATAATTCTAGTTTTAAACAGACAAAATTGTGGAATACAAAATAGGCAGAAATGAGTGAATTTTCCTTTTAGAATCATCAACTGATTGAAAACATCAATATTTATGGATAACGAGATTTAACTATCATTTATGGTTTTTGTTCTTTTCGATTAAACCTGCAGTATTTATCAATATAATGTTCTTTTTTTCTTCTTTTACAAATTCAGACCCGGATGAATGCGGTGATCCGCCTTCCATAAAAAATGCAATAATTTCCCAAGGAAAAGAAATTCGATATGAAGTAGGTGCAAAAGTTACTTATGCTTGTGAGTTCGGCTACACCACAGATGGTTTAGTACCTTATTCAGAGTGCCGTCTCTCTGATGCCACACAGAGTCTCTATTGGACTAATCCAGGAATTCGATGTAGTCGTAAGTATTTTTTAGTACCATAAATTCAAAAACTTTGAATTGGAATCCTTAAAGATTGATTTTATTACCTTATTTTTGTGTATGTCAATACTATAGATTGCTATGAACAATTGCAATTATGATACCCACACACACACAAGGTGACCAGAATTAAAACATCTCTACTCTGAAATCTTTATAAAGTGAATTACTCAATGCAAAGACTCCAAAATTGTTGAACATCTATTTAAGACATTTGGAAACGATTAAGCGAAAAAAAATTAGTTCTACAAAAATTGATTGATGGCGCTGTAAAACAGAAAATATGCTGAAAAGATACAAAATGTACATTTAGAATACATTTTATTCGAACGTGTCAAACATTCAATCCTAAGGACCTTACCGATGCAGGTAAAACTGCTCAATATGGTTCCCTTTTTCAAAATTTAAAATCTGCATTTTGTGGACAGCTTGTTCAACTGCGGATCGTAATTGGTGGATTGAAATGCTTCTCACATGCAAAATGATACTATTTTTTAAGTCTTCTAAGGTTACCAAGAACCCACATCCAAAAATCACAGGGATCAAGATCTGGAGAATGAAATGGCTAGGTTGTTGGAAACGCACGACTAATTACTCTATCATTAATAAAATATTACCAAAGAAACAGCTGTAAACAGTGTAGGGAGGAGCTCCATCTTGCATAAAGGTAATTGAATCAAATTATTGGCGCTGTTGCATTTAGTACCTCCTGGCCATTACGGTGCATGTCACTAGGCCATTATGAATAGCCTCTTCGAAAAAAGAAAGGTCTGAGCGTAAATGTGGCTGTGAATCCACACCAGATTGTAACTTTAAATGAATAAAATGGAATACCTGGGAAGGTACAAAGGTTTTCTGTGTCCCGAATGTGATAGTTACGGCTGTTGACTGTTCTACTTAAATGGAAATGTGCTTCATCTCTCCATATAATCTGCCATGGTCACTATGCATCCATTTTAACTCTAGCCAGAAATGTTCAATGCAAAGGTCAATCGCTTCTCCCTGTGGATGAGCAGCAACTGCTGATTGTAACGAATTTTGTACGTGTAAAAATCCACCATTTTCCTCAGTATGTTCCGAACTATACAGAAGGGAAAAATTCCAAGTGCGGTGATACTGCACGTGCAATGCTAAAGCGTACAACATTATTGTTCTACAATAATGGTAAAAACATCTTCGACAGCATCTGAACGAGTGGATTTGCATCCTCGAACCGGATGAATGATGAGATCTCTAGTTTACTCGAATCGAGCGATCATTCTCCTGAGTGTTTTGTGGAAGTAATGGTTCTTTTGCGCAAATTTTTAAGTTTACGAAACTCTCGAAGTGCAGCTGCAGCATTTTCTTTGTTTTCATAAAACAACTTCACAAGGTGACAGCCATCGCTAATAAGAATTTCATTTTCCTAGTTTTATCCCTTTTTATGCTCAGAATATTAGCTGAAACTAAGGGTTTATACAAATTTTTGTGCTTATAGTGAGAAATTACAGTTACAATGATAATTTAAGTTTCTTCACTTTTTTTTTGTCCTTTTTTTCATATCAGCAATAGAAATTAAAAAGAAAAAGTTCCATACCGGATGTGTTTATTTTTATTGTGATTTTGTTATGTTTTTCCAGCATATCTTCTATTGTTTCTGTGTTTCTTTTGTTGTTGTCTATCCATGTTTCTGGAATCAATTTTTTTCGCATAGTGCGTTTTCCTTTGTCTTAAATAGTATATACAACAATTCTGGAGTTGTCAGAGCCTGACTAATGCAGGGGCGTACGGGGCAGTTGCCCTGGGTCCCCACATCAGAGGGTCCCCCAAATAGAATAGAAAGTTTATTTTAGGCATAAAGTATATTTATTATTTTGAGAGAATAGATAATCTTGGTTAAAACTGAGCTAGTAATAAATATGTTAAAATTTTGTAGATTTAAAAATAAGCATAATCATTCAAGGTCAATATAAATTTATTATTCTCAGTTTTCTTACCTAGTAATAATACATTCTAGCATAATATTATGTAATAACTTTAATTCAGTTAATAGAAATAAAATAATAAATTAGTTAAATTAACATTACTTTTCAATAACAAAACGTAACAAAAGTATGGGACATTTCCCTCCCACCTTTTCTTTTAAGTTTTGCATGCAATGATTAATTGAGTATAAATATATATCCACCTTGGATGTAAAATATATCTTTAATGCATGTACATTAAAATTATATTTTTACTGGAATTTGAATAATGAATCGATCTGGATATTCTCTATTCTTTAAAAACATAGGACTTGTCTATGGCAGCGATTCTCAACCTGTGGGGCGTGACCCCCCTAGGGGGGCGCGAGCACACTAGAGGGGGAGGGCGCGAGAATATCCAAGAGAAAATATTATTTAAAAAAATTGATTAACTGACTGAAAGGAAAGCACACATACACATAGAGAACAAAATACATTTCGACATATTTAATAACTTATTAAAGTAAAACAATTTACTAAATCAAAACTTACTTAATCAAAACATACTAAATTAGAACAAATTTAATAATTATTAGTGACTTCCTGGGGCCTGTCTTGCAGAGCAAAGTTTTTCGAAGGAAGGCTTAATATTAGAAATAGCCATTCTCCGTTCTGCCGAGATCTATATTTTGTCTTCAAAGTAACCACAGCAGAAAATCTAGTTTCTCAAAGGGAGGATGTTGAAAATGGTAATAGAATGTGAAATGACCTTGTTTTTAGTGCAATTAAAATCATCCCCTACTCCTGCCCAAAATTCAAATAGTGATTTATTACTAACTTGTCTTGTAGTTTCGCCGCTTGTCGTGAAGTCTATGAATTTTTCTTCCTCATCAATTGAGAGCCCTTCGGGAGTCTTATGAAATGGATCACTAACCCACTCGTAACTTACTATCAGTTTGTCGTCAGCAAGAAAATACTTTTTAAAATTCTTTGCCAGCATGGCTAAATGATTTTCAGTGGTTACAAAAACAACTTTTACATGTTCTTCTTCAGTCTTGTAAGTTTTAGCACAATCATCCACATTTGCAAATATTGTTAGATTTCTTTGCTTTAAATTTCTTCTCCACAATTCCAATTTTCCACAAAAAGCATTAACTTCATCATTCGTATCCAACATATGCGTATTTGCTGCTCGGAGTTGGAGATTCAAGTTATTTAATTTCACGAATATGTCAACCAAATAGCTCAATTTCATCACAAATAAACCATCGCGAAAATTCTCGGCCTCCGGTATGTTTTTTTCTTCTGCTAGGAAAATGGCGATTTCTTCTCTTAATTCATAAACACGTTTCAAAAATTTCCCACGTGATAACCATCTTACCTCGCAAAAAAATAGTAAAGCTGAATGTACTGAACCCATGTCTTTACAGAGTGCGGAAAAGATTCTCGATTTCAGGGGGTCTCATTTTTATATAATTTACTACGATTACAACCATAGTTAACACAATATTCAGACCAGGACTCATTTCTTTCGAAAGCTCCTCTGTGGATCATGCAGTGTGTCCAGACCCACTGATTGATTTTTGTTTTACAAATGCTTGTATACCTTGGAATCTTCCGGACATAGAACGAGCACCATTGGTGCATATTCCGACGCAATTTTTCCATTCTATGTTTGCCTAGTTCATAAAATCATTTAAAATAGCAAATAATGCGAGTGCCGTTGTTGTGAGTTCTATTGGTTTGCAGAAAAGTAGTTCTACTACTGACATATTATCACAAAATCGAATATAAGCAATTAAATGAGCATCTTTATTACTATCTGTTGCTTCATCAAGCTATATTGAAAACAATTTGTCACGCAACTTCGAAAAAAGCTGAAACTGTACATCTTCAGCTATATCACCAATTCGACGAGCAACAGTATCATTTGAAACAGGTGCGAACTGCAATTGTTTTGAAAAATTATCTCCAAACATAGTTTCTACAATCTGAATTGCTGCTGGCAAAATAAGTTCTTCACCAATGGTGTGAGGTTTTTTACATCTGGCTATTTTATATGAAACTTTGTAAGATTCAATTAAAGCTTTTTTATTCAAAGACAAAATTTCTTTCAATAATGATTTTTGCTTTTTATATGATTTTAATTTTAATTCGAAGAATTATCTGAGTTAGTTGACGTACTCACTATGAAGCGTTTCCAAATGTCGTTTATTAGGTTTCATGCTGCCTACGGCCAACATTTTTGAGCAAATGATACACAGTGGCCTTTCTTCATTTACTTCAGTACAGGTAAATCCAAAATGTAATCATTCTTGAGCATATTTTCTTGATTTTATTTTCGGAACCACGCTCGTCTGTGTACTTGTTGTACATTGACTGTCGTCTAATGCTCGCTTACTTCCGCTTAAAAATTTATCCATGAGTCTGCATAAATCTGCTGTCATAAATATTTAATATGGTGAATTGCAATTAACATGAAAACATACATAACATACAGATTCACGATATATTCGATAGCGATAGAAGGATCGACTCGAATGAGACTGGCTGGAATCGAAACTTGCGTTATCAAACATTTTCTTTCTTCCTATGACAAAACATCTGCGTATGCTCGAGACAGCATCGGTCGTGTGGATTCTCTTCCACAAACATTACTTATTTTTTTCTCTTTTTAGTCATGCTTCTGTTTTATTTCTTTTATTATTTGAAAAAATGTATTCCTAGTTTCTGAATTTAGCTCACCCCGTCTAGGTTAACTTTCATTAAAGAATTTTTCTTCTTTTATGTTCTTTTAACGTTATCTCCCTATTTGGCTTTCATTTCAAATATATTATTTAAATTTTCCCCGCTTTCATTTGTTTCATCTATTTACTGCCCACTTTGCAAAATGCCAGATGTGGTTTATCGCCAATGTTGGCTCGCTTTTACTCATTTATTGGCAGTCAGGAAAAAATAATTTGAAAACAGAATCCAAAATACTCAATATACATTATCGCTGTATACTTTTTATTGTAAGCTGGGGGGGGGAGATGAAAATTATGATTGAAAACATGGCCACGAATACTGAAAGGTTGAGAAACGCTGGTCTATGGTATTTTTCGTTAATTATTTCAAATTGCTAAAAAAGTCTTTACATTTTCTAATTATAAATTTCAATAGCCTTTTTGTCAAATTTTGACTCTTTAGATGTGCTATATCATTTTAATGATGGAAATAGAATTATCAGAAAATAAATAAAGTATACTGAGTGATATTTTATCTGACCATTTAAGTGGGGGTGACTTTATAGCTATTTTAGGTTTTAGTCAATTTTCTTGTTATATATCTAAAATAAGATGAAAAATATAAATACCTCCATAAAGTTCGATTCCTCATTACTGAAGTAGTGAAGCAGAAGGGGGCTGCAAAAGAAGTTTTAGTCTCGGGCTCCAATTAGGCTAAGTGCGGGCCCTGGGAGTAGTTCGCTGTATAGAGAGCTCAGTATATATGTATGTAATGATATTTTAAACTCTTAATTTTGTCTCAAATTAATTTCCAAAACTTTATCTTAATTTTGCCCATCGTAATTTCATTCTTAAATATTCTCTTATTTCGTGATCTAATTTCACTTTCGGTTTAATTAATCCCTTTGTAAAAATAATGCGCCATCAGTACTACGTATCAAATGAAAGTGATACTTCCGTTACTCTTCTCAAGGTCAACATATGTATCCCCTTGGCGCGTGACTAGAAATCCAATGTTATATAAGACTAGTGATCATTTGTTCGCCCCTTTTTTTTGCCTTCTGTTTTGTGCCACGCTGCGCCTCTTGTAAATAATCATGTTTGCCTCCCGAGAAAGAATAAAACGGAATTGAAAATACAACGTCCGGTCTATGTCTTCAACCTGCACTCTGCTTAAACAAAAAAATATGTTATATATATATATATTTCTTAATTTTAGAAAACAGTTGGATATTAATGACATATTATTCGCTAATATAAAAAGTTTATTTTTATTTACTGTATAATCATTAGTAAATACATGCTTCAATTTTTCAATTATTTTTTTGCATTGGACTTTTTTATTTTTTATTTAATAAAAAAATTATTCTTCCCTTTCTTAGAGAATAGAAGCTTTATGTCTAGTTATAAATAAAGCGCGCTTTTAAAAACACTTTTTTAAAATGTTACTGACATTTGTTTTGTTTATTATTAGAAGTGATGGATTTAGACATTTTGTAGTCTTTGACAGAACACATCATGAAATATTTCTTTTAATCAAGGTCAATTTAAGTTCAATTTCAATATATTTTTAATTAATCATCATGTTTGCAATTTATTTTAGCTTAATTTTTTATTTCAGTAATTTTATGAAAATGTATATATGATTATTTGCTTAATATTTGTCATTGTTGCGTGGCATTTACGTTTGTACGCAGTATGATTTAATCAGCCACTTGTTCATATTATTTTACCATTCATTTATTATTATTTACCACCAAATTCATATTATTTTACTATATCTCGGTGATGGAATAAGTAACTTCTACAAATTTATTTATTTGGAAACTAGATTAATAGTGTTTTTTAAACCAATCTGTCTGCAGTTTCAGTTATCTCAGAGGTCTTAAGCAGCTGCCAAGTCTGCGTACTCAGAAATCCGCCATTGATTATCAATAGGATAATAAATCTATGTAAACTATTTTTATTCTTCAGCTAGGTCTTGTGGAGATCCTGGATATGTTTCCCATGCTCACAGAGTGGGATCTGTTTTTACATTTCCGAACAGAGTCTCGTTTGAATGTGATGATGGGTACACGCTGCGAGGATATGGTACACGTTATTGTCAAACGAGCGGCACGTGGAGTGGAAGTCTTCCAACTTGTGAACGTAAGTTTCTTTTCATCTCTGCTTTTAATCATTTAGTAACTAAGAACAAGAATTTAGAACTACTAAGTTGTTAATTTAGGAAATTTGTTTTGCTCTTGGAATGCTTACATTTAACCTGTTGTTTTCTTTACCTAAATGTATAGTTAATTTTGGAGTGTGAAATCAAAGGTAAGTTTAAAATGACTTCATATCTCAAAAATTTAAGTAAGGTTTTACACTTAGCTAGCTACAATCTATTCAGTAAGACCGCATATGTGCAGAAACTCTACAATAGCAAGTGTGTCCACCAGAAGAAAACTCCCAGCCAAATGTCTTTCTTTACGGCGGTCGCTAAAGAGACAGGTTACTGTAGGAAGACTTCATTTCGCGAAGGTAGAAGTTCATTCGAGTTTCTTAAATTGGCACGTTTAGCGCCAAATTGGCGATATTTGGTATTTTTACATTTAATTTTTGAAAACAAATTAAAAAAATAATTTACTAAGTTTAAAATTATTTGAATACCCAGAATCTTGATAATATCCGATATTTGTATGATATACATGAGTATATAATTCCTGTAATCTGTAATCTTTTTCATATCATTGTAGTTTTGGGTAATATTGGTAGTAAATATTTCATAGAATAACTTCTCAACCATTGCATATGCTCATTGAATTCCAGAAAGGAAATAAAAATCTGTTAATCTCTTAATATTTTCATATAATATAAAGAATCGCTAATTTTAATTTCAATTTTTTTTTTCTTCTTTTAAATGTATAAGTTCAATTTCTTACAATTATTATTTAATACCTCAGAGCAAAGGCTTAAATCAATGCTTTTTTTCTTCTCCTTTTTTTAAATTTTGAAATTATATTAGATAATTGAGCTACAGCTATAGATTTAAGGAAATAATTCAATGATTAGAATGAAAATAAAATAGTGAATTTGTAAAATATATTTCCTTTAAAAATAATTAAATTCAAAGCTCCCTGAAAGAACTTACTTTAATTTATATCTTCAATATAGTTTCCACCGAAACAATTAAAAATCAAATATCAGTTTAATTTTTCCAATGCAAACAACTGAGTATAATTGGCTTAAAAATTTTTAAATGTTTATTATTTTAAGAATATGATCTTGAAAAAGATTTATGTGTTTTCTAGTTCCATATACCGATCGATTCAAAGGGTGATCTTATTTAAAATATTATAGATTATATAAAATTATTTAATTTTCGATTTACAACAAATATATCATTTTAATTATATATTTGTTTTTATTTAATTATATAATATATTAATATTAAATTTTAGTTTGTGGTATTAAATAAAAGTTTTCGATTCAAAAAAAGCTGTAAAAGCATATTAATATATATGATTTTTTAAATGAATAATTCATTAGTTTTAGTTGAAAATCATATGAAAAATACTTTTATAATTATTTAGTCTAGTTTGTTAGTTTATATACTTTTATAAATATTATAGTGAATTTTTAATGCAAATCATTCGAAATTCAGGGCGAAGTATAATAACAAGATGGCATTCCCTGAATGCAAATGAAACAAACAGTTGATTTTGTATTTTCATTATAAGAAAAGAGCAATAATGATACTTCAAAAACAGACAAATGTTCAACGACTTTTTTTATCACTTCAAACTCATGCCAAGAAAAAAATACCCCCCAAAACTTCCTTCCGATTCCTCCTTCTATCTTCTTGAATTTTCCCCCAACGAAACCTGTTTCTATGATACCCGCCATAAATACAGACATTTGGAGCGAAGTGTTCTCCTGGTAGACACACAGTACTTGTCCCGTCCAGATAAGAACTTGTTATCGTTCGTTTTTTCAGCACATGCGCAATCTAATTTCTGCGCATGCGTGACTTACTGGAATCTTATAATTGGCTGAGTGTAAACCCATCTTTATGTCAAGTAATTGAGAAATTCTTGGAAATAAAATTTGGTAGTTAAGCCTTCTGAAAGAAGCCGGTGTTAAATTACATGGGTAATGAGTTAAAACAATGTTAAGTAAAAAAAAAGGGGGGGATATTAATAGAATTTTTCTAAAAAAGTTAACACAGTAGATGACTAGCTATATAAATGCACGACAGTCATCCAAAAAGTAAGTTTCTAATGATCTATTAAAAAGAAGCATAATTATCTGGAAAGATTATTGTAAATGATACAGCAATATTTCAGCTATTTCTCGGCACAATAACCACCAGAATCGTAACACTTGTCATACAATGAAATAAGTTTTTCTAGTACATTGTCACAAAAGCTCACTGCCTGGGAATGAAACCAGAGAATCATAGGTATTTACAGTTTTTGACTGTGGAAAAGCGATGATCAGATAAGAATTTCTCCAAGTGGAAGTCACAGGGTGAAAGATCGGGACCATAAGCAGGAAGTCAAACAATTCCTATCGATATTTCTGCAACCTTCTTCTTTTTTTTCTTTTTCTGTAATATTTGCAGTATGCGGAGGTATGTAATATTTGCAGTAGTGGATCAACATAAAACTAGCACTAAGCATTTCACGCTTCTTGTTTTGAATACTCGTCGCAAAATCTATGGTGTTTTACTGTAAGAGACACTACGGGAAAAGAGAGAAATGAGAATGCATTTGAAAATCATATAGCTTCAAAAGGAAATTTTCCATAAATTTTGTTGATCAAGCATTTATTTTACTCGCTCATGTTTCCTGTAATATTGCAGCTTCACGCATAATAACTAAAGTTTCAGAAATCAGAGTCCCAGAAGTTGGACAGCCGTGCAATTCAAAATTCAAAATTAATATGTTTTGTTACATTTCAATTCAAGAAGTAAAAAAAAAAAAAAATAATAATAATTTTTAAAATATGAATAAATTTATTTTCTTATATCCCTCTACCATCTGTCTGTCTGTCTATATGTCTTCCTTTAGTTTTCTTTCTGCCGTTAATTATTATCATAAATAATTTATTTGTAAACAATTGGGACCGACTTAAGAATGATTTTCTTTCGCCAAAGCTTATTTTTTTTTTTTCGGAGGGACATTAATTTCATACATTTCTTTAAATTTTATTTTGTTTTTGCCATCACGTATATTTCTTCTTTACATATAAAAATGATGAATGTCTTTGTGTTTGTCTCTATGCGCTTGTTGGAGTTCTGCAGGTCAGGCCGTTTAAATTACACTCTCCAAATTTGGCACAAATACACTTGGAAATATGCACCTCGATGTGATTTATTATATTATTGTTAAAATAATGAAATAAAGTTGACATTAATGATATGTTTTGAATTCTAAGATAATGTTAATTTTTTCTTTAATATATGTTCCATAGTTATTAAGAGAAAACATTTAAAAGCTCCATTAATTTTATTTCAAAAATCTAATTAAATTGCGAAAAAGCCATTTGTTGTGTACTTTACCTACGAAATTGGTAGCTGTAAATCCAGTAATTTGTTTTATAAAGTGTGTTTTGCCTGATTGTTTAACATCCCGTCGCAGTTTATAGATAGTATGTCAGCCTATAACAATATTATGTGGACAAGTTTCTTTTGAGTAAAGTTGCTTTTCTCTGCATATTTTCACAGCAAAAATACATAAAAAATTCATATATTTGCATATTAATTTGAATGTTTTGTTAACCTGATATTTGTAGTGATTGGATTTTGAAACGTTAGGAAATAAACGTTCATAGATGGCGCTAGACAACTAGCGCGAGTGTAATTAAAAGAGTGAGGTCATTCGAGCGTTTGCTCTTGGAGAAGAAGGTGTTACTGAGCAGAGTAATTCGAACGAATCTGCAATAAATTTGTTGTTACGTTTTCTATTTGCCTATTTATTCAAAGCACTCACGAACCAGCCACGACAATATTAATTCTTAATTAATAATCAATTAATTTAAGATATTTCATGCGCGATTCAATTTAAATAACTTAAGAATTTCTGTAAGAATGCAGACGATAGTTAAAAATGTATACATTTAAAAAAAATAATAGTTTCATTAAATATTTATTTCTAGCAACTGTGAGTGTAATTTTGGGACATAAATAAATTTTGCCTTGTGCCATATAATTTTTTGTTGATTAAAAAGTTTTTCATGATCCAGCATCTTAGTAATTAAAGAATTTTTTGCTTTCTTTGTTTTGTATTAAATGCTGATGCAACATAAGAAATTAAGTGATTTAAAGTTACAAGTAATTTATGAATGAAAGCGAGGAAAGATCGCATATAGATTAATTTAAGCTGTGAAAACTACATCAATAAAAATATAAGGTTTTGATTAATTGCATTTTGAAGCTATATTCTGCGATCCACCGTCAAATCCTGAAAATGGCAAAGTGACTTATTCGTCTCTTGGATTTGAAGCGGAGCTTCATTATGAGTGTGATTCTGGTTTCATTTTGAAAAATGACCAGGGAAGGATCTGCTCTGATAATGGAACCTGGAGCGGGAGTGAACCTACTTGTCAAGGTATAAGATTTATATTGTTATATTTTTATGTTTTTAAACCACAGTAAAGCTCAATAAAGTTTATGCATCTACAAGCAAATGATGTAAAAATTAAAAAAATCTTATAATCGGAATCTTAACAAATTTAATAATTAAATAATAAAATAAATTTATAAAATATTGATTTTGATTATTCTAAATTTAATGCTTTTAGTGAAAATTCGTTTAAAATCAATAATTTTAATATAACTCTAGTATATCATTAGTACTTGATTTAAGGCATCTTCGACTCTAGGGAGCGCACATTATAGGGCCATTCTTTTAATAATTTTAATCAAAAACTAAGGTTAAATTTAGCTTCAAATTCCAACTCATTCTTGCTTTTTCGTATACGCAGTATAGAAAGAGAATAGTAATCGTCAAAAAATTCGAACTCTAGATTTTGATGAATCTCCACATTTTAAATCTCCCTGAGTTCGAAAAACACATTTTTGGAAAATGTCCATTTGATTGTGACAAAGAAAACTCAAGAACGCTTTAAGCTTGACGGTTGAAATTTGGTATACTGTCTTTACACCAAATTTGAACATTTCTATCTGATTTTGCGTGAAATCTGTTCAGAGGAAGTTCGTCTGTCTGGCTGTTCGAATCTAAGTTATACCATAAGTACAAAACAAACAGAGCTAGACTGATAAAATTCGGTATATAGATTTCATATCCTGTTGTGTAAATACCTGTCAAATTTTGAGCTAAATTCAACTGCAAGTTGAGTGTCTGCGGGTCTGTACTTTCAGAAACATGTAAACGCGATCATTCAAAAATGAACTGACTTAAATGTATTAAATTTGGTACGTGATTTTGTACCTACAAGTGCAGTTTTGTATTAAATTGTTGTTTCAATCCATTGAGAAAAACATGTATAAAATATAAATTCGATTTTCGGATACTATTAACGCATGGCAGAGATTAATCACCGAATAATTCATCATGATAAATTCAAAAAAAATGCATAATTCAAGCCAAAAGTAAATTTTTTCGTTCATCAGTGCCATGTAAGGAGTTGTTCTCTAGCATAAGAACTTCGTTAGAGAGTATACGAGAAAATTTTTTGAGGACCACTCCTGCTAATTAATTTTATTAACTATTTATTTAAGAATAAATTTTTATTTTAGTAATTTCATAAAAAATGCATATGTTTTTATTTGTTAATTTATTTATGATTCATGAATACTTTGAATCTATAATCATACGCAATATTATTTAAGCATATGCATAATGCTTATAAATACTATGTAATTATTTTCTTAAACCGGTCCAAATGTACTGTTATAAACTTAGAAACGTTGGTGAATTGTTGTGCACTCTTGATATCTTCGTATTTGAGTAATATTGTTTTTTTAAAATTATATACGGTGATTTTGTACAAATAAATCTAAAATTAAAAAAAATGTCCATTCTTTTAAAAATTTTTATTTTTTATTGGTTTTTAGAATAAAATGATAAGAAGCAGTTAATTTCTTTAAATAAAAATATCATCCGTAAACACTTGGAATATATGGTTTTCGTCCTCACCAAATATATTTAAAAAATTATTGGCAGTAAGTGATCATCACGTTGCGCCAGCGTTTGATAGTTTCTTAAGCCAACACTGAATTGGTATCTTTTAGGTATCTAATTGTATTCTTTTAAGTCAAATTGTGATCAAACAATCTAAAGACGGATATAGATATTTATGCTTGTAAAAAGTAAAATGCAATCTAATAAGTAAAGAAAAAAATTAGATAGATAACTTATGTTTTTAAAAATATAAATACAATTTAGATTATATTTACTCTATATATAGTTAATGGAGGCAAACAATTTTAATACACATAATAAGAATTCTAAATATTCTAAAAAGAAATAACAAACATTCGAATATTTATATGTGATATGCTTGATGCATATCACATATAAATATTCGAATTTAAAGGTTTCAGCACAATATGATAAATTATTTATATTTCTTCAGGTAATAGATAATTATTGCTGTTTTCAAGCAGCAAAAATACAGTTCAACCTCCTTTTTGGCGAAATCATTCTATCATGCAACTAACTTGTTTGCTTGGTAACGAAATTTGAAAAAGAAATACTATCATTTTGCCAAATTCTGGGATTTTTTCGGTGTTGTCACAAAATAGAGACTTAATATAACTGAACTGAGTTGTTAAAATATGAAATGTGTCAATTAACAAAAACATCCCTCTCATTTCTAAAATTTTTGCTTTATTAAAGTAGAAAATTAAGTTGCTACTTTTCAGTAAAGAAACTTTTATTACTATTATTATTCCATTCTAAAGAAACTTAATGCTTTTCCTATAGAGGCTCAGTGCGATCCACCTGTTGCTCCAGAACACGGGACTGTTGAAATTATAGGAGATAAGTCGAGTGTTGGTGGTATGGCCCTGTACACCTGTAATGAAGGTCGAATATTGGTTGGATCTGCGACATCTAGATGTTTGGATATAGGCGAATGGACATTTCCAACTCCCAAATGCTTGGGTAAGTAATGACAATCGAATATTTTCTTTTAATTTAAAATTTTGTTGAAGGCCATTTTGAATAAAATAAAAATATTACTTTATAAATTAAGGCATAAAGCTTCAACTTCCTTGATCGACGAATTCTTATGACTTCCTAATTAGGTGATATTTATAATTTGGAACATATGTTAAATCAAATAAAAATGTAAAAGACGTCTAAGATACTTACACGCATCCAAGTAAAAAATCTCACATTTGATTTAATTGGATATTTTAACATCAAAGATCCTGTAATTAGATGTGTTAGAGGTAGATGAATTATTATTAAAAAATCAATTATCTTCGCTTCTTGAAGAAAATATATCCATCAGCAATTGAAAAGGTAGTGATTATTTGAAGAAATGAAGTCAAGAATATTATTATTTGACTATTGCTCTAGACATGAAAGTCTTCTTCTATATCTAAATTTTCTATTAAGATCGCACATGTGCATTACTAAAAGTTACTTTGGGCAATTTTTACCAGAATTCAGATGTGCCAGAACTTTCAGGTATATCAACAAATTGTCTTTGGACATTTTTGTTCGATCCATTAAAAAATGACCAAAAAAGGATGGCTACTTTGGATGACTTCAAAGAGCTCATCTTCGTAATGTATTTAATAACGCCAAAAATGCAGCCAAACACAGGGTAAAAAAAAAAAAAAAAAACTATTACCGTTTGGATATATAATGATGATCTAACTGAACTGAATTAATTCACGAAGAAACTTGGGAAGTTACTCTCTTTAATGTGATTTGCATTGGGTTCTCACAGTATACGTCATTACTTTTG
Source organism: Argiope aurantia (assembly GCA_026543865.1). Taxonomy (NCBI): domain Eukaryota; kingdom Metazoa; phylum Arthropoda; class Arachnida; order Araneae; family Araneidae; genus Argiope; species Argiope aurantia. The sequence continues at coordinate 712,045 of JAPMOR010099059.1, forward strand.
AATACATTTATCTCAAATATTCTGTACAATATTTTCAATTACGTAAAAAGATGCAAATGTTACACCTTGAGAAACAAGCGGAATAGGGCATAATATCATGGTTTCTCGTGAGTTAATGGTTTTATTTTCTCATCTTTTATTGTATTTATATACAGTCAGGAGCTTTTGTAACATTTTATTGACCTTCTTTTAGTCGAATTTTTTGTAAATTTGAAAGTACTCTTTTTTAATAATAAGAAAAATAAATTTCTACAATTCGATTTAACTATTGAGAAAACAGTACGTATCAGATAGTTTAGAACAGATTTTATACCAATATCTTTTTGACATCTTTAGTGTTTTAGTCTGAAATCCATGATGATTTCTAGATGTTTTTTTCTCATTCTTCTCATATTTCTGATATAAGAGACATTTTATTGCATCTATTATATATTCAATTTCTGGCAATTTTTTAAAAAACTTAACAAATAGCTCTATAAACACATTAGAACCTATTAAATTACTCCTAATTAAAAAAAAATAATGATTTTTCAGAGCCTTGCTTTGTACCTAAGGTTGAACACGGAAAAATCGGCAGATATGTGAGATACTATCGAGGAAGAAGATTTCAAGAGGTTTGTTGTATTCTCTTTGTTTTCTAATTTGTTTGATTATTAAAAAATAAATACTTTGCAATTTAATTAGTTTTTCTGCGTCCTAATAAAATGAATACGGGATTGGCGTTTAATTCTTACGCATTAAAAATTTAGTACAAGGTTTCCATTACAAAAGGACATTATGATAATCAAGAGTGATTAACGAGTACTATTTGCTTCAGTTTTATTTTAAAACAAAAAATTTTAAAAGGAGTTTATGTGCTGAAAGAGCTCTTAGAATTCCCAAAACATCTTTTTTGCATGCAAATTAATAATACCATTTTATAAAAATTATATTTAAATTAACTATCATTTTTACTTTTTCCTATATGAAATATACAAAGAGAAAATATTGTAATCGAAATTTTGCCCGACTATCTACGTTTCAGATCTCCTTGAGTACGAAAAGCATGCATGGAAACATGTTTTGGAATTATGTCTGATGAGCATGATATTTCAAATACGCTTTCAGCCAGCTGATGAAATTTGATGTAAAGACTTTACTCCTCATTTATAGATTTCAATCAAATTTTAAACGAAGCCCTTGCACTGAAAGTCTGTCTGTTCGGCTGTCCATGTATAAGTGAACACCGATGATTTCAAAGCATAAACAGATAAAATATTTCTAAATAATTAAAATTAGAATAATAAAATTTCATTCAAAAGCTAAGCATCTAAAATATAGATGATTAACCTATAAAATGGGAGCCAAACCTGCCAAATATTGACCGTTTGCAGATCAGTATTTTCATAGGCCTGTTAACGGGATAACACGCAATGACTTAAATAAATGAAATTTGCTACTTGATGCCATGACTAACTAAACTAAAGCTAAACTCAGTGGCACGACAGCCCACGAGGACCATACAGTGCCCGTATCTGCTTACTTGACCGAGAGCCCTGTGGTGCAAGGCATATGTCCCGGTAAGGTGGTGAACCTAACGCGGAACCCCGAGTGTTTAGTTCCCAACCATGCTTGGCTCTCCGTTCATCGACCCACTGAAGGGATGAAAGGCTAAGTCGACCTTGCCCAGCCCGAGGATCGAACCTCGAACCTGTGCGTTGTCCATAGGGTTGCGATGCTATGACCACAATTATCAATTTATATAAAAATGTTAAAAGGCAAAAAAGAATCTTTTTTCAAGCGTCATATTTGTGGCGTCTATTTTTGGTTCTCTTTGGTAACTGTTTATATTTTTAACATTGACTTTTATTCATAGATTATGATGAAAATTTTCGTTCCAAAGGTTGCATTTATTTGTAAATTGTTAATGATTATTCAGTCACTTTTGTTTCTGTGCAATTTATTTTTAAGAGAAGGAAATTTAATACAAATTTCATAAAATTTAAATTCTATATTCATTTACTAAGAATTTATCTGTGAGTAACAGAAATTGTAATAGTATCTTTAAAAAAATAACTCTTTATCTTTAGTTACCTGAAGGCAGTAAAATTGAAGATGATGAAGAACTGTATCTTAGATGTGAGCCAAACTACGAGCCGTTTGGAGGTCCCGGCGATGAAAAAGAAGTTTCTTGTACTCATGGTGAATGGGAAGAGGTTCCAGTTTGTGAACCAGGTAATTTTCTCTCCTTAAAGAATAAAATATGACTGTTATAGCATTTTCCGAAATTTGCAGAATGCCCTAACAAAGTTTTCATTTTTAGCCATGTGTAGAGGTCCACCACCACCGACTCTCCACGCTACCCTAGCGCGAGCAACTAGAACTCATGGAGGATATGTAGTATACCATTGTAAACAGTATGCCAAAAAAGTGAAATTTGGAAATGTTACTTGCACTTTTGGTAATTGGAAAGGAGTAACTCCGGTATGTAAAGACTGTAAGCATTTGCCTCATTTATTTTTGAGTATTATTTATACCATATTGGTATGTGTTTTCATAATATTTTTCACCATTTCGAAATCATTCATTTGAAAATCTCAGCTAAATAAATCTGAATCCTCTATTGCAGACCAAGAACTGCTTTAGCATCAAAGAGGATTAGAAATTCATAGTTATTTTTATCGAAGAATTTTTCTTTTTCAGTAGTAAAAATTTGATGATATGATGCAAGTATAGATGAAACCAGATGTTAATCGCATTTCTTGTCATCTGTCTTTGTCATACTTTCATATTGATTTTAACACAAATCAATCTGAAAAACTAACCACACTTGAGTCAGACTGCATTTTATGGCAATTCCAAGTTGTAAGCTATAATTATGAATACAAATACAGGAATAAAAAAATGTGTTCCGTTCGTTTCAGTATCCCGAGACTACCGATTCTCAACGATTCATCCTCACTAAGGAGAAGAGTCGCGGAAAGAAAAGCGTATTTCTGGAATTCTTTGACCTTTATTTCCTCCCCATTAGAAACGTTTTCGTTCAATTTTTTTTTCACACGTGTATGTGAGTATCGTATCGTTTCTGATCGTACTATTTTATTTCAACTCAAAATAGCATATTGATTGCTTATAAAACTAGTTCAAGCATGACCGTCGGGTGTTATCTCCAGAAGGCCATGCTTCAAGAGGCAAAAACACTTTCAGGGACACAAAGAATATTTTATATAATATCATTAAATGTGACCAAGATTGTTAAAGTTATCAAAAAATTCAATAACAAATAAAAAAAAAAGTGTTTTAACATAAAAGAAAATTATTATTTCGTGAAAAAGTGAATGACCAAATTTTAAGAACTGAAATCTTCCATTTATTCACCAGAATTTAAAATTTAGATTTCTTATTGTAATAAAAATTATTCTAAAATATTTTATTGTTAATTAGAAAGCCCCCCTCCCCCCTAGATATTACGAGTTATCTGCAATTTCCTCGCTTCCAAAATCAGCGTATAAACCTAGTTCACTTTATCGTTAAATGTTAACATCTCTTCTTTTCCTCTTTCCTATCACCCCTATTTTGATTAAATAAACACATTCTGACGCACGCGCAAAAGCGCGGGGAAGTTTTCGAATTCATGAATGAACAGTAGAGATATGTAATCGTCTAGCTGAAAATTCAGTAAATGACCTAAATTGGAAAAGAGCTAGGTAATCTTACAAATGAATTTGATTGCACACAAACGCTGTATAAAATAATCACAAAACAACAAAGTAATTTTAAAAAAAATGAATTTACTTAGTGAAAAGGGTAAAAATCAAGGTCATTCCTGTTCGCCGATAACCGAACTAAGAACTGCGGAAACTGCGTGTAAATATCTTTTTTCGTGAATGAAAATCCTTCTCTTTGTATCTTCAATGGACGCTGAAATGGACAATGAGAAAGAAACTGTCCCTTGGGATATCACTAATGCGCTGGCCTTAGAGGGAAATAGAATTTCTACCGTCTTTCAGAGCTTATTCGAACATTTGATGCTGATTGGATTTGATCAAACCTTCAATGCGGATCGAATTTTCGACTCCGATCGATCTTTCGATGCTGATTGAGCTTGATTGCGCCTTTGAGAAGCAAGTCTGTCAAGAATCAGTCTTGGCAACATTTTTCCGATCGTATTCCTAGGCATAATCTTGTAACTGTGTAGGCAAGGGCTATTTATTTCAGATTATATATTTGAGGAAATATGAGAAATTATTCGATTCGGGAGCATGGCAATGAAATCGATCATTGCTGATAAAGGAGCAATGATGGGAATATATGTTGGAAAGATGATAGATTTTAATTTGTTTCAGATTATATATTTGAGGAAGTATAAATAATATTCCATTCGGGTGTATGATAATGAAACCGATCATTGCTGATGAAGGAACGATGATGATGGGAATTTATGTTGGAGAAACGATATATTTTTATTATTCAAATTTATTTCAATGGATGCATTTGGAATACATTATTGCACTATTTTTACACTCCCACACATTTTAAAAATATTCTTTTCTTTTTTTTTATTCATATGCCTTTTTTAATTTTTCGACTATGCAATATTTTGAAGTGCTTAAAAAAGTCCCTAATTTAAATGAATTAAAATATTCTTTGTGGAAATATTTGGTTTTGTTTTAAAGAACAGGATTATTTTTAGTAATGGTTTTTCAGTAATTGTCTTTTATGTTATCTTTTAATTATTTTAATTTTCAGTGTTATAATTTGAATTTCACGATATGCCTAAATGTTGATCAAATAATAAGAAATGGTATTACCACTATAAAACAATAGCGTCTTATTTGAGTTTATGTCTTTTCTATGGATTTATATTAATGCCAATGTATTCTGTCATATTTTTCTTCTTTTGTTCTTGTTCCGTAATTGCTTGAAAAGTAGGAAAACTTAAAATTTTTTTTTAATACATTGCATATTCTTGCATTGTGTTTGCATTTCATAATATTTGCATTTCGTTTTTATACATTTTTGAATTATTAGTTCTTAATAACTTTTTGATTTCTGAAATTGTAAATTACATTAGAGACTCTTTAGTTCTTACATTCATTTAGTCTTTAAACTGAGTTAAAATTTTAGATCCAAATTTAAATTAAATATGCTACTAGTACTTCTAAAGCATAAAAGCTTATTTTTGTGACATTAGATTTTTTATTCCGAATATGAGATTTGTTCAATCTTTTTTAATTCGCCCGTGAAAGATATTTATATATTTTTTTATTTAGACAAGAATGAAAAGACTTGGCATTTTCTAAATCAGAAATCAAGTAGATAAATTTTTTTTTAAAAATTCCATCACAGAAGAAGTGAAAGATTACGGTCATTTGTAAAATACAGAAATTGCTTTGACAGACTTTATTGAAGGGATTTTAACGTAATTATTTTTATTTTATCACAAATAATTTTACCATGTAAACTGAAGTTTCTTTTCCTTTTTGAGAAGTTATGACTAGTCAGCATGTTAGGAACAGTTATTAATAATTATTAATCAGTATGTCAGGAGAATTTATTAATAATTACAATAAATAAATAATAAAAACATGATATATTGAAATAAATCGATTTATATTAGAAAATATATCACGATAATGAAGCTCGGATATCGTCCAGAATCAGTTGAGACCACATACTAAATTTTATCCTTCTATCTCAGTCATTTTTGAATAACTTCGTTCGGAGACAGATAAATAAACAAAATTCCAAAAATGTGTTTTTCAAATTCAGGGAGGTCTAAAATGAGAATTTTCATAAAAATCTCCAGATTGTTCTTTTTTTTTTTTGAAAATTATAAAACTTTCATTTCGTATACGAGAAAGGAAATTTTTGTATTTTCTACGCATATATATATGCAGACCTGACGTTATGAAGTGTTGAGTATGATTTTATTTCATACAGTAATTTCAATCACATGTAAATTCTACCTTTAAAAAGTCGATTTTTTTTGCAAAATTATTATTTTTATTTAATATTCTTAATGTGTGAAAACGTTTCGTTATAAAACCTTTAAAATTTTGTTTAAGCCTATTTTTTGGGAAATTATATTAATTTTTATTTTTTCCATTTACATACGTTTTAATGCTATTTTCATCATTATATATTATTTCCTCAGATTCTAATCTTTGATAGAATTTTCTGAGGAAACTCCTCATAAATTACATTCTAATGCATATTTTTTGCTCAAACGTTGTATAATAATTTCACAATATATTCTACAGTTCTTGCACTAGATAATAAGCAATTCATTCATTTAGAAATATTTCATAGTTGTTTTAATGTTTAATGTTTTTCAATGTGAAAAACGATTGAAAACTTCGTCTTATTCTTCAATCGAACACAAATATTTAAAGAATGTAGAGAAATACAGCTTATTTTTTAGTTTAGGAACTTGATAATATATTTCTTAAGCTATCTGCCACATTTCAAGCAAATCATTTGCTAAATCTCTAATCTAGAAGAGTTTTGCTTTATATTTCTTTTGAGCCAAAAATGCTTTTTTTTCCAATTTTTGAAAAACATTTGCCACTTTACTGGTATATTTTAGTTTCATAGATGCTTTTTCAATCTTTTATGTGCAAATATTAAAAAATACAACTAGTTTCGAATGTTTTTCAAAAATATCATCCCAAATATAGTCAAATACTTTAGTCAAATTCATATAAACGATAAAATCGAATCGATAAAATCATTAAACAATATTTAACAACGTAACAATTTTAATTTCTTTTCTGTTACATCTAGATCAACTCATTTCCCAATTTTATATCGATGGAACTCCCTTTTTTTTTATTGCTATCACAAAGAGAAATACGTTTTTATTTTTTTCAGTGCGCTGCTCTGTAGAGGAGCTGTCGTTTCCAGGACTTAATAAAGGAAATAAGAAGTTCTACAAGACAGATGAAGTATTCAAGTCGACTTGTGAGAATGGTTACAAACCTACCCCGGGAAATAATCAATTTAAATGTGTGGAAGGTGAATGGCAAATTCATCAGACACCATGCATAGCAGGTACTACATTATAATTTATTCAAATCTATTGCGTGAGTTTTAGACTGTCACGTGATTCAGAACAAGCTCGCCGCATCAATTCTGTAATGCATTTACTTTCTTGGAGGAGTTAAAAATATACAATATCTCAACAAAGCAAATGGCAAAACGAGTTAAATGCCGTGTGATTATGATAACGATGATTACCCATAACTGTGACATCACATAAATGAAATTATATGATTGACCCAATGAAAATGACTAATGACAGCTCAGGATAAAGATGGGTTTACTTTCGGCTAGTTATGAGACGATCAGTAAGACAACGCATGCGCAGAAAAGGACTGATTTATGTTTGACACAGTTTCATAAGATAGATTCAGGCATTACATGTTTGGCTATAAAATGACGTTTTGGTGTCCCTGAATTTTTCTTTCTCAATGTGTATCGTAATAAATTGCTGGATATTTATACAAAGAAACATGGCAAAATAAAATAAAAAAAAGGTCAACATACCTAAATTTGAAAAACTATAGGAAAAAATGGCAAATAAAATGAAAAAAAAAAAAGAACCTCGCATCCGAATGAACAAAGAGCAAAAAATGTCAGAACTAATCTATGATAAATGATCAATTTTTTCACAGCAAAAAAAAAAAAAAAAAAAAACCAGCCTAATTCTACAAACGTATGCGCAGTAAGAAAAGAAAAAAAAAAAGAATACAATACAGCGGCGTGTTGTCGGCCTAACGAGATAAGTACTTGCCATGGACCAAACAGCAATTTTCAACCTTCCTACGCATGCGCTGGTCACCTTAAATGTACATTTATTCTACTTCTGGTGCAACAGAAATTACTGATTTTAAAATAGAAAACATTTATAAATCTATACTTATATAAAGCTTAATGTGTGTGTGTGTGTTGGCGCTCTACAGACCAGACCGTTTGACCTATAGCTACCAAATTTGGTACATGTGAACCTTGGAGGGTGGAAATGTACACCTGGGGCCCATTTTTTTTGAATTTTTAAATAGAATTTTAATTATTAATCAAACACTAACTTTCCCGCCAAAAAAATCTTCATTTCCCCACCGCCAAAGAACTAAGGATGCAGATTTTTTTTTCACACGCTAATGAGGCTTAACATTTTTCGACTGATTATTTCAAACGATTCTGTTTATTTTCTTAATGTTTGATGCATTTAAAATTAAACATTGTTAATTAATCGATCTTTCAGATTCATTCTGAAGTACTTTTGAATTAAATAAAACAGAATAAAGGAAATTAAAAATTTCTAATCTGCATAGCGTTATCCCAACTGGCGTAGAAAAATTCACACATTTGCGTTACCATAGCTGGTGTTGAAAATTCACGCATGCGCATTGTGTTCTGATTGTTGACAACTGTTTTCAACGGATGCGAACTTGATTTAAATTATTTTTTGTATATGCTTATAGTTTTAAGTACATTGTTTTTTTTAAATAGTTTTTAAACTGTTTTTGACCGATTATTTTAAACGATTATGCTTATTTTCTTAGTGTTTGCATTTAAACTTGAACATTGTTAATTAATCGATCTGCTCATGGCGAATCTGAGAAAATTTTGTTGACAAATTCTTGAGATCTTACATAAATCAAGAAAGATATTCTTTAGTGCCCAGCTCAGGGACTCTGTTTTCAGTAATCATATTGTTACAAACCTGCAATTCGGCTTCCCAGCATAGTTTGTTCCATCAACAGAAAGATTGTTTTAAAGACCACGGAGTCCGGGTGTGCGTCGGAGGTCCCAGAGCTTGGCGACAAACTTGGCGACCATTTGGAGACTTTGGCGCCAAAATAGATTATACCCGAAACTTCGAGAATTTTCCCGATCCGTCCAGTAGGAACCGAGATACGCCTCGAACGTTCCTGATTGGTTGAGAGGCTTCTAGCCCCGCCTCCTGACACCTATAAAAGGGGCTGCAGCTGCTAGACAGAGGAGTCCAAGTCAGTAGTCCGAGTTCGAGAGCAGCGGAAGTCCGTGGTTGGAGTCGAAGCCGACGAAGTCAGTCAGTAGGAGTCGAGAGTCGGAGAAGTCCGAAGACGGAGCGGAGGAGTCGTAAGCGACAGAGCGGAGTAGGCGGAAACGACGGTCAGCAGCGACGGAGTCAAGCTCGTGCTGAAATGAGCTGTGCGCTACTGCCTGCAGTAGATTCTGGTTGTATGCTGCTGTGTATTCTGTTGTATGCTACACGTCTCGGCTGACGATAGTCGTCTCTATGCTGTATATAGTTGTCGTTTTTGTGCTGTCCTGTGTGTCTTCGTGTAAATAAACGTCGTTGTTTCTTTTTCTACTGCCGCCTGCTGATTGAGCGTTCTCCACACCATATAACTTCCACTATCCAAACGAGCCCCGGCAGAAAATTCGTAACAATATTATAAAAAAAATGCTTTGTTTCAGTAAAAAATAGTATTATATTATTTGTAGATTAATAATTTCCACATTAATTTAAAGCCTAAATTCTACGGGATCTAACAGAAAATAAGAGAGATACATATTACATTATGACTGAAGGCCTTTATAATATTACGAGTGAATTATATGGCTATCAAAATTTGAAGTTTTAAAATATTTTGATGAAGAAGAAATTGAAGTAGGAATTACATAAAATCTTTAATTATTAAAATTTTAACGAGCATTAAGATTGGCGAACTAGCTGGTCACCAAAGGCGGCTAGTTTAAAATAATTTCAAAAACCAAAGAACCAATCTTTTAACCCTAATTTTTTTAATTCGCCAGTTCTTGTTTCATACAAAAACACAGGATATCTAGATACGTTATCAGTGATCGTCTACTCTTCAACATGGATCGAAACTCTTCATTTTCTAAGGGAAAAAAATATCGCCACGAAATTCTACAGCCTCATCCTCCACAATGATTTCAAATTTTTTAATGAAAACCCTTGAGCCTTATATACGTTCTCAACGATCACCTGCCTACCCCCTTTATCTTTCATTTTCGAAAGAGACCTTAAAAAAAAGAAGAAAAACCATTATTTACTGCATATTCTAAAGGAATAAAATCTTGACAATATTCTCCCTCCCAGCCACAATCACTGCGCCGATTTCGAAGATTTTTATTTCATCTTGCTGTTTCTAAAGGCGCCATGGACAAACTCGCTGACGAAATCAGCGATTTTAAGCCGAGGGTGCGTCTCTTGTTTTTTAATAGCGCCAACTAGACCCAGGAGTACGTTTTAGCTACTCACGCATCACATTCGCCTGCACAGCCCCTTTTTACATGGGGACACATGCACACATCTCACAGATAGAACAGATGAAGAACAACCATGCCCGAATCGGGAATCGAACCCAGGACCCAGATCACGGGGAAGATGCGCTACCCCTATGGCTGGACGCCGGCTTATTTCGTCTAAAGGCTGTTAAATTCTATTTAAATAATCAATAGTCATTGACTCTCCCTACCATTTTAAAATTTCGAGGTTTGTTTTAAGGTTTTTTGGCACAATAGCCATTCTTCGCTAAATTTCGTCATGGCTGTGGTTAAAAGTTGAAGTGCGACATCAATAAAAAAGTCAATTTTTACTCCATGTTACTATTCCGTTTTTACTCCTTTACTTCAAAAAAAAAAAACATGTTCGTTTCCAAATGGTCCATATACTACTTCCAAACAAGACGTTAATATAACTAAACTAAAAACTTTTTAAACTAAACAAACTAAATTAAAAACTTTTATAATTTTTTTTTTCAGTTTCTTGCAACTCGGAAGAGCTGGCCGATTCGGAACGTATTATACCTGGTGACGAAAAGATGGTTTTGAATGGAGAATTTTTGAAGGTCATGTGTCGAGAAGGGTATTCCCCGAGTGGAGAACAGGCTCACTGTTCCAAAGGACAATGGACTGTAACAGGAAAACTCTGTCGAGAAAGTAATTGTATTTTTTAAAGTAATCGTTTGTTTGCTGATAATTACATTTTGGTAATATAGAAATAATATAATAGAATTAATGTTACATTTTACAATAAATA
>JAPMOR010099059.1:723089-765892 GCA_026543865.1 Argiope aurantia
ATACCTATTTTTAAAGTAGTTTATGTTATTGATATTCCTAATCATATCGTAACCTGTTAAATGCTCGTTCAGGAGATCTGTTATTTAATGTTTATGACTGAATGCAGATATTGCTTTTAATTATGAATTATATTTCCATAGAGTAGCTTCATAACTTTATAAAATAGATATTCCAAATTTTACTCCATATGATAAATAATTAAAAAAAAAAAGAAATTGCTTTCTTATTTCGGAAAAAAATAAAAAATAAATCTAAAGATAGAATAAGTAATAGTTATAAATTCATTACTTATTTAATTTTTTTGCTGTTACAAAGAATCAGGAAAACGAAATACGATTAAACCAGATTACTAAAATTTAAGTCAGACTTACGAAACTTTATAGCCTTTATAATATCTTTAGTATATGTTTCAAAATACGGTGACCTGTTGATCGTGTTGTTTTAATTGGAAAAGTCAAGGAGCCATATGAGCAGAAGCGAGAACAAAACATGAGAATTCGGTAATTTAAAATTGTTTTAATTAGTTTCGCACTATGTATAATTAGCTTGTAATATAATAAAGCCATATATGTTTTAGATGTAAGTGTATTAAGTCGAAAAGTTTTAAAATGTGAACAAAAAACGTCTATATATATAGTTACAAACCTGCAATTCGGCTTCCCAGCATAGTTTGTTCCATCAACAGAAAGTCTGTTTTAAAGTCATCGGTATTAGACGGAGTCCGGGTGTGCATCGGAGGTCCCACAGCTTGGTGACAAACTTGGCGACCACTTGGCGACTTGGCAATGAATTCGGTGACTTTGGCGCCAAAATAGATTATACCCGAAACTTCGAGAATTTTCCCAATCCGTCCAGTAGGACCCGAGATACACCACGAACGTTCCTGATTGGTTGAGAGGCTTCTAGCCTCGCCTCCTGAGACCTATAAAAGGGGTTGCAGCTGCCAGACAGAGTAGTTCGAGTCGGAGTTGACGAAGTCGAAGACAGAGTGGACGGAGTCAGTCGAAGAAGAGTAGTCGGAATCAACGGAGCGGAGTAGTCGGAAGCGACGGAGTCAAGCTAGTGCTGAACTGAGCTGTGCGCTACTGTCTGCAGTAGATTATGGTTGTATGCTACAAGTTTCGGCTGAAGATAGTCGTCTCTGTGCTGTATGCTGTTGTATGCTACACGTCTCGGCTGAAGATAGTCGTCTCTGTGCTGTATATAGCTGTCGCTTTTGTGCTGTCCTGTGTGTCTTCGTGTAAATAAACGTCGTTGTTTCTTTTTCTACTGCTGATTGAGCATTCTTTACACAATATCATTTCCACTATCCAAATGAATCCCCGGAAAAATTGGTAACAATATATATATGCATATATATATAATAACACGTGAACTTTTTAATAAAACCAACAGTGATGGAAGCAAAATATGTTATTCATAGTAATTGAAACATTAAAATTTATCATTTAAGAAATATTAGTGGAATTTATCATTTTTTAAAAATTGCATTCGTAAGATGTCGTTCTCCTGTACGAATGCATTCTTGAAATCTGCTGTCAAGATTCGCTGCAATATGTCAGTTTTAACTCATCTGAAGTTCTTGGTCAAGAAAAAATCACAAACGGACAAATCTAGTGTTCTTAGGGGCCAGGGAACGTTACCGAATCTTGAGATTACACGGCTACGGAACAGTTTCCATTGATTGCCGTGCAGTATGTGATGTTGCTCTATCCTGTTGAAACCAGGTTTCTTGAACGTGTGGAAAATCACTCTTTTCTGTTTTGTGTTGATTCCCGTTTTCTTCTCTGTGCTTACTTCGGTAGTAACTTTTTATTCTTGTGGTAACTTTTTATGACCCATGCCTTTTAATGGCCAGATAGGAGAATCGGGTACATTACTTGCTGGACATTTGCGCCAAGTTGTTGTAGGTTGTCGAATGTGACAACTTGCTTTATCATTTTCTATTAAAAGCGAAAAGTTGATGCCTGAAAAACGACAAATCTCCAATGTTCTTCACGTGCAGTTTGAGGCTTGAAAAACCTCAAACCAAGACAGCATCATGTTCTTACATGATCATAATAACTAAAATGGCAAAAGGATGAACCGTCTTGAATGGTGCTTGAGAGGAGACAACCGAAAGCAAAAATTTAATAACAGAAATTATGTAAAGAACGAGGTTGATCGAGTGAAGACACTATTTAAAAAGTTACATCTCTGATTGATTCACATAAAAATACGTTTTTTAGATGTGACCGAACTTAGAGAAATTTAATATGATTTATAAAATCTTCTGTCCAAATAAACTGCTGTAATTTGAGTTTTGCTGTTGAATTTTTTTCCTTCATCTTTTAGAACTTCTGAATATGTTGAAACTTTGTATTCAATTGTTCTGTTTATGGTTTAATAGGCATTCATTCATTTATATTTCATCCCTAGGTAGCTGTATTATCTACAAAGTCGACAATGGAGGCTTCAGTGAAAGAGTTGAGAAGTCAGAACTGCAATGGACTCTGACATATAAGCGGTGGTATGAATACCCTAAAGTAAGTAGTTACAAATATTTGTTTCAATTTTTCGCTTATATGTTCATAGAAGAGCTTTTATTTCATAAATCCTTTCCATTACCTAAACTTTGCACTTAATCTTTGAATAAACATCTATATTTGTTTCATTATCAACACCAACAAAATGAGTCTATTTTACTTTCTCGTATACGAAGTGTAAAGAAAGTAGAAAGGAAGTAAGAAAAAGAAGGAAGTATAGGAGAGTAAAAAGTATTGTAATTGTCGAAAAATTCGAATTCGAGATTTTGAACATTTTTCGTGTTTTACACCTCCCTGATTTCGAGAAACACTTTTTTGGAAAATGTTCGTCTGTCTATCTGCGACGAAGATAACTTTAAGACGCTTTATGCTAGATGGTTGAAATTTAATATACAGTCCTTAAACTAAATGTGCAGATTTCTATCAAACTTTGAGCAAAATCCGTTTAGAGGAAGTCTGTCTGTCCGATTGTTCGAATGTAAGTTAACACGATAACTACAAAATGAAGAGAGTTACTTAGATAAAATTCGGTACAGATATTTAAATATCTCTAGAAGAGACATCTATCAAATTTTGATCACCATCCTTTTGTCTGTACTTTCAGTAACATGCGGTAATTCAAAAACGCAGTGACCTAAATGGCTTGTGTCACATTTTTGTCCCAATCGGGTAGGAAGAATCCGTTTGAAAATTTAAATTCGATTTTTGGATACTTTCAACTACATGCCAGGAATTAATCGTCAAAAAATTCTCCAAGAATGGCAAGATAGATTCAATAAAAATGCTAAATTCATGCCAAACGTTAATATTTGCATAACTATTGTACGCCAATGCCCCGCAAGGAATTCATTAGGATAACTTCTTTATTAGAGAGTATGCGATAAAGTTCTGGGGAGAAGACTTCCGCTAATTCTATAATGTAGATTTTTTTTTTTTGCAGTTCCTCAATCCAAAATAATTGCAGTTATTCTTAGAATGGGAAGAGGATAAAATAATAACCAATGGAAGTAGTCTGAATGAATTTTCTCGCATTATACCTTAGAAAAGAGTCACCCCACTTCCTCGGAATAAAATAACAGATATTGGAAAAACAGTGAATGCAAAGAGAGCACGAATTTTTATTTTCAGAGTCCAGAATATAAGCAGTGTTGCTACTCAACATAGTAAGCGTTTTTGAGTTACCGAGTTTACATGCATGAGAGTGTATCGATCGTCAGATTGCCAACCTTTCGACGGATTCGATGTGTTGAATTTTCATCAAATTTTGAATCGGATACTAAAGCAATATACCAAATTTTATTTATCCAAATTTTGTATTTTTGAGTTATTGTATTTATATATAAATGAAAGTACAGACTGAGAGACGATTAGTTATTTTCTGATTTGGTTCAAAATTTAATGTAAATCTTCACATTAAATGCCAAATAGGTGTGCCAAATGCAATCCATCTAGCATTTTGCACTTTGTAGTTATCATAGTTTCCTTTCATTTGAGCAGTTAGCGAGTTTTCTCCGAATGCATTTCGTTCAAAATTTGATAGAAATCTGCAAATTTGGAGCGAAAATCATATACAAATTTCAGCCATTTAGGTCGTAGCATTTTTGAATTACCATGTTGAAAGACATGATTAGAAAAATGTGTCTTTCAGGAAACAAAATTTCTGGAGACGAACAAGACAAGTAGAGTATTTCTCTTTAAAACATATAATAATGGAAGGCAAGCAACACATGATGACTTGTCTAGAGGTCACGAGTTTTCATATGAAATGAAACTTGTCGAAATCAGTAGTGTGGTTTGAAATGGAGAACTCAGTCACCAGCTCAATGCACAGTGTTTTTGTGTTGCCATGTTATCAAACAGGTATAAATAATTTCAAAATTGTATATTTCGTATTAAAGGAGATATGAAACACGTAGATTTGCTAACATCTAGAGTTCGAATTCCTGTCCACCGTAATGATTTCTTTTTGTGTATTTCGTATACAAGAAAGTAAAAAGGGATATCAAGGGATTAAATGCGTCCGTGCGAAGTAAAAAGGTCCGAAATCGCTACAACCGATGTGTCGAGATTTTTCTCCATAGAGAATATACAGACTAGTAGTATGTTTTCAATTTCTCGTAAAACTGGAGAAAAGTACAGAATAGGTTAAGCTTGGTGACATATCGAAAAGTCATGAAGTTTTGCAGAAAATAATATATATATATATATATATATATTTGAAATCGGTTCCATGGTGAACTATGTCGCAAGATTCCCTTAAAGAGGATATAGTGCAAGACAGATGATTTTCGATTTTTCTCGAAAATGGTGGATGGTGGAAGACAAACAATCTTTAAAAAAATATTTAAGTGGTCAAGATTTCAATATGAAACAAAAATTATCAAAATTGCTCTAGTGTTTTAGGTTGGAAAAGGGCGCATTGGTTATTATTTTAAATGTGCAGGTAATTTTTACGTGGAAACTGTTAGCATAGCGTTATGTTTCAGTAAGCTAAACATAAAATTAAAAACTGTGAATTAAGTAATGAGAATTTTCAATAAAATATATTAAGTAATGTGCATGTTATATTGAAAGAGAAGAATACTAAAAAAATATAATTATATGCTTAGCGTGAATTGTTAATAAAATTTAAAAGAAAAAATAGAAATAAAAGAAATAGAGAAATAAAATTTAAAAATTTAAAAATCATTAATATTATTTTTTGTTTTGTCCCTGAACATAAAATTTATCAAGTTACCTTTAAAAAAATGAAATTTATCTTTTAGTGCATCATAAAATTATTTTTTTTTCATTTCCAATATCAAAACAATAAGTTAATAAAAATTTTTAAATTATTTTTTTAAAATATAAGAGAATGATGAATAAATGCATTCTTAGAAGCTGATAATCGGATGATGTTTGTTCTCTGTTGTTTGCTGGTACTAAGAACTGAAATTACTAAAGATTATAATCTTATTATTATGATATATCACAAACATTTCAGATGTTGTTTGATGATTTTCAGCCCTATACCTTTTCCTAAGCAGCTGTTTTTTGGCTTATTTAAAATTTGCCACATGAAAGAATAGGAATTGTAAAAAGATTATTTTTGAGTGTGTTTCGGCGTTTTACTGTACATATATTAGATTTCGAACTGTATATATTAAAGAAGATTAAAATGTGCATCTCGAAGCGATTTTTAAAAATTTAATTAAGAGTTTTTATTTAATTAAGAGTTTAACTAATAAAATTTAAGCTAAAGTTTGAGGTCCTCCATAACATAAGAAGTATGGTACAAATTTTATAATTTTTTGCATATTTTTAGCAATATCCTTTTTGCAATTAATTCAAATATATTTATTGTTTCATTAAATATTTAATCGATCGCTTGATTTCCTTGGAATATTGAAATATTAGGAAGAAATATCCTATTTATTACACCTACAATTTACTTGAGAATATATAATTGGAAGTTACAGAATCGTGAAAGACAACATGCATTTAGACAATAGATTATTTGTATTATTACATTTTAATGATGCACTCGACCATAGGACTAGGACTCGACTCCGTTAAGAAGGTTCATGTGCATCATAAGCACAGCTTTAATGTCTGTCATAAATCAATCTTAAATATAATTTATTAAGGGAATTATAGCATCAATTTATGCATAGAGGATTTAATTAAAATGTAATATAGCCAATATTTTCGATGAATCAGCTGGTCGCCAAAAGAGGCTATTATGAATAAAAGTAAGAGAAATAAAAAAAAGTGAACTTCTTAGCTAATGGATATACAGAATATTAGATGGTTTTATGCCGGCGAGGTCAAAATTAAGGCTCAATAATATCGTGCTTTATAATTTTAATAAGATTTTTTATTGATTAAATTCACTCAGTTTTTTTTTTCTTTTTTGCTAATGCGCTGTTGCAAAAAACAAAAATTTTCAACCAATGGCTAACTATTAGTGTGAAAAATCCCAAATAAATGTTTAATGCTATAGATCTTTCCCAATAATGAAGCATTTACTGATTCTTATTGTATTAAATGATTTTTTTAAATGTTCATTGAGTTCGAATTTTTAAAATCCAAGTTTACTGAACTTCTTCACAGGGAAAATTATTTTTGAATAATCATTTAAATTGTTTTAAAGTAATTTTCTTTTTTAGACACATTTCCTTTTTTCTGTTTATTTTTTTTATGATTTGAAAGTTTTTCCTTTAATTCATATTTCTGAATTTTTTGCATTAAATATTGAAAATATGTTTTAATTTTCCTTTTTATTTGGTTTATATAAACATAATTATTTGAATTTCGATTATATTATATTATTGAAAATTTTTTATTGATATGTTTAATAATAATATATTAATCATTGTCTCTAAAATTATTTTTCTCGCATAGTTACCATTAGGTGGAACAAGACACCATGGATCATCGTTATATGTGTCATGTGATAAAAGATATACCTTTCAAGGAAAGCGAGGAAATCTTGCGATGGTTACGTGTTCAAAAGGAAAATGGTATCCAGATCCAGCATGCCTCTATCGTAAGACCTTGCTTTCTTTGTGCCCTAATTTTTAAACTACACTATCTACCAATAAGTATTTGGACACCCATGAGAATGAGGTTATCTGCAAGATGCCACCAAATTCAAAACTGTCTGGCTTTGAGAAAGGCGTAATTGTCTGATATCATAGAAATGCCCAATTCTTAAGAGACATATCTAGTGAGTTAAAATTCTAAAATCTACAGTGGCTTTTATAATCAAGAAGTGGAAGGTGAGTGGTGATTGTCGGCATGTGCTTCGACCTATCAGATCCATGAAATTAAGAGATAGAGACCGATGAGGGCTGACCAAAGAAATTCGGAAAAATCGCACCAAATCGATGGCCTATATATTCCAAGAGTCCCAACAAGCAACCAGGATTGTTTCGATAAATATCATTCTCAAGGAAGCTCATTTGTATAGTTTCCATGGCCGTGCTGTCGCCCTTAAGCCTTTGATTACAAAATCCACCCGCGCTGCTAGGTTGAGATTGCGCAAAGTGGACCGCAGATGAGTGGAAACAGGTTGTTTGGAGTGATGAATCAAGGTTCAATTTCTTCCAGTCGAATGGCAGAGTCTGGGTTTGGAGTATGCATGGAGAACACCTTTTACCAGAATGCATTGTACCTAAAGTTTTGCGGAGGTGGAATTATGGTCTGGGGATGTTTCTCGCGGTATGGACTGGTATCCGTGATCTCAATTCGTGGTAAGTTCAACTCGACTCTTACTCCACTATTCTAGACAACAATGTCCTTTTTATGTTGTGGCAATTTTACGGGTTGGATCATTGTTATTTCCAGGATGACAACGCCACTTGTCATGTTAAAAGATCCGCCATGGATCGGTATGATGACAATGGAATGAACCGATTGAACTGATCTGTCCAGAGTCCAAACTTAAATCCTACAGAAAACCTCTGGGACGAGTTGGATTGCAGAATAAAGAGGTGTAGCAACCGTTCAAAATTCTTGAAAGAAATTGCGCATCTTCTCTTAGCTGAGTGGAAGAAAATACCGCTGTACATCATCCAAACACTCGTGGAAAGTATACCATGGAGGGTTAAAGATTAATTGCCTCAGGTGGAGGCTCTACCAACTATTGAATATGAATAACATGTGTTCATCTCTTTTATAACAGATGTCCTATTACTTATTGGTAGACAGTGTATATTGTAAGACCTATAAAATGTTTTATTTCAAAAAATAAGGGTCCTGGCAAAAAAAAAATGCAAATGTTTTTTAAATAGGAATTACAAATACCTAGTAAGTTCTTTAAGTTAAAGACCCTGATTTCTTTTAATGTGTTGAAAAGGATTTTTGAATAAATCTTATGAGGTTATATATTTTAATCTTTTCTTTACTTTTACTGTTATTTTACTTTTGTAAATAACTTGGGAAAGTGATCATAGATAGAAATGGTGGAATAGTATATATTTAATATGGTCAAGCAAAAGTGATACATAAAAAAAATGGATAAATAGTTTTAAAAATAAACATTTAATCTATAATATCATTGTAAAGTTAAAAAAAAATCCGGAAAAAGAGGAAAATAATATAGATGCATTAAAATACTATGAAAATATAAATTAGTAACCACCTTTGGCGGCCAGCTAATCCGCCAGAATTAACACCCTCTAACTTTTTATTTTATGTAACTCGATCTCTTAATAAAGTCCTCAGTAAAATATTTTTTTGATAGTCATATAACTCGTGCTGTTATGGAAGCCATAAGCTGTTTTGTTCATTATACTACATATCTGTCTAATTTTCTGGCAGCTCAAGTAAAATTTGAACTTTAAATTGAAATAGTAGTAATTAAACTTCAATTAATACAAAAATGTTCTTTCTGAAACCAAACATGTTTAAAAAAGTATGAGTAAGGAAAACAGAATCATTCAGCATTGACGCATTACGCACACTAAAGAATATTCTTTATAAATTGTGCAATATCTCAAAGAACTAATTAACAAAAATGTATCTGATTTCATCATAAAAATCAATTTTAGTTTTACTTAAAAAAAATTTAAATGATGTAAATATTAACATTTTATTTAGTTTTAATCAATAAGTTCACTCCTGAAAAAAATTGTGAAATCTAAATTTTATAGAATACTTTGGTCTTAAAGAATCATATTCGGTGAAATATTCCAACTTTTAAATTTTTAAAAAAAGTTTTTTTTTTCATTGACTAAATATAACCGAGTTATGTAGCTTCGAATATTACAATTTTAGGAAAATCAACAATATCATAATTTTTGGCCAGTCAGCCTTGAAGAAACTCCGTACGCTGATTGGTTATCTCTTTTGAAACGATCAATGAAGTGGTTTAAAATCACGCGTTTTTATAAGATAGTAATATTCAAATTCTCATAAATAACTCAGTTTTAATCGCAATAGAGGAGGCCTTTCTTTTCATTTAAAATGCTATTTTCTCAAGAATATTTTACTAAATATGACTCATAGAATCGTGGGTCTGTATAAAAATACAAAATTTGTTATTCATAGAACATTTATTAGTTCAAACTGTACAAAGTAATATTCAGTACTTCACCATTTTACCTATTTGATGTACATATACAATATTACCTATTTAGAAGTTAAATATTGGTACCTGGTTAGAGGGAATATTTGCATTAAATATTACTGTATTAAATATTAGATATATATATATATATATATATATATATATATATATATATATATATATGTTTTAAACTTATAATCCCATTTATCTGTTTGCATTTTGCATTTATCTGTTTAGAAATTATAATGTGTTCCAATTATTTAATTTCTTATAGACAAGTACTGAAAGTTAACATTTTTCTAGGTTTAATTTGCAAGTTTTGCAGTAAGTGTTAACTCTAATTTGAGTTTTTATCTACATGAATATAGCATGCTGATGAAAGTTAATTTTTCCCATGCACGCCTAACTCTTAAGTCAAACGGTCTAGCTTGTAGCGTGCCAACACACACACACGCACGCGTACACGCATACACATTAAGGTGTAATTATTGGATTCTCGTGGTAGCAAAATCGTGTGTACCTATTTTTTAAAAGATTTTCTTGAATTCTAAAATTTCTTTGAGTACATGAGTTCTCTAATATAGGAAAGATAAAATAAAGTGAGTATTTTCAGCTGGCATTCTTAGACAGCTCCTATTGTAGCTGCATTACAAAACGGCTGATTTGCTGTGGGACGGTGTCAGATCTTGTGAATGCTTTAATGTCTGTAATTAAGCTTTACTACTTAACCTGTGGGAGCCGACCCTTTAAAATTTTCTTGCTTACTCTCTAATAAAAATATTCCGCCCTACCCATATAAAATGGTAGGCTTTAAGCATGGGAAAAAAGAATCATAAATACTGCGAATGCTAAAAATTTTATTTATTTTATTTCCTTTCATGCTTTCGAAAACATACAGACAAAACGATAAAGAATTAGCCTTTGAGTGATTTAGTTCAAGATTTAATGTGAAGTGACATTTTATATATTTAACCTGTACACTAGATTTAGTCTATTTGATTAGATTTGCTCTTTGTATTTTGCTGTGTTCAGCTGTGTTTTAAAGCTAGATTTCTTGTGAAAATATTTCGTTTAAAATTTGATGAAAATTTGCAAATTTTATGTAAATACAATATACAAATTTTCGTCTGTCTAGCTCAAAGCGTTTTTGAATTATCATAGACAGGCATAATTCCAAAGAATTTTGTTTTTCGGGCACAGGGAGATCTGAAATGTGGAAATTCATCAAAATGTTAAGGTAGGAAAGTTTTCATGATTACGGTACTTTGTATACTTCGTATGATAAAAAATAAGAAGCTTCTTACTACGTTTAAAAATAATTTAATTGATCTGTTAAACAATATCTGATATCAATTTTGCGGCATGAAGATCTACAGTCTTCCATCTCTTTATATATCCTAATATATTCCAAACACTAGAAAATTATAATTCTGAAATCAAATCTTAATCTTTTTATGTTTTCTAATTGACAATATTTTATATTACTGCTGAAATCTACTAGCTGAGATTGATCCAGTATTATTTATTGCTTTACTTGTTTGTTTCATACTTTTGCGCTTGATTAAATAATTTATTTGCGTTTTTACCACCTTTTATTACCTTTTAAATATCTTTTTTTAGCCGGAACTCCATACAGAAACGATGCAAATATATCTAATGAGAATGCTGAGAATTCATTTATAAGACCAAGTACAACAAGAAGACCACTTATTTTAACAACGCAACTCCGGCCTTTTGAACCTGA
Organism: Argiope aurantia; assembly: GCA_026543865.1. NCBI lineage: Eukaryota > Metazoa > Arthropoda > Arachnida > Araneae > Araneidae > Argiope > Argiope aurantia. The sequence continues at coordinate 734,411 of JAPMOR010099059.1, forward strand.
CTCAATTTTAGACTTCAACCAGAATCAGAATCCGACACCCTATCCTTCTTGTGGCTGCACTTACCGAAGTGTTGATGACAGCGTAGTGGCTATAGTAGGCACCGAACAATTAAAATATGGAAGTAAGGTACAAAACAACGATAAAATCAAATTTCATTGTCGACACTTTGGTTACTCTCGATTTAATGGTGTGCCTGAAATTACGTGCGAAAACTGTCGGTCATGGCATTCTTCTGAGTTTCCGCAATGTATCAGTCCACAAATAAGTGAGTGGTAATCAAATTGTATTCTTTTCTTTTTTTATTTCTTGTAAAGTGATATTGTTTTTCTCTATTGTTTCATTTTTAGATTCAATGCACTATATTACACTGCATTAACTAGGTAACTTCAGAAAAGGAATTATGTTATAAAGAGCAATGGCGGCTATCTGATACCTAATTGTTCTATTTAATTGCATCATTATATATTATTATGGAGCTTCCATCACTAAGTCCGTAAAGTAAATGGGTTCACCTATAGTAGGTGTATGGTGTGAAATAATTAGCAGGTCTGAATGGCAAGCAACGATGTTTATTTACACGTGGACACGAATACACAGTTGACAAAAACACAGCCAAGACAAACACACGAAATACACATTAACACACTTAAAACAAATAGCAGCCCACAAATAGTAACAAAAACCGCAGAATACAGAGCGGTCAGACAAAATTCAGCAGGAGGAGGAAATCTTCATAACCACACTCTACGTTCTCTTCAAACGCCTGTAATTCACCACTGTCTCCTCGCTTAACCTGTATCCAACTGCCGACTCATTATTACACGACTGGCAATTCCGCACGTGACAAGATGCTGCTTCAATAATAAATTCCAGGATATTGGCTCACAGCTCCATTCACCAATCTCTTGAGCTCCACTCAACGCTTGCGTTTTGCAGGACCGATTCTACTAAATCGCCGTTGATTCGTTATGCGAATCTAAACTTCTTGACGATTGTTTTCCACTTGGAATGCCGATATTTTATAGTTTCTGCAGCAGGGCAGAGAAGGTTCTCGAACAAACATATCTTAGATCTTATTGGCTTTATCGTCAAAATTTTTGAAGATCCTAATATCATCCATTTTGTCGCCAAGCCCGGGGGTCACCAATCCGGTATCCTATCAGCATCTAATAGTGTTGATCATAAAAAAGTCTTTCTTACGATGGAGCTAACCGTGCAGGGAAGCGACATTACAGATTCGTAACAGCATCTACTTACTCCGTGGATTTATAGCATTAAACATCCATTCTGATTATGTGGGTATTTTTCTCGAACCTCTAACTTCATAGAATCACCGATATTGTGAAAAAGAAACAATAAGAGATCACAATTAAAGTCTTTCGAGTTTGCCATCTCTCATATAGAAATTTTTTTAGGGATTATTATTTCGTGACTAAAATAAAAATGATCTGAAAAGTCATTTTTATTTTCAAGGAAGAAGAAGAAAAGAGGAAAGTCAAGGACTCGAGAAAGCATCGTAGGAACGTGAATTGTCCTCGACTTTCACGTAAAATGTTTGTTATATTTCGAATGTTATAAAGAGAAATGCTTTTTTGCCATGAGTTAAACAAATCTCAGCAAAGAAAATCTCTGTAGATAACCTCATTCTCTCAATTAACTCAATTTAAATGATTTCCAAATGATAAGCATGCATGATTTTCTTTTAAAAAGGGTCAGTGTTTTCTATATAGAGACTATTAAAAATAACTATTAGTATATATGAAAGAAAGCAAGTCACTGTTCTTTTGATTATCAATAATGTGATTATACATATATTTCCTTTTTTAAGTATGGTTATTCATCCCTCACCTGTTATACCCGGCCAAAAGTGTAATGTTTATGTATGTGACAAGTCACAACGCCAGAAGTGGTACAGACTACTTTGTATTGCCAAGTACAAAAAAGGTGAAGGAAAATAAGTTCATCTTTAAAAGTTAAAAATCCAATACCTTATAATCTGACTGAATAGGCTATATATAAATTGAAATATTTAAATATAAATGTTATGTATTTGTGGGAATATTTAAGGTTTGTATCTAACAGAAAACCTTCTAAATCTCGAGAGTTTTCAGAGGAGGTTAATATCGTTGAAAATGAGTTAAATTTGTTTGCCTACATTTTACATATTTAAGTTGATTAAAATCTTTTTGATAAGTGCACATTTATTTGATACAGAAATTCAGCTCTCTATGTAATGTTAATACCAGTTATGTTACAGCTCTTCATGTTATTATACATATCTCTAATCTACGTAATATCTATTATACAGCTCTAATACTTATTACAGATCTCTTACAGCTCTAATATATTTTACAGCTCTCTATGCAATGTTAATGTAAATAATGTTATAGCTCTCTGTGTAATGTTAATATCAGTAATCTTACAGCTCTCTATGTAATGTTGCAGCTTTCTATGTTATTGTACATATCTCTAATATACAAAATATCTCTAATATATGTTACAGCTCTCTATGTAATTTTACATATTAAGTTGGTTGAAACCTTTCTGATAAGTGCACATTGATTTGATACAAAAATGTAGGTATCTTTTGAGTTTATTTCTGTAGAGACTGACATTTTCGAATTATTATTATTATTTATTATTGCGATCATTATTCAGCTAATATGTATAACTTTAGTTGCTGTTTTTAAATTTTATGATTCTTTTTTGTTTGGCGACATTTAGGAAATCTTTTTCAGCTGTGCACAGTAAGAAAATGACTTTACTCGAATTTTGATACTTTTAACCCTACCTTCTGAAATGAATTGTTTAAAATAAATCTCAAAATTCGTAAGACAATAATTTTTATATCAAAATATGAGATCTGTCTTATTTCGCATTGCCCTCTGATTTTCGACTTTTTTTGTTTTAAGAGAAATAATCACATAATGCATTCATATCGTTATAATGAATCTCTTTGTGTGCTATAACTTTTATTTATCAATTCATGAAAAGATCATTAAATAGTTTGCTTGTTTTTTGTTGTCAATCCTTTCATTGCGTCACCATTTTTACTTAATTTAGGTGATACTATCCTCCAATTTGAAGGTGACTACACAATCCTCCCTGGTGGGATTGTAGGAGTAGCAAAAGACAAACAACTATCTATCCGATGCTATTCAAGTGCAATAGAGGGCATTCCAATGTGGTCTACGTCCATTACTGAACAACTTCTGTTATCAAGTAAAATATTTCAAATACTTAATTTTTTTTATTTTTTGGAAGAAAAAATTCCTGAAGTTGGGTATTTTTTCGGTCCAGTTATACAAAATGAAATTGTTTTCCTTCTCAACAACATTTTTTCTTGCGCGGTTTCTAAAAAATGCGTTTATTTGGCTATAAGTAAAGTAATTTAATGAAGAAATGAATTCTTCTTCAGAAAAATTCTAAAACAATGTTTTTCCCTCTCCTGACACCTTCTTTATGTCCTTCTAAAAGATATATTATCTCCCCATGTTCTATATAATTTTCCTCATTTTTTAAGGACAAGAAATTTGTATCTTTACAATCTAGGCATAGGCTATTGAAAGGATTTTAAGTCTGAGAAATTGTGACTAAAGTTTTGTTGTCTTCAATAAAGAGTTAGTATGTCTGTCCCTAATTTTTCACTCTACTGAAAGATGGACATAGGCTACTAAAAAAGTGAAATGGATTTAGGTGATTTTAACTTTTTTCTAAATTATTCGGAAAAACTGATTAGATCCTAATAAAGTTGCATGAAAAATTATTAAGGATAAAATTCTGCGTACAGTGAATGGCTATATTATATCTTTTATTACAAAAAATAAAAGTATGAATGCTAGCTTTTATTAAAGTTCAGACTAATTTTTCGAATTTTCATTCCACCCTTTTTAATTCACCAAAGTTCAAATTTATAAAATCCAAATCTAAAATAACTTCCTTATAACTTCTAAACAAGGCTTTAATCTAATTATCCTACACCAGTTATAGACATGCTTACCAAATTTACAACTGCATTTTTAACTTGAACAATAAAAAGAAAGTGCGAAATTGCCACATGTGATACTTTGTTTTACTAATTCTTATAAGTCAATAATTCGATGAATCCACTTCAACTTAGAATTCGAAATACTTCCTTACATTTGGTATAAATCTATAAAACATCTGAATTCCGCAGGCAGAAAATAGCGTTGGATAATTGTTCCACAATAATCTCTTTCAGTCCTTGAAGGCCTCGATTGTTGATCAATATCTGTATATTTAAGTCTGTGTTTTTGGTATCTCTTCCAATCTTCCTACTTTAAGTAGGGATTCATGAATATTATCTCGAGGGGAAAATTCTAATTATTCCCTTTGAATGGAATGTAATCAGGCCACTTGTTTAAATAGTTTGGTATGTATTGTCTCCAACTTATTGAATGAAGCTGCCACATTCAAAGGAGAGAGTAGAAAGATGATTGTACAGTTTCTTTGAAGATTCATGTGAAACTGCTTCTTTATAAGGACAACGAAATCCAAGATAGATGAAATGTCTATTAGAAACGTAGAGTCAAAGTGCCCTTGTAAATAAATGGATACACGGAGAGATAAAACTGATATAAAGGACAGTGACCGAACTTCAGAAAATAATTTTTTTTCAAAATTATTTCTTTAATCAGAAAAGCCAATGAATAGAGCAAGCTGTTTTGACGTTAGAAAACAATTTTGCGTTGGAAAGATAATTTATCCACCTTATATAACACTGAACGAAGATCTTGACAAATAATTTCAGCTGCATTCAGTACCAATCTTATCTGTTCTTTTTGTGGATCAGATCTTTTGTATCATGATTTGTTTAAAATTATAGCCTGTGTTTCGAAGGCAGAGAAGGGGTGGAACATTTACTTTGTTAGCAGTCAGAAACCTATCACTCTACTGCTCAGATAGCTTATACTTAACACCTTTTAGATTTAATAGTTTTTAGGTTTCATATTGAAATAAATTACATCTTGCAGTTCAAAAGGGCATCTGGTAGTCATCATTGTATTCAATGTAGGAAAACATTTTATCATTGACTTGAACTATTAAAATTCGTCTCTCAGATGAGTGGCATTTTTTGTTCTCTGATAATTTTGCTAAAAATGTAGTAATGCATGCTTCATAACACTTTACCATCAATTGCGATAGAATCCATTGCGTCTATGATGTGCAACTTCAAAGCCTTCGCTCAATCATACTTATCACTTTCATCACAATATCTTTGAATTCAATTGTTGAAACAATTTTATTTTTTAAAAAATTTCTTTAGTCTACTGCTTTTTTTCCTCTTCCTCTACAGATACTCCACACACAAAGGAAAATAAACAACACCGATATTTGAAATCACATTTTGGTGTTATTTTCGATTGTTATTTTATTTTTCAAGGGCTTACTGGTGCACCCGTTTTCTCATCTTCGTGTTTTTGAATAACTGCGGATACATTTTTATTGCAAACGTAGGCTTTCCGACAGTCCATGCGAAGTTCAGTTGAAAGTTTTATTTTGCGATAGTGAAATATCTCCATTTTGTCTCGCAATATTCGCCTTGATAAGGGTATTCTTCCCTCGCTTTAATAACATTGTAGGGTTTTCATCTTACACATTTCTACAAATCAAACACCATATATTCCCAGAAATGCTGAGGGAAAAACGCTAGGTAAATAAAGACAAACACAGGGAGCATGCAGGATACTTACAATTTGATAAGAGTCAAACTTAAACTTTTCCCCAGATATTCCCGTTTAATCCATTGCATTATTTTCTGTGCTGGAATGAATCGAGATAAAGTGTTATATCCTCTTTAATTCTGCGATTCTCAGCTTGTGGGGCGCGAAAATACCCTAGAGAAAATATTATTTAAAAAATTGATTAACTGACTGAAATGAAAGCACACATACACATAGAAAACAAAATACATTTCGACGTATTTAATAACTTATTAAAGTAAAACAACTTACTAAATCATAACATACTAAATTAAAACAAATTTAATAATTATTAGTGACTTCCTTGGGCCTGTCTTGCCGGGTAAAGTTCTTCGAAGGAAGGCTTAATGTTAGAAATAGCCACTCTAAGATCTGCCGAGATCTATAAGAAGTCTTCAAAGAAACCACAGCAGAAAATCTAGTTTCTCAAAGGCAGGATGTTGAAAATGGTAATAGAATGTGAAATGCCCTTGTTTTTAGTGCAATTAAAATCATCCTCTACTCCTGCTCAAAATTCAAATAGTGATTTATAACTAAATTGTCTTGTAGTTTCGCCACTTGTCGTGAAGTCTATGAATTTTCATTCCTCATCAATGAAGAGTCCTTCGGGGGTCTTATGAAATGGATCCCTAACCCACTCGTAACTTACTATCAGTTTGTCGTTAGCAAGAAAATACTTTTTAAAATTCTTTGCCAGCATGGCTAAATGATTTTCAATGGTTACAAAAACAACTTTTACATGTTCTCCTTCAGTTTTGTAAGTTTTAGTACAATCATCCAGATTTGCAAACATTGTTAGATTTTTTGGCTTTAAATTTCTGCTCCACAATTCCAATTTTCTACAAAAAGCATTAACTTTATCACTCGTATCCAACATATGTGTATTTGCACCTTGGGGATGAAGATTCAAGTTATTTGATTTCTCGAATATGTCGACCAAGTAGCTCAATTTCATCACAGATAAACCATCGCGAAAATTCTCGGCCTCTGGTCTGTTTTCTTCTTCTAGGAAAATGGCGATTTCTTCTCTTAATTCATAAACAGGTTGCAAAAATTTCCCACGTGATAACCATCTTGCCTCGCAATAAAATAGTAACGCTGAATGTACTGAACCCATGTCTTTACAAAGTGCGAAAATATTCTCGCTTTCAGGGGTCTCATTTTTATATAATTTACTACGATTACAACCGTAGTTAACACAATATTCAGACCAGGACTCGTTTCTTTCGAAGCCAAAGCTTCTCTGTGGATCATGCAATGTGTCCAGACGCATTGAGGCGATTTTTGTTCTACAAGTGCTTGTATACCGTGGAATCTTCCGTACATTCAATGAGCACCATCGGTGCATATTCCGACGCAATTTTTCCTATATATGTTTGCCTCCTTCATAAAATCGTTTAAAATAGCAAATAATGCGAGGGTTGTTTTTTTTTAATTCCATTGGTTTGCAGAAAAGTAGTTTTTCTACTACTGACATATTATACAAGAGCGAGCATAGGAAATTAAGTGAGTATCTTTATTACTATCTGTTGCTTCATCAAGCTGTATTGAAAACAATTTGTCACGCAACTTCGAAAAAAGCTGACACTGTACATCTTCAGCTATATCACCAATTCGACGAGCAACAGTATCATTTGAAACAGGTGCGAACAGCAATTGTTTTGAAAAATTATCTCCAAACATAGTTTCTACAATCTGAATTGATGTGGGCAAAATATAAGTTCTTCACCTATGGTTTTTTAGATCTGGCTATTTTATATGAAACTTTGTAAGATTCAATTAAAGCTTTTTTATTCAAAGACAAAATTTCTTTCGATAATTATTTTTGCTTTTTATATGATTTTAATTTTAATTCGAAGAATTCTCTGGGTTTATTGACGTACTCACTATAAAGCATTTCCAAATGTCGTTTAAGTTTATTAGGTTTCATGCTGTCTGCGGCCAACATTTTTGAGTAAATGATACACAGGGGCCTCTTTTCATTTACTTCAGTACTGGTAAACTCAAAATTTAAGTACTCTTGAGAATATTTTCTTGATTTTATTTTCGGAACCACGCTCGTCTGTGTACTTGTTGATGCTTGTCTGGCATCGTATGCTCGCTTATTTCCGCTTAAAAATTTATCCATGAGTCTGCATAAATCTGCTGCCGTAAATATTTAATATGGTGAATTGTAATTAACATGAAAACATATATAACATACAAATTCACGATATATTCGATAACAATAGAAGAATCGACTCGAATGAGAATGTACACGACCGATGCCGTCTCGAGCATGCGCAGAGCAAATGTTTTCTCATAGGAAAAAGGAAAATGCTGCACAGCATGCACAGAACAAATGAGAAAACATTTGCTCTGCGCATGCTCGAGACTGTATCGGTCGTGTAGATTCCCTTCCACAAACAATACTTATTTTTTTCTCTTTTGTTTAGTCATGCATCCGTTTTATTTCTTTTATTATTTATTATTCGAAAAATATATTCCCAATTTCTAAATTTAGCTCACCCAGTCTAGGTTAACTTTCATTGACGAATTTTTTCTACTTTCATATTCTTTTAACGTTATCTCCTTGTTTGGCTTTAATTTCAAGGGTAATATTTAAATTTTCCCCGCTTTCATTCGCTTCATCTTTAGATATATATGCTTGGCAAAATGCCAGATGTGGATTCTCGCCAATGTTGGCTCCCTTTTACTCTTGTTTTGGCAATTAGTTAAAAATAATTTAAAAACAGAATCCAAAATGCTCAATATACCTTATTATTGTATACATTTTATTGTAAGGGGGGGGGGTCGAGATGAAAATTATGATTGAAAACTGGGCCACGAATACTGAAAGGTTGAGAAACGCTGCTTTAATTATTACTTTTGTGTTTTAAAGAATTCCACTATTGTGTTCTAGTAGTAGTTTTGGATTTGCTTTCGTGTTAGCATTTTTTAGTGTTTTGTATATATGCCATTTAGATGTTGGAATAAAGTCTATAGATAAAGCTCTATTTCGGCTTGGATTTCATGATTTTGAAAAGACAAGAAGGATAAATTGATAGTCATCATTATATAATCAGACGCATTGACTACTCCGACCCGCCCTGAGGCACACAGATAAATTTAAAAGGCCAATAAAAGTAAATATTACCAAAGTAGATATTTTGCGTAGAAGCTTTATTTAGACAAATTATTGACTTTTTGTTATCTTTCGAAAGAAGTTTTTTGAAAGCTATAAAAACCATTTGGAACTATAATAAAAACAATTACTCATATTTCTGTAGTAAAATATATGACGTTGGCCTTCATTCTATGCAGATTTTTATTCTTTACAAAGGTTTAGGTCGCTATTTTTAGCATTTAATAAACAATTTCGGTTAAATTTGGAAAAACAGAAGAAACACCTCAAATCAGCTCATTTTTATTTCACTTTTTTTTAGTAGCTAAAGTTTACTTTCTTTAAGAGAAAAACTTGGGTTGTTTTACTGGGGTCTTACAGAAACAGTTCAAGCAAAACGACTTTAGTCACAGTTTTTTTCCTGATTTAACCTCTCAGCTCACTAGAATATGCCCAGATTGTACAAATTAAATTTCTTAGCTCCTTAAAAAATAGGGAAGCGCTCATCAGAACGCCAGGGACTTTTGAGACGTCATTTGAAATGTCATAAATAATGTCTCTCTATAAACATACACATAAAAAAGAATCTTGGCCTATAATTTTTCTGAAGAAAATAATTTCTGTATATGGTGTTAGCAATTATGATATCACAAAGAAAGTAGAAAATAAATTTTAAAAAAAAGAAGCAAGAAATAATTTAATATACAATTGAAAAAGTTTTTAAAAAATGATTTGGAAGAAAGATAATAATTCTTTTCGAAGCTCAGTTACTTGAGTACTTGTGTTTGCGAAGATCTATTTCGAATGTTATAAGATAGCTCAATAAGAAATTTACATTGCGATTTCTTACTACATTAATTTTTTTAATGTAGTTCAATAGCGTTAAGAATTTTAATACCTTTGGCGCTGTATTGAAAGATTTAAAATTTAGATTTCAAAAATATGACTTTTTTATTTATTTAGAAGATGATGGTTATAAGGATCCGTCATTAAAATATTTCTCCAATGTAACCGAATATAAAAGTATATTTAATTACTTTATAGGCTTTCCTTATGTAAATTACATAATAAGAAACCCTTCTGTAACCATTATTTGAATATTTATATTTAAATTCGTTTTCATTTTAATATATAACGGTACTTTCATAATTTTTTTATATTAAAGAACATAAAGTGTGATACTCGAAAAAAATATTTAAGTTAAAATTTTTTTATAGTATTATCTTTGCAGGCCATAATAAAGAAACTTTAACATAACTTTTTTTAGGTTACTTAGATCATAACGGACGTTCCGTTAGCATGTTAAACATTTCAAATGCAGCTCCGCATCATAATGGACAGTACTGGTGCTATATGCAAGGCTATCGGCCCTCTACGTTTGAAATTCAAGTAATCAGTAAGTTTGTTTTTTAAATCTTCTTGTATTGTGCTCCTGTACAGAAATCTCATTTTATTATAAGTTTGAATTGGTACATGCAAAATTATAGACGGAATTCTTTTCAAAAAGATGTTATATTTTCATTGACTGTATGGTAAATTAATTCTAAAACGGTTTAGTTAACATGTTGTCTATATACTGTTCCAGTGTCTTTGCAATTTCAGATGGAAATATTCCTGAAAAATTACTGCGGATTGCATGTAAGACGGCTATATTACGGCTTTGCTAATTTCTGTGATTATATGTAAAAAGCATACGACAGTTCTCATTATTCCCTGAAAAGACATTCTTTTTTTTTTTTTTTTTTAAATCTGAACCTGAAAAATTACTACTGATTAAGGCTTTGCTAATTTCTGTGGTAATATGGAAGAAGCATATGGAAGTTCTCATTATTGCAAGAAAAGCATTCCCTTTTTTCATATGTTTCCCATTCGCAATTTCTGCTGCCTTTCTTTATTCTTCGCATGTTTAAAGAATAAAAAAAATGTTATTCGAGAAGAGTTTTATGGATAAACAGAATTAAATTTCAATATTTAACAAAAAATTTTTTTAATTTTTTTTTCTTCTCTTGTATTAATTTTCAAGGATAAAAATATTAATATGTGACCATGCAAAGCAAAGTCGGGATTACAACAACCCCATTTAAAAACAATATTGTTTTGTTGATATTTTGTCATTCATGAATTTAAGTTTTATAATTTAATTACATTGAGAATAACACTAAGTAGTATTTACCGCTGTCTAAATCGAAAAATATGTGGTTCATCATGAATAGTATCAATGCCATGAACTAGGCTTCGGTTAGTGCGGACTCAAATTCAATGGAGAATATGTGGGGACATCTTGCAAGAAAAATGTATGGAAATGGACTCCAATACTTTCCAACCAAAGACTTTAAAGCAGCGGTAGAGTAATTATAATATGAATTGCCCATGAAGGTAATTAAAAACTTAGACCTCTTGATAGAAAACCGTGTATTTGAAGTGAATAAACGTAATGGAAACATAATCAAATATTATAATTTGTAACGGTGTACCTGAATCTTAAATATAAACCATAAAACAAACACTGTCTATGATTATGCAATACCCATTTACTGTTATTCTAAACAAATTCAGCATTTGTCTTGTTGTTTGTCATAAATTCATCCTAACATTTTAAGAATTTCATGTAGCGTTTATAATTATAGACATATGAACAGAATTTCATCTTGTTCTTATTTTCACTTTGAATTATACTGTATGCTTATGTCTATATTTACACGTTTTTTAATGAGCACGCGCAATAATTTGTAGCAGATTGATTCCATCCAATTCATGTTTTTCAATCAAATTAAAAAGGGGAAAATTTAAATAAATACGTTTCTTATTAATAATTTAACTCATAGGAAAACCAACTTCTCCAGTGAACAAAATAATCGCCAATTAAAAAAATCTTGGAAAATAGTATTGCTAATGTTTTTACTCCTTATGTGAAAGCAAAATAATATTGTGTATATGAAATTCTTAAAATAAAATGGAATATATTTATTGAAAATCAAACAAACTCTAGAAAAATTATATTCTATAATTTCTGATTTATTTTAGGTCCACCCTCTGTGAATTGTTCAAAATTTGCAGAAAGAGATTTCAACATTTATTATGACAATGAACAAGCTGTTAATAGCACGGCAATGTTTACCTGCAAAGATCATAGTAAAAAAATTGATGGGCCTAATATAGTAATTTGCTTATCGAATGGACAATGGTCAGGCAGTCCACCTAAATGTAAAAGTAAGTTCCTGTTTTGTCATAAATTATATCATATGAATACCATGCACAGCCAGATAAGTTACTGATGACAGTACTGATCGATAATACTAAACCATGCCTTAAGATCGATATTATTAATTCATGCCTTCAAAAATATCGAAAGCTATTCCTCTGAAATTTGGCAGGATGAATGGAATGGATGAATGGGTCTTCTAACATTTCTATTCATATCCAATGCCGACAATAAATGAATTTAAACTTTCCTGATTTCGCTACAGGATATGAGCCATTTGTGAGCAATCTCTACAGATTTAGTTTATGTACTCATGATCGTTGCACCTCGGGTGACAACCGCGATCTACAGGGTATATGAGTACAGTGGTTGCAAACTTTCAGGACCGACAGAGTACGCATAGACTGTAGGAAATCATATAGCAATGTATGGGTGGAAACGCTTTCCTGTTGCGGTAGTGATGACACATAAAAAAAAAGAAAGGAAGGAAGCACACGAACAACATGTGAAAACATGTGAAACGAAGAACATTTTTTAGTGCTGCAAAACTGCTAGGATGTCTTTGTCTGCTGACACGATAGATGTCGCTACGTAAATCGAAGTATTAGGTGACGTCACATGCGCACTTGTGGTTGTTGTTGCAGCGCTCGTTGTGAAGTCAATGCATATGTATCTGCTGCTGTGATTCTTCCATGTGGTTTCACCATGATGGTGTCCCCACCCATTACACCATTGACACGAATCTCCATATGAATGCAATGTATGGCCTATAATGGATTGGACGAAGTGATCCAGTGCATTGGCCCGCTCGATCGCCAGACCTCACTTACCTTGATTACTTCTTCTGTGGTTATGTCAAGACACAGGTGTACAAAACTCCCGTTGACAGTGCTGCGCATCTTGTTGCACACATCGTGGCAGCTGCTGGGGAAGTCCGGGACAAGCCCGGTATTTTCGCTAACGTAAGATCCTCAATGCACCGGAGGTGTGAAACCTGCATCATGCTCCGGTATCATAATTTCGAACACCTTCTTTGACGAATATCGTTGTCTTTTTATGTTCTTTTTTCTTAGACTTTGCTGTATTAGCAATAATAAACACATTTTCTTACTCTGTTCGTGCCCTTCCTTTCTTGTATTTTGTGTCTTCACTACCATGTCAGGAAAGCATTTCCGATCATGCATTGGTATGTAATTTCTCATCGTCTAGATGTGCACTATCTCTCCTGAAACTTCATGGCTGTTGCAGTGAAAAACTCAGTAGATTACAAAGTAATCTACTGGGGTTTCATTACAATAGATCTATATCTTTCCTTTCTTTTAGTTATTTTCTTCTTAGATTTTTATTTAAGGCGCGGAAGGTGTTGTTTAAAACTAATTTTTTTCAGATCCGTTTCCTCCTGATAGTAGCATAAGGATTATGGCATATAGCTTTATTTCACCTTATGTACAATAAAATGATTTTCCTGGCGTTTTTTTCCAGAATTAATGCTTATATTATTAAAAAGATTTTCCTCATTGTCTTATAAAAAATTATACGACAGAGCGAAAAGAATTTAACTTTCTATTGCATTTAGCAAATAATGCAATGGAAACAAACTAATTTTTTAAATTCTTGATAATTTTTTTTTCCTACCAGATTGACTGAGTAATTTTATTGAATGGTTTTAAAAATATTATTGTATTGATAATCTTCTGTTGATATTGAAAAATTTGTTAATGTATTGAAATTAATCTTTGATATGAATGAATTTTTCCAAGTAACAGAATTCGGTACTTTGCCTTCCTTAATTTTCTTTTACAAGCAAAAAAAAAAAAAAAAATGTATAATAAAATGGCAAATCAAAAATATATAAATAGAAATGTTACCACAATTTTTTGTACCATTTTCGAAAATATTGCAAATATTTTATGATCTTGAATATTTTCAATACCGTTGTCTTTTTTTTTTCATAAATTTATGAAAAAAAAAAACACGAGAGCATCCCTGTCTTTTGTTAAATATTCAATAAAACACATTTATTAAATCATTCCATCAAAAGAAGCAACGGTTTTCCTGTTCCTTAATATTCCTGTTGAAAAATCTCTATCCAGAAGTTTTGAAATTAGTTTTTTAACTTTACTAAAATGTCTGAAAAACGCAGATTGTACAAAAGCATGATAAAAGATACACGCGTTTGTTCCTAAACTAAATACTGACACCCCTTCCCATTGTTTCATTGAGACTGGTGAATTCATTGATTTTCTAATTCACGTACAACAAACTGCTTACTGCAAAGAAGTTAACCCGCTTATAAAAGTCGGGGTTTAAATGAATGTCTTTTGTTACGACAGTTATCCGAAAATAGGCATGGAAATCTTATGATTATCTTGTCCCATTCCCAACTCTCCTGTAGGAAGTACGTTCCATTATAGGAATGGAGGAAACTCAATACTTACTATATCACCATAGGAGGGCCGACAATTTGAGAGGTGTGACAGATGCGTTGCACGCTAGCCCACAATCCAAAAAGCCCCTCATGCCATCAAAAACTCTCACTTTTATCTTTAAAAGCGTATAGCGTGAACTTGTTTAGTGGCGCTCACGATTATTTCCTGATAAGTCCCATTTCTATACGAAGTTTTCCTATCTATTCTTTTATAAATCTTTCATCATTCTCAGTAGAGGTTATAAACACTTCCGGATTCTGTTCGCAGTAAAAAAAAGTTTACATAATTAAAAATCCAGACCTCAGTTAATTGAACTTTTCTATCATCCAACATAAAAAAAATGTGAAGGAGACGTAAAGTTTACAATCCTATAGCTAATTACTATTCATTACTCGCACACATAAAAAGGTTGCCTGAGCCTCGCTAGAATTCAAAACAATAAAATAGACATAGATGGACAATTATATATACTGATTTACGTACTGCAGGTACTATAAAAGTTATGCTTCCTTTCGTACAAAAAAATCTAACTTGAAATAAACGTACTTAAGTAAATACAGTCTTCATCAAATTTGTTTAATACCTATTATTTTGAATCATTTTATTTTTATCTTTGAAAAATGTTATAGTGCTCCACAAATCTTTTGCACCTGAGTATCTTTATGGAGATTACTAGTTCGGGATTCTCGTTTACCTTCCCAGAGAAACGAGAACCTTCTCACTTAAACATCAAATTCTCACACGCGCTCTCTTAGTGACTGAGCCCTATTGGGAATTATACATATAAGCAATACGAATGAATTAACTGTTTTAATGCTTATAATTTTGGGAATGAATTCATAAATGCTTATTACTTTAACTATGAAATTCTAAACACCTTAATGCTATTTAATATAACTTTTTCTTGGTTGTGAAAATATCGCTTTGAAAACTTATCGCAATCATATAATCGGAAATCAATCAGCGGTTTATGGATTACAGCCGTATTATTGAAACTTATTTCTTGAATGAAGCTTGTTGTTCGATGCTGAACTAATTACCATCATTTACGGAACATATTTCATTCAATGCAATAATCATTTTTGGATAAATGAATTCGTGTTTTGTCTAAAATATTTTGTGAAAACCGCTATATATCAAAATATGTATTTTGGAATTGTTTCATGTTGCATAAGTATGTTTAATACGTAAAATTGTGTGATAAAGATCTAAATAGTTTGGCAGTTAATGCTATATATTGATTTCTCTATCTTTAACATTAATAAGAAAATAATACTCTACTCTTCTTGTTCAAATTAAAAACTTAAAGATAAAAAGATTTTAAGAAACTTAAAGTCAGTGGCATAGCGAGTATGAATGGTAACAATTCTGTATTATTAATCACCCCTCCCACCCTAATACTATTCTAAAAACCTAATATATGAGTAAAAACATTATTTTCACAATACCCCCTCTCTCCCAAGACTGGAGCCGCAGCCATTCATATTTCTTTTTCAAATCATTTGTATAAATGATTTTATTGCATTAATATAGTCATATGAATTATACAGCAGCAGTAGAGAAATCTAATACTACAACATTAATCTAGTACTAATAACAGCAATAATAAAGAAATCTCTGCAATTTCTTTTTAAAAAAACTGCAAGAATTGTAGACCTCAGATGTAGAATATTTTGTTTTGATTCCAAATTTTTATTTATATATATATATATATATATATATATATATATATATATAGCATACAATTTCAGTAGACTTGTTCGGCGGATAATAAATCATTACATTTTTTTAAAGAGACGAATGATAATGAATTTCTCCTTCAAGGCATTGTTGCACTCTTTCCAGCAATTTCATTTGACTGTGTAATACCATTCTTTACATTCCTATAAGAGCTCTGTAGGGAATTCCCTATGATATTCCTTTGTTTCTTTATGAATTATTTCCAATTTCGGGGTTATACATTTAATCTATCATTAGAAATTATACCTTTATAACAGCTCTGTAGGAGATTCCCTGTGCTTTGTCTTTTTATAACAAATGATTCATAATTTAGGGGTAATAGCTTTAATATCTCATTACAACTCGTTCATGGGCGAATAGATCTTCGTAGATATTGTGTTAAGGCTAATTAGTGAAAAGTCATTACTCATAACTTAATTCCGTAACTCACCAGAAATGGAAATTTTAAAAAATTCCTCATAAATTTTGGATGGTTGTGGCCTCAATACATGAAGCTTATATAAAGAATGAAAATTTCCATACTTCTAATTACATTTTATAAATTAAATAATAAAAATCCTTGTTATATTCATAAAATATGCTTTTAATATTAATCGATGCAATTTTTTTCTAGCTGCTTGTCCAATAATTATCGAGACTGAAGAAATGAGTGTATCGTATAGTAATGGCTTGGACGTAGGCAGTGTCGCTGGGTTTCATTGTTTACTACCTCGAATTCGATTCGGAGTCGCTCGGACAACCTGCAAAGAGAATGGCGAATGGGCGAATCCTCCAGCCAAATGCATTTGTAAGTAAAATATATATATATATATATATTCTGCAGAAAATTTATCTTAATTTTTCTCCAAGCTTTAAATTAATAATGTTATTGGGGAAGTGGCTTATTTGAATTGTCTGCAGATATCTAACCAGTGAAAATTACATTCAATGTTATAAAAATTCGTTTGACTTTATTCGAACCTTACCCCTTATATTCGATGGCAACTTCTATATCAGGTATGCATCAGAATATTGATTCAATTGAAAGCCCATAAGAAATTTGAGATCCTGATTGATTTTACATAATTTTTTATATTATTATGGCACTTTCCAGAAAGTTATTGATTGATTGATTTTATGTTGCAACTTTAAAAGATTTGATAAACCGATGTGCGTTTAAAGCAGAGAATAACATTTGAGATTCTTAACAACTTTAATGTACCTATAACAATCTTTAACGGGTGATGATAAACAATAACCATTTTAATATTATTTGAGAAGATTGATGTACAGGATTATGCAAAATAGGAAAATAAGTAATATACAAGTGGTTATCAAAATAAGGGGAAACCCCTTAGATTTATAAAGAATCCTTTATTAGTATTATGTAGGACCGCCTTTGACATGTAATACAGCTTGAATCCTAGGAATCGATTCATACAAGTGTTGTATAGTGTTTAGAGGAATATTGCACCATTCTTCCATTAGATATTATTAAAGTTCTGGGAGAGATTCCGGTGGAGGATATCGATTAAGTATTGAGGTCGGGTGACTGTGCGGCCTAAGGCAGATGTTTAGCTTCATCCTCGTATTCATCAAACCATGATTGGGCAAGTTTCGCTGCATGTATATGTGCATTATCATACTGAGAAATTCCATCTCTTGAAGGAAACAAAGTTTGCATCATAGGATGAACCTTGTCAGCTAAAATTTCTTTATACTTTTCCCCAGTGATCCTTCCTTTCAAGGTTAAGGTTGTCCCTGCAGAAAACTACAACACTGCTGCCCATTTCATGACAAATCCACTTCCATGCTTGACAGTTGGAAGGAGACGATCGCGATCATACGCTTGTGCAGGTGTTCTCCAAATGTGCACCCGCCCTGTTGCAGAAAAAAGTGTGAAACACGATTCGTGAGAGCATGTTACTTTCTTCCACTTATCAATCGACCAGGATTTGTGCGTGTGACACCACTGTAGACGAAGTTTACCATTAACATCTATGACAAGGGGCTTGAGAATTGCTGCTCTGCCATAAATGTTCTGTTTATGAAGGTGCCTTCTAACTGTAATCCCTGACACTCGAGAATCCAAATGGGGAGTGAGTTCTGCGGTTATTCGCTTTCTAGACATAATCCGTTTCAATTCCCGTCAGTCTCTTTCACTGAGCTTCTCTTCCCGCTATTTTGCTTTGCCGAGTTTGTCTTGCCGCGCTGTATGTATGCTGTCACGACTTTAGGCACCGTACATCTAGAAACGCCTAAAAGTTAGGATGTTTCGGTTACACTTGCTCCAACTAGACAGGTTCCTACAATTTGCCCTCTTTGAAAATCTGAGAAGTCTGACATTTTAAGACTTTTGAAAAAATCCAATAATTACAAAACTTCAATAAAGCTAACACATGCTACCAGAATATATATATATTTCTATCTATAAAAAAACTGGTGCTTATTATTATATATTAATGCTTATGAAGCTCCTTCAAAAATGTCATTTTTATTCAGGGATGTTTCCATTATTTTGATAACCACCTGTACAATGCAGAATGAAGCACAATGTCTTATTAACATAGGTAATAATTGCCTTAATAATACGGTAACATCCACATATTTTGTTCATTTCATTACCACGAGAATGATACTTAAAGCTTTATTAGCGAGCGTAATAATTGCCGTTTCTGTTGATCACTTGGCAACAACCATAAGAATGAAGTACAATATTCTGCTACTGTACGTAAAAATTGCCCTTTTCTTTGGTCACAAGGCAACATCTAAGTTTTAAGTTCATTGAATTATAACGTTGAACATTCTCAAAATCTTCAGTTCCCTGTTGTGAACAAAAGAGAAGTTAAACAGAGTCTACGGCATGCCCTAATGAAATGAAACAGTAAAATGTAACTTCTGAACATTTATAAAACCATATGCAGAAAATCCATACACATGGCTGCAAACATACTTCCATATAGACTGAAATGGACTATTGCAAGGAATCAACTCTTGTGACCAAGGAAAGATGCATAGGGCAATTATTACACATACAAGCTTTTTTTGAAATTACATGCAAAAGATTTTTGTATCCTTGGTCATAAAAAAGGTCTGATTATTTGTAATCGTTGCATTTATTCTGAATTTACATTGAAATTTTCTTGCATCTTTGCTCATAACAAAGGTTTAATCATTTGCATGTATCCTGAATAATCTTATATATTGTTTCTTAAGAGAAACAAATTCTAACATTCTATTTGTTTCTTAAGAGAAACAAATAGAATGAATAGCACTAAGCGATTATAATTCTTAATAAACATCGACTTGATATATATTCTCTACTACTGACAATTTAATTATATTAACATTCCCGTTTTGCAAAGCACCACTAAGACCATTTTGGAACGGACTTCTTAATTTTGATTTAGTTTTGTTATATTAATGTCTCTTTGTAAAGCAACACTAGGGCTATTTTGGGACGGACCTCGTAATTTTGAACACGGTCAGATGACGAGGAACACACCTGAGCTGGCACCCCTCTCTCCACACTACACCACCAGGAGGATGTTTGGCCCTGAGGGTTTTAACGTGCAACTGACCTCCTTACACGACGGGTCTTCGCTAGAATCAGGTCTAGAACCAGAAACCCTCCGTCTCACAAGCCAAACCTTACCACCAGGCCACCGTGGCTTCTTAAGTTTGAATCGTAGTCAAATGGCGAAGCGCCAGCCTGAATTTGCTCTTTCATCTCCAAGATTTCACATCAAACCAGCAAAAGGACATTTGGCTCCTGCGGATGTGGTATGGACCAGGAATGCTTACACAGCACTCCTGGCGCATGCCACAGGTGCACTTCGAGACATGATTCTTCATTGTCATGTCTCGTGCTTGGAGCCCGTTGGTCCAACACGAGGCCTTACCGCGATCTTTCTACTATAGATAAGAAATAGCAAATAAAACTTAATCTAATTAGGTAGATGAACCTAATATCACTCGAAAAGCATGGCAGTGAACGTGTTAATACTCACTGTAGAAGAATACTCATCGTTTCGAGCAACTTTTTCAGTGTCGCACGCATACACTTATTATTAAACTTGCTTTGTAAATCATGTCGTAATTCACTTGCTTTTTTTTTATTATTCTTGTACTGTAATACACATGAGGCTTTCGTCCATATATCTCAATATGAAATTGATTTATTCTGATATGCCTGATCTGTCAGCATTTTCACCAGAATCTTTTCAAATTACTCTTTTTCACAAAAACTAGCACACATCATGATAATAAATTATATATAAATTTATAAATGTAAATATGCGTTACTGAAAAGCTTTTTAAGTTATTCCATACAGTTTATACTATTTGCTTTGATATAAAAACTGCAATCATTAATCTTTTTTCCAATGTTTCTATTTAAATTTCATCGTAATATTTATTTCTGAATTGTTTTTCAATTAAATCTTACAATTAAAAATAAATAAATAAAAATGAGAGTATTATATTTTTCTCTTGTGAGTAATGTAAAATTGTTTATTCATGTTCTTCTTTTATTTAAAATGCATTTTGCTCTGATTTTCCTCTTTTTTCAGTACCAAGTTGCACTTTGGACCAAATATTCGAGGTTGTACCTAAGAATGTAGTGCCGGTCATGGATGATGTCACCTCTGACACTCTGCCATACAATTTTACTTTACAATTAACTTGTGATAACAACATGATGATTAGTGGGTCAAATGTAGCCAAATGTAGACAGGATGGAACATGGCAAGTGTCCAAAGTGCAGTGTAAGCATTTATTAATTTATTCAATACATGATGCATACATTTATTTATTCAATACATCATGCACAGTTAACAATCTGTATTGTAACTATTGAATGTCTTTTAGCGTTTTCTGAATCGAATTTTGTCATTTTTGACATCGTTTAATTTTCTTTTATGTGATAATTCTACAACAATTTTATTGTCTCAAGCACTTTTCGTATTAATTTTGTTTTTCATTTTATTGTTCAATCAATAACACCTATTTTCATCTCGGTATTTATGTTTGGTAAAACTCATTAATTTATGAAGTTCAGCACTTTTTTGTTTGTTTCAAGATTGTGTTTTGTCTATATATGACATGTCTTGTTTTTCGTTTACTTTCTGGATAAAAAAAATGAAGAAAATTATTGGGTGTGTGCCTTAGCTTGATGGACTTAATTCGAGGGAAACGAGATTATAAATTTGTCAAGCTTAATAATGAGTCCTTTGTAACTAAAATGAATTCGAATCAAAGTGAATATGCACGCTGAGATGACGAAAGTCATGAGATACCTCCTAATAGTGTGTCAGACCCTCCTTTTGCCCGGTGAAGTGCAGCAACTCGAAGTGGCATGAATTCAAGAATTCGTTGGAAGTCTCCTGCAGAAATATTATTTAATGACAATATTAAATACTCTGCAGACATGTATAATCGTAAAAGTGTTAACAATGAAAGATTTTGTGCAGGAACTGACCTCTCGATTAGGTCCCATAAATGTTCACATGCGATTCTTGTCGGGCGATTTAGGTGACCAGATCATTCGTTACAATTATCCAGAAAGTTCTTCAAATCAATAGCGAACACTTGCGGCCCGGTGATATGGCTCATTGTCATCCATAAAAATTCCATCTTTGTTTGAGCGCATGTAGTCCATAAATAACTGCAAGTGATCTTCAAGTAATTATCATAATTATTTGCAGTGAAGGATTGATTCTTTTAGACTCGGTACATTTCATGTAAAAACAGTCCACCTAGTTATGGAGCCATAATGCCTTGTTGACGACCTGGGTGCATGATATCGTGGGGTCTGCACCACACTTGAGCCTATTATCAGCTCTTTCCAACTGAAATTGTGACTTATCTCACCAAACCACGGTCCAACCGAGCTACGGTCTACGGTCCAACCGATATAGGTGAGACGCTGCAATCGATGTAGTGCTGTTAGCAAAAGTCCTTGAACTAATCCTCTGCTTTCATAACCTGTTGCTACATAAATCGTAAATATTTTATTTAAAAGTTGCTAACGATGATTTTAATAATTATAAATTTTATTTTGTAAATAGTTGTGAAATTCAGATTGGCAACAGTGATATTTTTGGAACTTTTAATTTATTGTTTAAAAAATGATGCTAGAATTTTGAATGAAAATAAGTTGTTGTAAATTTGATAATATTATCTATAATGTAATAAGATTTAGTTTTATAGTAAGTTTGTTTGCATTTTATTTTTGTTGACACACGAACTCAACAATTGGTGACCCTGGTTTTCGATGACAACGTAT
Source organism: Argiope aurantia (assembly GCA_026543865.1). NCBI lineage: Eukaryota > Metazoa > Arthropoda > Arachnida > Araneae > Araneidae > Argiope > Argiope aurantia. Next base: position 756,874 of record JAPMOR010099059.1, read on the forward strand.
AGCGGACATTCTACGATTGAAACAACTACTGTTATGGATGCCGAAGCGAATAAAGTAAGCATAAAAATTCCACCATTTTGGCGTGAAACACCAGACATTTGTATTTATCAAGCCGAAGCTCAGTTTGAAATAAATAAAATTTCTACTGAAGAAATTAAATTCAACTATTTGCTTTCCCAGCTTGAACCGAAGTATGTTGAGCATATATGGGATATTATTAAGGACACTAAACCTAATAAATATGCTCTGGCGAAAGAAATACTTTTAAATATGTTCAAGGAAAGTGAAAACAAGAGAACTCAGCGCATAGTTACTGGAATAGACCTTGGCAATAACAAGCCAAGTCAGCTTTTGCAGAAGATGAAAAATTTAGGAGCGGACGATTTTTCAGAAAAAGTGTTAAGATCTTTATGGCTTTATAAAATGCCTGATTTTATTCGAAATAGTGAAGAAAGTTTAGACAAACTGGCTACGATGGCTGATAAAATTCATGAGATGAAATCGGAAAAGGAAGTTTGTGCTGTTTCGCCATATGTTAACTATACTGATGCTTTATTTGCAAGAATAGCTGCTTTAGAACAAAAAATTGATTCGATGCAAATAAATGACCGTTCTAGATCCAAATTTATAAATCATCACCGGAATATATCTCGAAGTCGCAGTCGTTCAACCAAGCGATTTAACCAGAAAGGTAAATATTGTTTTTATCATTTTAAATTTGGTGATCGTTGCCGACCTGGATAAATGTTACTCGCTATGTGCTTGGAGCGAAAAGGCGGGAAACTCCCGGATGCAACAGGATTAGCGGTTACCGCTGTTGCTGATATTAATGTAAGCCGCAAGTTTCGTTTATTTGTAAAGGACAAACACACAGGACTGCGGTCCTTAGTGGATTCAGGAGCTGATGTTAGTCTTATTCCTGCAACTCACCGAAATAAAACAATAGATGATTTTAAATTATATGCAGCGAATGGAACAGAAATTCCTACTTATGGAATTAAAATTTTGAACTTAAATTTAGGACTTAGAAGAGAATTTAAATTTTCTTTTATATTATAAGTTAATAAAGCAATAATGGAGCTGACTTTTTGAATAAATTTAAGCTTTTAATAGATATTCATAACAAACAAATTATTGATGGAATAACTAATCAGTTCTTTCGACGCCACGTAACAACAGTATCTGTTGATGATGTTATTAGTACTTTGGATAAAACTTCTAAATATGCTAATTTGTTACAACAATACCCAAATTTAACTAAACCTAATTTAACAGTGTCTAAATTTGAACATGATGTTGAGCATTTTATCACAACAAAAGGACAACCAACTTATTCCAAAGCTAGACAACTGGATTCCAATCGATTACATATCGCAAAACAGGAATTTCAATACATGTTAGAAAATGATATTATTCGACCATCTAAATCGCAATGGTCCAGCACTCTTCGCATGGTGCCTAAGAAAGATGGTTCCTTCCGACCATGTGAGGATTACAGACGTTTGAACGCTCAAACCATACCAGATCGTTATCCTATACCTCGATTAGAAGATTTCAACCATATTTTAAAGAATGCTCGAATATTTTCTAAAATTGATTTGCATAAAGCATATTTCCCCAATTCCGATTAATGAAGCTAATAAGAAAAAAACTGCTATAATAACACCCTTCGGCTTGTATGAATTTAATGTAATGAGTTTTGGCTTGCGTAATGCTCCTTCCATCTTTCAAAGATTTATCAATGGGGTATTTAGAGGACTAAATTTTGTTTTCCCATATTTAAACGATGTTTTAATTGCGTCGACTACAGAAGAAGAACACGTAAAACATTTAAAATTAGTTTTTGACAGACTGCAAAAATATGGATTGAGACTTAATATTTCTAAATCTATTTTTGGAGTTAAGGAACTGGAATTTTTAGGATTTTTAATTACAAGTGAAGGATCAAAACCTCTTCCTGTAAAAGTTAAAACAATTCTCAATATTAAACTGCCTAAAACTACGGGCTTTCCTTGGAATGGTTAATTTTTACCGTCGTTTTCTTTGAAAACGCCGCTAGTACTCAAGCCATTTTACACGAATACTTAAAAGGAGCAAAGAAAAAAGATAATCGGAAAATAACTTGGAACAAGGAAGCCATTGAGCACTGTCTAACATGTATAGATAGTTACACGAATTGGATGGAAGCTATTCCGCTGGAAAACATCTCTGCAAAAACAATATCAAAAGCTTTTTATAAGAATTGGATAGCAAGATTTGGAGTACCTTGGAAGCTTATTACTGATCGTGGAACCCAATTTTCATCCGAGATATTTCAAAATCTGTCAAGAATCTGCGGCATTAAGCTTTCACATACTACAGCCTATCGCCCGCAGTGTAATGGAAAGGTAGAAAGACTACATAGATCGATAAAGGCTGCTTTAAAAGCCCACAATAATGTATCTTGGAGTGAAACGTTACCAACAGTACTTTTGGGTTTACGAGCGGCGATCCACGACGATACTAATTATACAATAGCAGAAATGGTGTATGGAGGGAATATCAAACTTCCTGGAGAATTCTTTGATGCAAATATACCGCAAATGTCACCAGGAACATTTATAAATGATTTACAAAATATTATGGAATTGATGAGACCAAAAGAAACTCAACGAAAAAGTCATCCAAAAATATTTATGCACACAGATTTAGAATCAACTTCTCACGTTTTCCTTCGCATTGATAGAGTACGAAAGCCACTCGAACCCTCTTATGAAGGTCCATATTTTGTTATCAGCCGTACACCAAAATATTTTACTCTGAGGATAAAGAATAAAGAAGTGAATGTAACTATAGACAGATTAAAGCCAGCGTATCTACTATCACAAGAAAATCCTGAAGAGCAGTTTACAACTCCAACTTGTGTGAAGATTACGCCTGCGCCAATTCCAGCTAAGATTCAAACCAAGGAAAGTGTGTCTCAACATGACCTTAAGACAATCTCGAACTGGTAGAGTCATTAAGACGCCATTGAGATTCAAAATTTAAATTTTGACTTATTTCTTACTTTATACTACTACTAAAATATTTACTTCCTACTTTCTAACGTAACATTCGTTACTGGTAGGGGAGTATATGCTGCGACATAAATCGTAAATATTTTATTTAAAAGTAGCTAACGATTATTTTAATAATTATAAATTTTATTTTGTAAATAGTTGTGAAATTCAGATTGACAACAGTGATATTTTTGGAACTTTTAATTTGTTGTTTAAAAAACAGTGCTAGAATTTTGAATGAAAATAAGTTGTTGTAAATTTGATAATATTATCTATAATGTAATAAGATTTAGTTTTATAGTAAGTTTGTCTGCATTTTATTTTTGTTGACGCACGAACTCAACAAATCCATTAAAACCAAATTTCCCAGCACTGTCCAAACGGACACATCCGTCGTACGTCCCACATTGATTCATGCGATTATTTGTCTCGATCATAAAGTGAAAGTGGTCGGCCATTTTGTAGTGGGAAATTATACCTGAAATTAGATATTCTCAACACATTCTTGATACTGTGGATCTGGGAATGCTGCATTCCCTTAGGATTTCCGAAATGGAATGCTCCATGCGTCTAACTCCAATTACCATAGCCCGTTCAAAGTCTGTTAATTCCCATCGTGCGGTCATAATCATGCCAGAAACCTTTTCTCATGAACACAAATGAAAGCTCGGCCATTGCACTGCCCATTCATACGTTTAGTACGCAATGCTAATGCTATCTGTTTATTTGCATACTGCTTTTCCATGTCTTTGTCACCTCAGCGTATCATCTGTCACATGATAGTACTAGTCGGACGCAAGTCTTCTTTCGCTTGGATGCCAAATTAAAATAGAAGGAAAGACATGTATATAAATTATACCTAATACATTTAACTTTACTGATTTTTTTACTGGCCTTAATTAGGTGTTAATAAATATTCATCATATGAATATGAGTACATATATGAATTTAGGAATTCACATATGAATTCAGGTACAAACCATCACGTAACGCCGGTTTATTTTGAATTGTTGGTTGTAATTACATAACAGTTTTATTTCGCAGGTGTGGCTGGTTGCGGTCTTCCAAAGACTGAAAATTCTGAAATGATAATTGAGCCGAATAAAAAATTTTACAGATTCGGAGAGTCAGTCTTTTTGTCTTGCACTTCTGGATATGTCCTCAGTTCTGAGGTGGTTAGACTCATGTGCTTAGGAACATCCTGGTCAGAAACTGTTCTACCCGAGTGTATAGAGGAGTGATATGGAAAAAGAAATTTCTGTAAAGGTTTCTTTAAAAGTTTGTTCAGAAATCCACCTTTCTGATGATTTGAAATTAAGGCCTTTAAAGCGATGTTATTCCATGCCGAAATAAATGTTCTACTGTTATTGGAATCTTTTTATTTTCTTATTTTTATAACATGATATCATAAAGTACAAATTGTGAGTGAAGCTTGAATTTTGGTTTTTCGAAAACAAGGAAATCAAAAAATTCTGTGAGATTCTTCAATATAATCATTCACATTTAATTTTCTTTTATTACATACGTATGTAATTAATTTAATTTAATTTATTTCCATAGATTAATGATTCACTTTTAGCATATAATTTTTTAGATAATTTTGTATATTAAAAAGATCGAATTAGAAGAATTAGATTGTTATTTCAGAAAATGTTAAAATTTTAGCAACTTTCATTTCAGTTTCTATTGAAATAAACGCTGATTAAAAAGTTTTTTTTTCTTTTTCGTGACTACAAAAAGCAAAAAAATATCTTTCGAATTTGTTTTACTACGCTTATAATTTTATTCAAACTAATAAAGGAACGAAATAATAATAGCTACAACCCGTCTGCTTAACACAAAATCGAATTTAAAAAACAATGTGCATTTATATTAAATAGAACCTTTTTAAATTTGAAAATAACTTTTCATTAATTAACTTTTTCAAAATTTATCAGATTCATTGCCTAGCGAAAGTTTGTTTTCTTTTTTAAGTTTCTTTCTTTTTTAATTAAATTTTTTTATTTGTTGGGAATGTCAAATAGTCATGCAGTAGGACCTCCGTTCAATGAAATACATAGTATAGAAGCCAAAAAATTATAAAACGCTTCGCTAGCATCAAGAAAAACTCAGTTTAAAAGTAATATTTTGCAGAATGTACAAAACGTAATTTTTATATATTTATTACATGATATGTCGATAAGTCGTAGTGATGATATATAATAATTTATTTTAAAGAATTGCCATTGAAATTGCATCCAAAATGAAGTTTTCTAATTTACATAACATTCTACTGAATCTTGATTCTGAAAGATATTTACACATTACTTACTCTCAATTTAATGAAAGACAATTTCTATGTAGCCAAGATTTTACAATTATTTTGGGCAACAACTCGGGACTTCTTTCTTGAAATTTCAACAAAATCAATCAAATCAGTTGTTATTAGAAATGGCAGCATCTGAAAGACAAAATTAATAAAGAAGTGAATAATTTTTTTTCAACGCTCATGAAGTTGTTATGACAGCTGAATATTCTATAGAACATAATATATTGCAGAATCTGACGAAATATAGCGGAGACACTATAGTTAGTAATGAAAGTGATCACGTATATATCCTTACATGAATTTACTCGATAAAAATACTAATTATAATATGAAGATAATTGTATTTTTAAGAAAACAATACAAATGATGTGCTGCAGTCTTTACAAAAATAAGAAAGTTTTTTTTTATATAAAATGTATTCTTAATAATGATTACTTAGAAAAGAAGATTAAAGATTATTAATAATGACTGCTTAAAAAAGAAGATTACAAAATTACAGAAAGAAAGAATGCAGATAATACATTTTAGAATATATGTTAAATTCAGTTACGTGAATAGGTGAGTTTTCTGTCTTTTTTTATTTCTCATTTTCATAACCTAATTTTAAAATTTCTATTTAACGAATATTAAGGAAGATTTTAAATAAAAAGAGAAGACTTTGTTAAGTAGAAACTCTATGTTAAAAATCTGTATTGAAGTTTAAAATATGTGTTAAAATATTGGAAGCATTTAAATACGAAACAGATATTAGTAAATATCTATTATTTTATGATATCATTGAATAAGAAATATGGTTGAGTTTATAATATTTGTAAACATTCCGGAGGCACAAAAAATTAAATAATATTTTGTGAGAATGGGATGAACATCAGGAATAAAGAACCATTGTGGAAATATGAAAAAAAAAATTTATCAAACATTATAGATGAGTTAATCGAGTTGAAAATTACAGTAGTATCCAAAATTGTGGAAGTCTTTTGGAAAGAATATATTTATATATCATTAACATTAAATACCATTGAAAAACATTATATATTCTTGACAGGATAATTTAACGAAAAATTTAATATAACTTTTATAATGGATATTTGTATTGGAATCGCAAAGAAGTAAAGGAAAACATAGAAAAAATAATACAAAAAAAATTTCGCATATGTCCGTTAATATTTAGTTCGATAATATTTCGCATCAATTATTTTCTTCCAGCATCATCTCTTGGATTTCACCAAAATTTTTAGTTCTACATTTTCTGTAATGGGATACCATGATTCAAGAATTGCCTTAATAAATTGCGTTTTATTGCTGAGTTGCTTATGTATAGCAAGTGGAATTAGCCGGCTCTATGGATTTTGGTTACGCGCGGGCACACACGTGGGTCATCGGTTCGACTCCCGCTTTTTGCTTTAATTTTTACTGATGTATTTATATTTAATATTTTTGATTTTTAAATTTATTTATATAAATGTCTTTTCTGAAAAAAAACGCGATTTTACACAAACACATAAAAAAAAATCCTTTTTTATAACTATTAGAGCCTTTTTCTATCTGCTCTCATGCTGACAATGTCACATAGTACCATCTCGTAAATTTTTGTGCTATTTGCATTGTTTCTGCAGGATGGTAACCTACTGGTACTTCGAAATTTTGAGAGATGGCGCTGATGGATGTGAGATGAGGTAAGATTGAACAATATTTATATGTAATCAGGATGTAATTTGTATCCAAATATTTTCTTAAAAAAAAGAAATAAAAGATTTTACACACACACACACACAAAGAATGGTGCACGAAGCTTTGTTTTCCAGATATTATTCTCATTAATCACGCAAATTCAACTCATTACTTTGGTATTTTAAAACCTCAAATAATAATACGATGATTAAAATCTTTTACTGTTCTTCTCCTTATGCATTTATGTAATAATTAACAAATAATAAGATTTTAGTCTCATTATTTCAGATCACACTGGAAAACAAATTCAAAATTTACTGCAATTTATTTGATATTTTATCTATATTCATAAGAGGAAATGTTTATGTGTATGTATCGGCGCTGCCCAGGGTCGACCACTAGACCTAAAGCTACCAAATTCTCCACAAATACACTTTAGAAGCTGAGAATATATATCTAAAAGCGATTTTTAAAAAAAATCCTAATTAATTAAAAATTAGCGAAATTTTGATGTTTCCAATCATGACATCCAAAAGTATTACAGTACAAATTTATCTTTAAATAATTTTCAAATTTTAAAAATACTCTTTTGATGATACCGATTTATTTATCCTGGTGTATTTCTTAAAATTTGACAATTTTTCAAAAATTTGTTTTTGCATAATCTTCAAGGATAGAGTTCATTGTTTCCATGGAATTCACTATTTCATTGAATAATTAATCGTACGATTTTCTTCCATTTTTGAAAACTAAGGATAAAAGAATTCGCAAATCTTTTGAACAATTGATATGATATAAAATTGATATTGATATGATATGACATTGATATGAAAATAAAAAATAAAATTAGATTTCTGAGAAAAAACAACAACGTACAATTTAAAATAGATTATCCAGACATTTAAGTTTTCAATAGCATTATGCCATGATGTCGATTTCATTTAGTAAACTTTGGAGAATTAGAATTCGAAACACTAGAACTGTGAACATAAAACTTGAGTTATATGTAATAAAGAAGTTTGAATTTTACTCAAATAAAACAAATAATCACCGCAAAGTATATGATCGCCAAATGCGGCTGTCATAAAATTTGGATGAAAGCATATTATTTTAGTTGCATTATTATTTAAATTTCACTAGAACATTACATCCTTTATTTGACACAAATAAGCATTTTACTTGAAATCTTTATAAAATCTACTGCATTTTGATTTTCTTAAAAGTTTTATTTGCAAACCATTTTATACAGCTAAATTTTGTAAGAAATTTGAGAGTACGAAAAGATAAAAATTGAATTTGGGTTTTTCTTAGAAGAACTAACTACACGGCGTAATGAAACTTCCCTTTTCTGCTTTAGTATGAATTTTCTTTTCATTAACATCAATTTATAATTATACAAGGTTAAAAAAAAGATTCCCATTGCCTAAGGCTTTTAAAAACAAATATTTGGTATTACAACGGAGTACGGTGTGTGACGTAATTCGTGGTCTCTTTATTCATATGTCATAGTGTGAGATTGTAGGAAGAGGAAAAATAACAATGATTGCTTTAATTTGTCCTTAAATATTTTCATCAAGGTTACTTATTCGAATACTGATGCGGTGAAAATGGCATGAGTCATCACTAAAGCGTTCATCGTCATCAGGATTCCTTGAAATTTTAATCATATTACTCCATTTATTTTTCTGCGTGTGCGATTGTTACTGCTAAAGTTTTAAGAAATTTGAATGTCTTTTTCTTAAGTAATTTGAGGAATTCTTTTATTTTGTTACCTTGCATTTAGGATTGTCACTGTGTGCAGAAATGTTTCGTAATTTTTGCTATATTTCCCATTTAACACAAACATGTGGTTAAAATTACGAATATTCTAAATCGTTCGCCTCAGATTTTTCAGAATTTATTTCTTTTTTTATCTTGAATGCTTTCAAGGGAATGCAGCATCTTTGTGTTAAAAAAAAAGTTAGAATTTAATATAACTTCAATTTTAGATTCTTTATTTCTG
>JAPMOR010099059.1:766292-819817 GCA_026543865.1 Argiope aurantia
TATATAAGTAACCAAGAAATATAAGCATTATGAAATTGAATTTTGGAAATTTCCTCCTAAGAAATTCTGCACAAGATTATTTTTCTTTGGGAGTTTCCTAGAAAAAAAATTTATAAGATGATTTAACACCAAGATGGTGAAAATCGTTCAGTGTTTACATATATAGCACATTTATTCTTGCGTCTTGCAAAGTTATTATTTTTTTACGATTTTTTTTCTGTTCCCCTCTTTCTCTGCTTTATTTCATATTCTTCATATTATGTACAGAATTATTTGATAATTTTTTTATCTTTCAAATTAGCAGGAAAATTCAAATATTACAGGATAATATAATATGATTATTACAATATATTGCTTCCGAAGACTCCTGCCGATCATCAGATTATTTTCAATGTAAAAATACATTGTGGTAATGGTTTATAATAAAACTTGTGCTATTAGTGTTTACTTACACTTAAATTTAATATATATAATACTTATACAAGAAAAAAAAATTTATACTTATATAAGAAAAAATTATGATAAATTTTAAGAACAATTTAGAAATTCAGTAAATAAAAAATTAATTACTGACTATGAATAAACTCTTAGCTTTCTTGAAGAAATTTCTAAACGGTGGATAAAAATGGGAAATTAAGTAAAATAAATGTCCCTTTAAACATTTTTAAAAAATCATTTTTTCCTATCAATCAATTTAATTATAGTTTAATTAAGTTTCAGATAGCACAATTCATTTCTTTGATTAACTTCAAATTAATTTTTAATTGAAACCTGAATAATTAATTTAATTAATAAATATAATACAAAATTAGTTGTGGAAGTGGGTGACGTGTTGTAGAGCGGAATTTTATAAATGAAATTCCATTATATCTTTTGTGGTTTTTTAAAATTCTTTTCATGTTTTGTTAGCAATACTGTATTATATTATACTATATACAATGAATACATCATGGTGTACTATAAATATATAAAATTTTAAAAATTATCTTTACGAATATTTAAAAAAAGGGTATTTGTGTGTTGTCGTTCTATGGCACAAATTATTTGACTTAGAGTTGCAGATTTGGCACAAATGTATATTAGGGGTGAGAATATGCACCTCAGATTTCAAATGTTTAATTCATCAAAAATATACGAAATATTGGCGTTTTATAGCGATAAATTCCAAAAACATTTTTAAATGCAAAATATTGTTTTTTAATGATGCCAAATTAATTCTACAGTAATTTTTTATGCCAAATTTTGACAATTTAAAGAATATTTTTTGCATAATATTCAACAATTGATTTCATAGTACAGATGGAATTTAATTCTCCTTCATTATTTCATTGAATATTTTATTGCGTGGTTTATTTCATTGTTATAATCTAAGCAAGAAAGATTCATCTAATTATCTGCACATTTACATGAGGAATCAGAAAATGAAATGAATTTCCCAAAAGATAATTTATAATTTGAAACTGGTTAACCAGACATATAAATATGTAATGGCTCTGTGGTGACACACTATGGGATTTCATTAAGAAAGTTCATGTGCAGAATAAATAAAACAGCGATTTAAAAAATAAAACTTTGATGGCTCTTATTATTTGATGTTTAAAAAATTCTATTTGGAGAATAATGAACCTCAAGTTATGCACGAAAGATTTAATAGAAATCAAATATAACCAATATTCCTGAGAAACTAATCGTGACAAAGTCGACAAATATTACAATAAATAAGTTGACTATAATATAAAATTTGATCGATTTTTTTTTTATCTTTTTATTATGTGATTTCTTTAAAGGAATCTATAAAATCATAGAAAAAATTAATCAACACTGTGATTTTAAATTCCTGTTCAAATAATATTCTTTTGATATATGTTTAATAGTATTTTTTATGTGCGTTCCCATTTAGTAATAAATAAAATTATTTTAAATGTTCATAAAAAGAAATTAATGGAAAAAAGAATTCACAATTTTTTTTCTTTTATCGAAATAGATAATTTATTGAACTTTTTACTAATTCACTTAAAATTAAAAATGACATATTTTATTAAAAACATTGTAACATATATGCTTTTTTTTATACTTGAACGTAATTATTTCGTAAGGTATTCGTTAATATTTCCATAATTACTATCTTCTGATAAACAGTTTTAGTACGAAATACTCATACACAAGCAAACAAAAAGATAAGAAAACGTATTTTCATGAAATCAAGTTTCTCTCATTTTTATTCTTATCCATTTCCTCCAGTGTTTTAGTTCGTTCCAATAGAATTTGCGTTTGTCCTAAATAAATGTTGTCCACGTTGTTTTGCTGAACACAAAATTCAAAATGTTGTTCCATCCGTTCATTTCACAAAAATACATTACTGTGTCAAATTTTGCATACAACATAATTGTTTGCATTCTAATGTCACAATACAGATTGCATTTAATCGCATGTTTGATTGTGTCACATACGTATAAAAGAAAGAAAAAAAAAACAAAGAAAGGAAAAGTTATAAAGCATTGCTCAACTTTTGCATTTCGTTTGTGTTGATAGGGTAAATATGAAAGAAAGTTGGAGAAACTTCTTAAAATTACTGGACGGAAAAAGCAGCTATTACTGAATCTCACAAAACTTAAGAAACATTGATGGTACTTGAAATGAAACATTCGATATCAAATATTTTTTACTTTTTAAATATATTCAATGCGAATTCATATACATTAACTGATATATTGGGTGTCTGCATTAATTGTAGCTCAGCAACTAATTTCTTAATCGTTAGAGGCAGGCATATTCTTCGAATTAAGAAAATGATTTCATGATTTTAAGATTATGTATTAATGAGAAATAAATATTAAAGCTCAGACCACTTCTGGAATAGTTTAAAATCAGCTAAAGTAATGATGTTCAAAGCTTTAGAATTCGGTCAGTTTTACTTGTCGATAAGAAAAATTTTTACTAAATAGGGCTAATAAGAACGAGAAACGGTATAAAAGTTTAAGACTTCATTATTTTTTTAGAAATACATTTATAAAAAATATATATAATAAAAAGCTTTAGGTTATTTCCAGCATTTTTACTTAAAGTATATGATTATTTCTGGAGGCAAAAAAATTAGATATTGGACCAAGATTAGAGTGTATATAAACACACAAAAATATTTTTAAGCAGATAGTATTAGATAGACAGACTCTCCATTAGAAAAGATTTTCAGTATTTCTTATTATGTCTTAATTCTAAACGTTTTTTATTATCTTGTTTTCATTTTTGCAATTATATAATATCAAAAAGCTTTGATTAGTAAGTAAAGTAACTATCAAGTAAAATAACTTTATATGTCGCCATTTTTAGAAATTTTACTTTATCTATGAATCTCTTAAATTCAGCTAGATATTATTAATCAACATAAAATCTGATATTTTAAGCAAGTAAAGTTTGTATAAAATCAAGTATAATTCAAATATACTAAATACAAAAATATAAATTCTTGAGTATAGTTAGAATGTGCAAAAAAAGCAACGATGGCATCAAGCTTTTGCTTTGATAAGAAAGATGAGTGTGAAAATCTCCTAAGTGATTATTTGATTAAAAGCTAGAAATTAACAAAATATATGTATTAAGGTATAAAGCATAATTAATTAGATGAAAAAATAAAAGCATAATGACTTCAACGGATTTAGTTTGATTTTGAGCAAGAAGTGAATTTTACGAGTAACTGCTGGTGGTAAATACGTATTTCTCCCCTTCTTTTTCAATTTTTTTTCAGAATCAAAAAATATTTTTAAAATATTATTATAAATTAAGCATATTATTTATCTGCTGTTTATTGTTTAATTTTTCCAATAATCGAGAAACACTGTTCGAAAAATACTATACAAAATGTGGAATATTTTCAATATTAATGGCTTAAAATATATGTATGAAGCGATATAATATTTTTATAAAACTGTTACTTTAGAATGGGCTGTATTTTAGGAATTTTTTAAGCGTTATAAATTTATGTGCATAAATTATGGGCCAAAAACTTCCATTCTTATTTTTTTTAATTGAACATTTATAAATCCCCCGTGCACCACAAAATATCACACGGAGCTTACAGAAGTAAGTATGTAACACATTACAAAAAGAAAAAGAAGAAAATTTAACATTTATGAAGGATTACAGATGTCAACAATAAATTTACAGAAATTTTCAAAAGCACTTCTAGTGGAAACAAGTTGGTGAAACTCTGGCGGCCAATTTATATTTATGTCCTTGAGGGCCAGTCTTAGGATCTGTCTTTCTTTGACAAACTTGGAACATAGAAGGAGCACATGTTTAACATTTTCCTCCCCACCAATATTACAATCGCAGGAAGATGACGGAAACAAATTAAATTTGTACAAATAACTTTTAAAGTTACCATGACCAGTTAGAAATTGGGTTATTTTGTAATTAGTATAAAACTGATGGCATGACAGTCTCTTATCAATGGATGGAAAATTTTTTTGTTAAGCTCCCTTTATTTGAAAGGAGATATTCTTGATTCCAAGACTCCGCCATTTTTCCTCTCGTAATCTTCTTGTAAAAGGATTTAGGAATATTAACGTCAATGTCGATTTTGCGCTTAGTGGCAGCTTTTGCAAGTCAATCGGCCCGCTCATTTCCATAAATGCCCGTGTGTCCACGAACAAATGCAACAACTATTGAGATATTTTTATCGTTCAGGCTTTTAATTTGCTTTTGGATTTCAACGATTATGTTGTTAGACGAAGAAATACACTTCAGAGAATCCAAGGATGATAGATAATCGGTACAAATAAGATAGTCTGAGATTACACTATTTTATGCAGCGATTCATTTGATGGCGAAGTTTAAACACAAGAGTTCAGTTACAAAAACTGTGCATTCATCACGAATTCTGAATTGGAAGTGCTCGGATTCAATACCACTTCTGAAAACAACAAATGCGAAACCAACTCTACCATCAATTTTACTGCCATCAGTATAGCAAATGACAGGAAAAACCTACTTGGTTTTATCACTAAATTGAATAATATTGATATCGGTTCTCTCTGAGGGATGAGGGGAAAAAGATGGAAAAGATTCCATTCTTATTAAAGCATCAAAATGGAAATGCTGGAAAAAGACATACATATATAACTAAAATTCCAGAGAATAAAAAGGAGCATGATTAATTAATACAGAGGGGTTATAATTAAAGTGAAAGTTTTTGAGGGATACTAGAAAAAAAATTATTTGGAATATGTTAACGAAACTTGGTATTTGTAATATTGGTATCATTGAGAAACAAATTATGCAATAAAAAAAGTCAGCCCAATTTTTTCGATAGTTGGCATTATTTTATTGATGCTACTTTGTAAACTAAATTATAGTATATTTTTCTTTGTTAAAAGATATGAAGTGAATTACTACAATATGTGCTCAAAATGTGAGCTCCCAAATTCAATCGAATGCAAGACAATGTGATCCATAGTAGTACCTTATGTTTCTAGGTGAATGTCCAAGACGTGCATTTAATGATGCATTTTGAATCAATAACAAAATTATATTTTTTTGGAATGCTATCTTTTAAATATCTCCACTATTAGAAGTCACAAGAATAGAAATCAGAAGAACAGGGTGGCCTAGCATCTCGGACATATTTGCTAATCATGCGATCTTGTCCAAACGTTTTGGGAAGCAATTTTTTAACAGACTGTGAAACATGAACTGGATTCTATTCAGCGTAAGTGTTTAATTTAGATTTCTTTTTTGTAAAGCAGATTTCATATTATTTTCTATAATTTTACTGTAAGTTGTGCCTGTAATGATATACCCTATATTAGCCCTGTTGTTAAAAGGTTTTCGAAAAAAAATAGACCGATAATAAAGTCAGAAATTGCACTACACCAAAATTAACAAGCCCTAAATGCAAAGGTTTTCTAAATATAGTATGCGAGTTGGATGAGCCAATATTCTGCAATTACGTGTGTTAACTTATCCTCATAAAGTGAAATGCATTTCAATAATTCATGAAATCTTTCGGATCCATGATTTGTCATCTTCAATTTTATAAAAATGAAGTCGCAAAAATAATTTCTTTGTTGTGAATCACCGGTCTGCAAGAGCTGCTTTGCTTTAATTTTATATGAATAGTACCGTAAAATGGACAGTGAAAAATTTACACAGATCGACCATGATAAAGTCTTTGCTACAGTTGTATTGATAAAATCTTTGCTACAGTTGTATTAATGAAGTCTTTGCTACACTTCTAGAGCTTACATGTCACTGATTTACTGACAATGAAGCAATTGCAACCCTAATTTCTTCCACAACTTCCTGATTCACAGAGCTTCATCTTCTAGTTCCAGTACTAAAATTTCCTAATTTACTAATCATTTTCCTCAAGCCAGTCATAAATATTATCTATTTCTAAAACATATTTAAAGAGAAGATATTCTTTTAAAGCGACAGCATAATTGATATTACTTTAGTAAAAACATTTTACCAGCAAAGTATCCTCTATCGTTGACACAGTCACGGTTGCAGTTTAAAGCTGTTTTTATTACCTTTATAAGCAAAATGTTCTTTAAATTGAAATGACAAATTAAGCATTTTGACATAATTAAGAAAGAAAGAAAGCTTTAAGAAATTGTAAAGCCATACACTGGAAAAAATTGAACTAATTTTTTTGTGTCATGTTATTTATTTCTTCATTGTGTAAATATTTCAAATACCAAATTTCTTCAACATACTCCAAATTCTTTTTTCCAAGTTTTTCTCCAAGTTCCTTCAAACATTTGTACTTTAATTATAACCATCTTCTATATTTATTTGAAGCTTGCTAAAGACATTTTTCATACATGCAAAAACATTTTATTAGTATTGAACTAATGATTCATCACAGTTCTGCTAAGCCAACTACTAAGCCAGTTACTACTATGTTTATTGGAGTAACTGTTAAAAAAATTAAAGAACTATGTAAATTGATATAATTGTACGAAGCATTTTCATAACGAAGTTTCCTGAAACTTAAGAAAGAAGATTTTTCATGAAATAATTATTATATTTATAGCAACGAAAGAGACCATATTTAGAGTGAATTCTAAGAAAAATCTTTCTCTTTATTTACTTCTGGCATTGAAACATTTTTTTTAACCTTGTCATCCTACTATTTCCTATTTGAAATAATTTTAGCTCATGCTCTGTGAATGAAGCTTCCGTTTCCTCTTTCTGTATTGATTAGGACCACATGTTTTTCTAGAAAATTGTTCGAAACAAATTAACAAACTATTAACTATTATTAATTAACTATTATTATTAATTAACTACAAATTAACTAACTATTAACAAACAAAAATATTTACTAAACAAATATAAATGTATAAATTATTTGCTAAAATCGAAGAAGAGAGCGATAAATGAAGACACATTTTTTAGATAGTGAACAAAAATCTTCGCATAAATAACATTTATGTATGTTGCAGCTAAAAAGCACCTAATAATTTCGATAATAAGAAGAAATTTAAATTTTTACCGACTCTTTCTGCAACAGAAATTTGCAAAAGTCGAAAAAAAAAAAAAAGATTGAATATTTGAAGATGAGACATATAATAATAAGTTCGCTTCGGTTCCACGAGTTTTCCAGAATTTTAGTTTAAATTCAATTCAACTTTAGATTTCTTACAATGAATGTGATCTTAAACGTAAATCTTTAAGTATTAACTCTAAAAAAGTAATGAGGTATGCATAATTGTTTTTAGTAAGAAAATAATGGAAAAACTGCAATATACATTCTTAGGTAATGAAATTTTTATGTATCAAATATTAGGTAGATTCCTGTAAGAAGACCACCTCTTGCAATGTTTCTCATGATAAGATTTCGGGAAAATTTCTTCAATTTTTCACCGATTATGGTCCTTAAAATCCAAAACCTCCCTTCGTTCAAAAACATGCGTATAACGCTTTGCCCATGTTATCTTGTGAACAGGTTAACTTGCGTAGTTTTGCTTAGATTTTAACTGACTTGGAATATGTTATCAGAAATGTAAAAATCTCGGACGATATCGTAAATGGCCTATCTAGTTCGAAGGGAGTTGAAATTGTGGGGGGTTAAAATTTTCCTTTCACTATAAGTTTCTTAATATTGAAGATAGAAAAATAACTCCAATTAGCCACATTAGCGCCTCATTAAGACGAACAACTTTTGTGTTTGAAGTCTTTCGATAACTGCTATATCTTAGAAGTCAGGGGCAGAAAAATAAATTTGTAGGTTTAATTGACTGTTTCGAACATCAACGGTATATGCTGCCAGATAGTAACTTAGATGTCAAAGAATCTACTTTTGCCTTCCAGCTTGTTGAGAGGAATTACTTTCTTGGATTGGATCCAGAATTTTACTTAAATTCAATTCAACTTTAGATTTCTTATCGTGAATCTGGCTCTTAAACGGAAATCTTTAAGTGTTAATCCTTAGAAAAATGAGTTATGCATAATTGTTTTCAATAAGAAAAGGATGGAAAACACAGCAATGCACATTTTTAGGGTAATAAAATTTCTATAAATCAAAATTTCTAAAAGCCTAATATTTTTTTCTTGTTGATGTTCGATTTTATTTGATAAGAAATAATAGTTGAGTTTGCTCAAGAATTTTATATTCCATTTGAAACTTTTTTTTTCCCTGTTCGAAGCATGAAGAAAAATTCGAAATTCGAGAAAGTCTCGGCTAATCGCGGAGTTATGGCCTTTTTCTACATAATATTTTATTCCCGTGTAGAGAAAGAATGAGCTGTACACGAAAGAAAAAAAAATGAGCCGTAATCCTAACTTTGCAAATATACTATATCATAAATTCACATTCCTTCCTTTCGAAATCGAATGCGTAACTTCGATAACACACCAAAGGCGGAACTGACTCAAACCACTTTACCTCAAACCGACCTCTTACCCATCTTGTCTTACCTTTCGCCGACATTCACTTTCACCACACAACCTTGCGAAAAGACTGGTTTTTATTGGTTAATTTACGTTTTTCTTTTTCGAAACTCTTCGCTCTCTGCTGACCTAGCTGTGCTAGGGAGGGGGGGGGACTTGAAAAAGGGGGAAATTGTTAAGTCCGTTTGAAAGAAAGAAATGAAGTGTTAAGTTTTTTTAGGGGATGGATGCTGTCAAATGCGGTTGCGGATAACGGGGAAATGTGTAAACCCAGAATGGACAATTGGACGTCATTTAAAAAGCATGCATTGATTTACTCAACCTCTTTTTAATGGAAGCCCGATTCAGTTCCAGTCGCAGAACGGATTAAAAGGGCATTTCTATAGGATGAACTGCAAAACTGTTTTAAGATTATTAAGTACGTAATTTTTTATTTATTTACTTTAATAATTAAGTTCTAATTCATTCAATTATTGATTTTAATAAACATAGTTAAAAAAAAGCACCAATCAAGGTTTTTCATGACGAAAAAGATTTTCAAATACAATAATTAACATTCTATATTTAATTTTGAGAAATATTATACTATATTTGATAGTTAAAATTAAAGTTGTTTATTTTTTATATTATTGATAATATATTTGATTATTATATTATATTATTGATATTGTACTTGATTATTATATTATATATATTGTATTTGATTATTATGTAAATTCAAAATATTATATTTGAGCATTATTATTGTTCCCTAGCTAATTACATCATTTTAGTAAAATGCTTATTCAATGTATTAATATTAAACGTATTAGTAATAGTTTATCCAATGCATTAATATTTGTTTATTCGAAGTAATTTTTCATTACGATGTTTTTTTAAATTCTAATTATGTAATACAATATAATATTATTAAGTTTTTTTATGCAAGGATTTCAGAAATATAAATAGTTCTCAAGGAGTCAATAATTGTTTAATAGTCAATGATTATCCTTGAATGCTGATCGTGATTTAATAATATCAAATTCAATCCAAAATGTAAATATGTAGGTAATTCTCCCGATATTAGCCATTCCATGATTGATAGGGAACAAGTTCGAAGGCTTTTCAGCCATATTATTTCAAAAATCGATATTACTGTCTATTTTCAGTAATGGAAATTCTCTGTAATATTGCGCATGCGCTAGGAAACGTTTATTTCATTAAAATAGGAGTAAGATGAAAGTTGAATCAGGTGATACTTACATATTATTTAGGAATATCAGTGGAATAAAACAGCACAGAAATCACGAATAATTCTCAAAAAATGAACGAGCCTTATGAACAATAAATATGCAGATTGTGGATTAAAATGATTTGGTTTTTAATTTGTAAATTTTTTTTTAAATGAGAAGTGAAAAAAAAACGAAAACTCATGCAACGGTACGTTGTCAAGGCTTAACAAAGAAATCTAAAAATGCTCTCATTTTACTCACTACATATCACCCCTACATGGGATAAAATCGTACAAAAGTCATAGTCTCGGAATCCTGAAGCAAATGGTAATACACGATTATGCACAAGGATGCTCATCAAGGTTTCATTTTATTTGAAAACATAAAATTAATTTTATTCTGCATTTGTGGTATATATTTATATGTAATTGAAAAATTAACTGTGTGCAGTAAACTTACTAATAATATATGCATATAAATATATTTTTTAAAATAATTTCCTTTGAAGCGGAATCTAGTCATTCAATTATATTTTTGATAGCATATTTGTTTGTCTTTCTCACCGACATGTTTATTCATTAATGCGAGCAATCTTATAGGAATTTCAAATAATTGCATCAATTAATCACTCTTCTTTTTAATGTGACACAATACCACTTTCATCAAGATCATCCGCTGAATGAATACATCGACACATGGTATTCAGTAAAGAAAAATACTCTTCTGCAAAATTTCGGATCTTATCGAATCCAAATGACGAAGTGTAGTGTAATATAATAGTTAGTGCAAGAATTTAAAAGGTTATTAGATTCCAAAATTATTTATTAAATGAACTAATCTTAAATGCTTTTTTTAAAATGTATTCCCTAGTTTCTGATAGAGATAGAATAATACTTTAAAGTTTATTTTCCTCTTAATTGCTGCTAGAAATTAATTCACAATCTATTAATCTCCTTCCTATTAATGTGCTGCATGTTCTAGTGATATTGCATCAAACAAAACTAAAGTAGCATATTTAAAACAGTATGATAGAAAAATTCTCGAATATAATAAGCAGGTAAAATTGTGTCATTAAAATGGAAGAAATAATTACAGGAAAATTATCTCCATTTGTGCATTATATCCAAATTTAAACTATTATGTTTTTAATTAAAACATTAATGTGCTGTTATGAGCCATTATGAATATTTTTTCATACCATAGTACATTTATGGGTTTATAGTGCTTAAGATTAGGGAATAAGGGAATTAAATCCAATGTTAAGTAAAATAAAATTATGTTTTATCTAAAAGTTAATTACTTGTTATCATGCTAATAAAGGATAATGTAGTTTTTAATATTACTACTTATATTTATGCATTTCATTTTGAAGAAAAATGATGGCTTTTTGGGGATGGACTTCGTGACTGTTTGCAGTGGTATGATAAATTGCATCTGGGGATAGCATAATGTGCATTTAAACGAGAAGTCGAAACGAGAATTCTCCCGCTGACTTTGTTTACATTTGCGACGATTGCAATGAAAGTGCGGTTCATTTTATTAAGAGATTATATAGGATGCCCCAAGAAAGCGAACAAACGTTTATTTTCCTAAACATCACACCTATAATATGCATCTCTTCAGATATATTAAACACTTTATTTAAATACGATGTTCGAATGTATGAAAATATTTTGGAAATGGAAAATTGAAATTAAAAAGTAAAAAAAAAAAAAAATGTTTTTATACAGTTCTCATAATGTAAAATTTTCAAAAAGCAAGACATTTTTTTACATTCTTTGTTGTCCACATAAAGTTACCCATTTCTATCAACCAAATTGCTGAGATATGCTTATTTTAAAATTTAGCTAGAAATATTTATTATATTCAAATTTTATTATAAACATACATTACATCGACATTTGAGAAATGAAATGTTTTAGATATTTCAAAGAGCTAATGGAATACCGAAAAAGATGATGATGCAATTATGTATGTGATATTAAACTTTTTGAAAGAATGGCACCATTTAGTAATGAGGAATATTTTGAAATGTATATTTATACTTCATATACTTTATGCGGTTATATTATATGCTTAATGTATATTGTATGTCCTAAATGTAGAAGAATACTAACATAGTTTTCCAAGTTTTCAATATTCTTCAAGAAAATTTAATTACAGAGAGGTTTAGTAATTGCAAATCACAATGTTAGAGAAATAAACATTTTGGCTTATTTATTTTACAACAATATGCTGAGTGGTGAATGATATATTTAATTAGTTTTGTATGGCATCGTCTCTGAACTCTTTGGCCTTTGTCAGTACTTCTCTGTACTGAAGGCCGCAAATAAATAGCTTCTCAGCACACATCAGCTATAAGACGATGGTTGGATGCTGAATTAATAAGTGAATTGGCTTACAAGGATTTTATGAATTTCCTCCTATATCACCTGACTTGACGCCTGTTGATTTTTATATATATGTTGCTTGCGCTCTTCTTCATAAATTCATTCATCTTCATTCTTTCTGTCCATAAAATACTTCCAGTAGAAGCAGCAGATTTTGGCAGAAGAATGCAAGAAGCTAACTTTGATGGCCAAGTGTTTGAGTTGGATCACGTGTACGCAAGCATTATTAGAAGAAAGCTACTTTACGACTTTAAATAAGTGTCGAAGGTGTTCATCTTGGAAAAGATTTTTAAGCATTTCAATTAATATATTATTTCATAATTTTTCAAAATTTAATGAGAATTAATAAATGCATCATATGCATTATGATGCCGCTCTTTTAATTAGCGATATTATTTTATACGGCGATATAATTCCTGTAAGAAAAATAATGGAAGACTCTCTCAAATGTCAATTTTGAGGAGTGGAAAAATCGTCCAAATCCATAAAATTTCCTTTTAATATCTCAGCAAGTTTTACAGATTGAAAAATGATATTTCATCTGCTAATTGTTTCTCTGGGTAATAAAACAAGAAAATATGCTACAAAGATATTTAAATAAAAAGAAATGGCATTTCATTTTTAATACTGCTTATACATTTAATGGAGAATATGACCAATGAGAAACTAAGCAATTAAGTCTACATAACTAAAAGCTACAATTAATTAAAATATTGAATATCCATTGATTTCTTTTTAATATGATAATATTTATAATCAGGTCTACTATCTGTAAATTGTGTTATACGCCATGCATTATGTAAATGTTCAAAATACTCTACAGGACAGACTGTTGGGCCTAGAACTGCCAAAGTTGGGCCATGGTGATTTCTTGAGTCATAGATTCTCAATAAGTAATAGATTTTAAAAAT
Source organism: Argiope aurantia (assembly GCA_026543865.1). NCBI lineage: Eukaryota > Metazoa > Arthropoda > Arachnida > Araneae > Araneidae > Argiope > Argiope aurantia. The sequence goes on from JAPMOR010099059.1 coordinate 779,700, forward strand.
TTATATCATTTTTAATTAAAAATTATTAAGCATTTTAACTTTTTTTTTCTCAGTAATTATATTCGTATTAGTGTACTAAAGCCCTTTTTACACCATTTTAAAATATAAGTTTTTTTAGTGATGCCAATTTTATTTCCAAATTTTTTTATATATAATTTTAATGATATTTTAAGTGCATTTATAATGTTAGTTTTTATTTTTTTAATTACTGGATCTCTACTAACCGGTATATCAACAATATTTTAATTTTAAAGCTTTGGTTGGACATGTTTTACTTTTGGTGCAAGCAATTCGCTTTGAGACCCCGGGGAAAACCCCTTGCCCATCGGCGGACGATACTTGCGTCAGCATCACCTCTTGTTCCGTTGCCTTGACCGGATTCCGGAAGGGGGAGCCCCCCAAGGTCTGTGGATGGAAGAAGGAAATACCCCTCGTTTGCTGCCCGCAGGACAGTGAGGATGACAATGAACCGCCGACAACAAGAAGGAAATCTGGAATGATCAGCTCTATTAGCGCAGAAGGTAGGAACAGATTACAGATATTTAGATTTATGCATTTTTTTAAACCTGCTGTAATTAAAAATTGCATTTTACCTAAAAAAAATAATTAAATATTTACCACTTCTTTAATAAACTTTGAGCTAACTAAATGTTAATTATACTGATTATTTTGAACTTTCAGTTTACAAATGTTTTATTAAAAGTATTTATTCAAGACGCGTACAAAGTTATTAATTAAATTTATCAATTAAAATTATGATTAGAATTTAATTCATAAACTTATTTCACCTAAAGAAATTAATAAAATATTTGTCACTTCTTTAATAAGCTTTGAGCAAGCTAAATGTAAATAATCATTGTTTTGAACTTTTGGTTTACAAATGTTGCATCCCAAGTCTTTATTCAAGATGTGTACAAAATTATCAATTAAATTTATTAATTAAAATTATCATTTAAATTTATTTTCAAAACTGTTAAGTGCAAATAGAATGGGTGAGTGAAAATTCCTAAGTGATTTAAAATACCAATGTTCGGCCGCATTAACCGAGCATCGGTGTTTCAAGATCGAGAAAGATATTGGAAACATTAAAACGGGAGGTCTTATCCCCCTTTTCATGCTTTCCAGGTGTTACTCCTTCCGACTACCGATCGATGGTGATTGGTCTAGCTAAGCAGCATTTTCGCTAATATGAAAAAGTTCAAAAAAAGGGATTGAATTGTGGATTGCCTCAAAAGACGCATCATTTTCTCGAAATGGTACTCGAAAAATTTCAAAGAAATTAGGAAAAGTAATAGCTAGCAATCGACATTACTTTGATCATGAATAGGCAAACACTATTTAAGAGTAAAGCATCAATTTTTTGGGGTAAAAGCGATGGCAGCACAACTGTATATCTGATGCATGCACTATTATATAAGGGAATTAAATGGTCATGACTGATTGATCAGTAAATTAAATAGTAAAAGATATTTTTCAGGTTGTGGCTTTAGAGATGTAAACCCTTTACCACTTGAAGCGGAAAGTATTCGTGAATCAACGGATGATCAACCTGTCGACATAGAACCCCGAAAGGTCGAAGAATCCACCAGTCACATTCCTCCCACTTTTCCAGATTTTTCCTTCACATTTCCCGTTATGTCTGCTGTAGGGGGAGTGCCGACTACACACAAATGGCCTTGGATGGTGAGTACGAAAGCTACCAAATTTTCTGAGTTTAACTCCGACTGCTGTAGAAGATAAGTGAGTACTGATTTGGAATAAACAGTGCTCACCCACAAACTAGAAAACGTTCCAAAAACTAGATCACCCCAAATTATATGGGCATCTGGTCAAATAACAACTGACACTAGTAGCAGTACTTGCACATTAAAATTATTTAGAAAAATCAATGAACCAGTTGTCCAGACCAAACATTTTTCGGGTTTTACTAATTGTTTATTCATGTCAAAGATCATCATCTCGATATGGTATCAAAGATCCCTTACCTTCCACCACAATTCATTTTTTGAGATAGATTAGAAAAAATTTCATAGTATATTATCTATGAGAAAATATTGTGCCAAAGTTCGCCAACAAAAACCACTGAACCAATTTCGATAATTTTGGCTTCACATGAGAGCTTATGACTTCAAGAGGCCATCAATAGTCGCCCGAGTTGCACTATCTTCCATTATTGAGAGACACAAATGAAAAAAAGAATGAAACTTCACTGTATATATTTAAGGAAAAATACTGCAACATAGTTCATCAGCTCCAAAATCGATTTCAAAATATTTTACTTCAGATGAATGCTCACAACTGTTCATCCCATCATAAATAGTCTTCTGCCCTCTTTCCTCTCAATATTGAGATACTTTGCAATATAAAATTCTGGCACGGAATTTAGTCTCAACCATTGGTATGATTTCGTCAATTTTCGAAGCCAAATTGAAGATTTTTGTTCCCTTTAAAACATAGCAAACCAATCAGAATGGTCTACTGTTATTGTGAAACATTTTCTTATATTACTGTAGCTATTTTTTATTATACTTTTTGTGATAAGATGTATTTAAACACGGTTGGTTGATGTGACTGAATTAATTTTTTCAACCAGATGTCGGTGATTATATTAATGAAATTAATGTTACGAAATTGATGAAATATATCCTATTAAAATAAAAGAAATTTTTTTTTAATTATGACTATATAACAATGGTTAATGTATTGGAAAACCGTGGCCAATAGCTACACTTGCAAAATGGCGAAATCAATTGGCTTCAAAAATTGGTAAAATTGCACCAGTTGTTGAGTTTGGACCTTCAGACTAAGTTTTAATTTGCAATATCACACAAAAGACAAAAGTGCAAGAAATAGATGTCTCTTGATGAGTTATGACTTTTATACACGAAACTGAAATCGTCAAAAGCAATACATTAGATATTTTATTTGGTGATTGTGACCGGCAAACTTGGTTATAGATTCTCTAAGCAGAGTGAAGTAATTCTTTTAAAATTTCTCTCGGGAAAAAGAAGGTATTTGAGAGAAGGACCTCTTTCTTTACATGAAATTCAAGTGACAATTGGCTGCTAAAATTGCAAGTTTATAAGCAAAAAAGTTGTGATGTTATCATTATTCAAGAAAATAGAGAGACCGTCTAATAATAGCAAACGCAAGTGAGAAACCCTTCAAATGATGATTTTTTAAAAACTAAATCAACTTATTTTCTAAAAGTTTTAAATGAGCTCTTTAACAATAAGAATAAAAAAGTGGACAACTCACGACATTTTAATCCAATATGAATGAATTATAAAGAAGAAAGATGATGAAACTATTTTGGTCTTTAGACAACTCTTAATGTAATGCTTATATTGGTAGCCTGCACCTAATGTTAAGATCATTAGAATTTTTTTAAATCTATCTCTCTTGTTGTTGACTGTATTTTATACCATTTCTGACCTAGTTTAATCGATTTCAACACTAAATTATTTGATTTTAAAATTTAGGAGAACTAATTATAAGATAGGTTGTTTTTAAATATTGTTTTTATTTTTTCTATAATAAGTACAATATTCGGATAAAACTAATTTGTTATGGAACGAAAAAAGTATATTTTAGAGAATACTTTTATGCTAATGCTGATTCTAAATAAACAATATAATATATATAATTCAAAATAAACAATATAATATATATAATTCAAAATAAACAGCCATGAAATAGTATAACCATTAATAGTTAATTTAGTATTGCAAAATTATAGTTTAACAGTTAAAATTTGTAAAAAGCTTAGTTTGATAAATTTATTTAAATTAAAAATATTTTAATATATTTTGAGGTGTTGCTAATTTTTTATTTGATGTGCCGCCTACAATTTTTAATTACTGAAATACATTTTGATGTCCATTAGTATCATTAGCTTTATTATTTCTTAATTTTACATAAAACGCCAATCTGTAATCAACAAATTAGAATAAACTAAATTTTGCTTTATTAAACATACGCGTTGGCAACTAATTTATACTTATAATCAAGTTTAATGTGTGTGTGTGTGTGTATGTGTATTTTGGCGCTCTACAGGCCAGACCATTCAATCTACAGTTACTAAATTTGACGCGTGTATACCTTGGAGGCCGGGAATGTGCACCTGGGGGTTATTTTTTCGAATTTTTTATTGGAATTTTATTTATTTAAAATTTAAGCGAAATTTTGGTGTGTTTCTGCTATAACTTCCGAAAATATTACCGCACAACAAAGATTTTTACATGAAGTTAAAGATCAAAAATTTATCTTTTAAATGATACCAATGTTTTAACCTTAAAATTAAATTTCTATTTTTAATGAATTTTTAAAGAAATATTTTAACTATGTTTTTCAATAATTTTTTTCGTAAAAAATAAAAAATAAAATTAAGCACGTTTCGCATTCATGGGAAAAAATTAGCTTTTTTCAAAGTGTTGCCATCACATTGATTAAAGCTCCAATTAAAAATAAATTAAATCTTTTCGGAAATGAAATATGCAAAAATATAATTTTCGGCACGTGATTGTAGGAAATGAAACAAATTTGAAATATTATTTTTTCTAAAAAATAAATTCAAGAAAAATTATTTTATGATCTTTTACACTCACTATATTATTAATCCAATAAATCAGTTTTATTTAAAGGCAAGTTTTGTTTAATATGAACAGGATATCCATTCAAATCAGGGCCACACAGCTAATTTGTAAACCTTTAGTAAGACACAGATCTGCTAAAATGATCTAAATGGAAAATGATTATATTTTATGTAACTTGATTCAATAAATGCTCTAATAAATAAATAATTTTTGATTTTACATAAAGCTTCTGCTGTGGAAATCACGATTAACAAAATGTTCTTGAAACACTAATATTTTAAATAAAAAGAGTTAATTTCCAATCAACTAAATAAATCACTTAAACTGACTGAATTATGAAAATTTGAATATCACTATTCAATAAAAAAAGAATAATTTTAGATTTTCCATCGGTTGTTTCAAAGAAAATACGCCAATCAGCGCGCAGGTTTCTCAAGATTAATTGGCCTAAGGTTATGAAAATGTTGAGTTTTTCTAAATTTTTAACATTCAAAACTTTATAAATAAGTCTTAGTTGATCGTGGAAAATAGAAACATTCATTCATTTATTTAAAATTTGGTGTGTCCAGAATATTTCTCAGAATATGATACCTTACTGCATTAAATTTAGACTTCATAATTTTTGAAATATATTTATAGGCCAGAACAAAATATTATCATTGATTTCATTTCAATTTTTTTTTTGAAAGCAAAACTAAAAACTGAATTTTATGCTGAATCTTTGAAATTTTTGTTGAATTATTCTTTGAGATATTACATAAATTATGAAAAATATTTTGTAGTTCACATAAGACTTAAATATCGAGCGATTCTGTTTGCAATACTCATATTCAATAATAATAATAATAATGAATAAATAACAATAACGATGACAAATAAAATAGAATGCTTGGTTTTATTAAAAAATATCTTTATATTAATTGCAATTTCATCATTTCCACTTTAAATTAAAGTTGAAGTTTTACAGGAAATGACAACAAATTAGCAAAATATATATAGTAAATTGAACGAAACGATCTAAACAACAGTATAAGTTTGGTATGACTATCAAAATTTGAAGATTAAAAATGTTTTGTTTGAGAATCTATTAAGAGACCAGTTACTTAAAATATTTAATTAAAAAGTGTAGCGAGCGGTAATACTGGCGAACCGGCTGGTCGCCAAAGGCGGCTAGTCTAAAAGAAACGCTTTCAAAATACAAAAGGTTAAAAGTTGATCGATAAAATAGCTTGATATAAATATATATATAAATAATTAAGCTCATTTTTTGTAAGATTAAATGGTACACTGCGCTATTAATTGGTGTATTTCTTATAGGTGGCAATATTTAATAGCAACAAGCAAAAGCAACTATGTGGTGGAGCCGTCATCGATGACCGACATGTCTTAACAGCTTCTCATTGTTTCGCAGGCAGAAGGTACGAATCCAACATTATATACATATATATGAATGCCCCTGCAGTTATAATATTTTTTAACGAAAAACTACTTTTATGTAAAAAATTATAATATTATAATCGTTTTATAGTTTAAAATCTTAATGATCTAATTTTAATTAAAAGTAGAATATTGGTCGAACACGGCGAATTTTAAAATTCTCCGATGGCTAATTTTTTTCAGGAGTATTAATATTTGCTTATTAATATTGCGAAATTTGTTTACAAATGCTGAATGAAGTAAAGGATGGTTGTTTGACCGACTGCATAGCTTAGTTTCATACACGGCTAAACTACTACTTTAAGACCAATAAATACCCTTCCAAGAGATATATTGAAAGAGAATTTTGAAAGAATATATAGTGGTAAGGTAGTTCAAAGCATAAAAATACTTTGTTAATTTCTAATTTATTGACTATTTAGTTAATTTTTACTTTGTAAAATTAACAAATTCTTTCTTTTATCTTAATGGATTAATTGGCAACTTTGGTTAAATTCGGTCCAGTTGTTTAAGAAAAGATGTGAAATATGCATATATATATGTAATGATATTTTAAACTCTTAAGTTAACCAAATTAATTTCCAAAATTTCATCTTAATTTAGCCCATCGTAACTTCATTCTAAAATATTCTCTTATTTCATGATCCAATTCCACTTTCGGTTTAATTAATCCCTTTGTAAAAATAATGCCCCATCAGTACTACGTATCAAATGAAAGTGATACTTTTGCCCTTATCAGAGGTCAAAAATGTATTTCATCTGCACGTGGCCAGAAATCCTATGTTATATAAGACTAGTGACAATAACCTTTATTAACATCAAGATGAGTAAAACCAAAGTTTGTATGCATTGTATAAAAATATGCAATTTTAGTCCAAACTTGATAAAATTTGAAACACGTATTCGTTGCCACAAGAAATTAGCTTTCAGTTTTTTGAAGAACTAAAATTAATTAAAAACAAAGGATGCTTTATTTATTTGCAAATCTTCTGAAAATATTATGATACAAAATTGTGTATTACTCAGTTTTAAAATTTGAAAGATTACCTTTTTAATTATACCAATTTTACTTCTGGCTTTTTCTCCAATTTCAATATTTTTTAAAAATTTAATTCAATGCACAGCATATAACACGGTTTTCTATTCAAACTCCATCTAAAATCGTTGTTCCAACCCACAATTCGATCCTTATACTTTTAAGAATGTTACAATTAGAAAGAAAAAAATGGGATTTTCCATTTTTTTAGTATATAAGTATATTGCATGCGTGGCAATTTGTAGTCGACTCATATTTTCCCGTCTTTTCAAATGCAAAGGTAAAATTAAAAATAAAAGTATTCTATATTAGTAACTTAACAGCCAGGAAAGCCAATATTGGAGGAGAACAAGCTAGTCGCCAAAGGCAGCTAGTATTTAATAATTCCAATTTTATATCATAATATAAGCTAATTCAAGCAAAAGTTAAGTTTTCATAATTTGGGTGAAGAGCATGGAAGGAGCTTGGAAACGTTTGATATATATCGGTTTATGGTGAAACGAGAATTATTTTGTACATTTGGCTATTTATATCGCTTTACAATTAGGGATTACAATACCGGGATACCGAATGCCGGTATTTTGAGCTATTTGTACAATTTTGTAATACCGGTATTCACAAGTTTAAATACCGTTTTTTCGGTATTTATTAGAAATGTTTTAAATTGTCTCCACTATGTGTTCAGGAATCGCCAACATAGCAAAATAGTATACGTTTTTGTTTTTATGTCTCACTAATTAGATTGTGAATTAAAATTTGCATCATAAATCAAGAGAACTGATAAAATACTGTGTGACAACGAATTGTAAAACCCTCTGCGCTTTTGCGCATGCGTTAGGATGGGTTTAATTCGACAAAATAGGGGTGAGAGGAAAGATGAAAGGAGGAGATGTTTACATTTAACAATGAAGACTCGCAGTTTTATGAGACGTAAACATTACAAACCAATCCAAAAAGCAATAATCGATTTAAACCTGCAAATTAATTTTTCAGATAGTGAATTCGACTTAATATCCAGAACTGTATCAGCTCTACTTCTAAAGACTTTATGTTGGAGAGATTCTAATTTATTAACAGCTAATGCAACAATAAATTTCATTTTGTAGTCATTGGCAGAACAGCGCACATCACTATCTGAAGAATTATATCTTACATCGAAAAATCGCACAGAAGAAAGGCATACCGAAATAGAAAATGTCTTACAGTATTTACATAGTTATAATGATTTTAAAAATGAAAATTGAAAAGAATAAATTAGACTAACCAATTCAAATCTGATCAAGTTTATAGTAAATTTTCTTACATTTTTTTACCCACAAACCTATCCACATTCAGAAGAATTATCGAATCAGTTATCGAAGATTATTATGACACTAATGTCGATAGTGAAAAGGAATTGTCTCGTAAAAAGAAATTAAAATTAGTAATAAATTTTTAAAAAATTCAACAAACCAAAATACAATACAGAAATCAGCTATATCCAAAACCATCCAACGAGAAATCGATTTATTTGAAGATGAGGGATTTAGAGGTAAATACTTGAAAAAAATATATCGCGCATTGCTAATAGTACCACCAACTAGCGTAGATGCCGAAAGAGCGTTTTTGACAGCTGGTAATTTTTTCACAAAATTAATTTTCCAGGCTTAATGACAGAACAATTGATACATTATGTTTTTTAAGATCACATTTCAAAAATTTGTAATAATACCACAGAGTGAATAGTAATATTTAAACTTTTTTGTGATTTAAATAAATAAGATGTTCCTTTACTTTTTTGTGATTCTTTATATACTGTTATAATTTATAAGTTATAAATTATTTTTTGTGATATTTACACTCTCTAATAAAACTGGCAAATAAAACAAAGAAACACCTGTGTTTTCTTTCTTTTTCTAAAATTTCTATTACCGGTATTAAGATCTAAAATTTACCGAATACCGGTATTGAATTTTTGGTCCGATACTGCAATCCCTATTTGCAATATACACTTTGCAACTGAGAGTGATCCATTGATTGGTTGATACGAATATTCCAGAAAAAAATTTGTAAAGGTTTGCTAGATTTATCTTTCTAAAAATATAATTTCTGAAAGAGCATAATTTTTTTTAATTAGACTCGCATCCATAAATAAGAATTTCCAGGTCTGATACGTCTTTATTCTTTTATCTTTATTCTATTTTTGAAACTCATCCTTAATAATGCGGCAGCCATAATGTGCACAAAAAATGTATTTCATATGAAACATTCATATGAAGCAATGAAAAAACATTATCAAAGAATATGCTGAAAACATTTCGAAAAGTTTATTAAATTTTAAAAAAATTGTATGAGAATTAAAAATATATGAGTATCACAAAAAATCACATTTTCTGACATGCATTTTAAACAGGTATAAAAATCATATTTGTGCAATAATATAATCCAATATTATAGTGGAGAAAAGCTGAAATTTTGATTAATTTTAAATTAAAAATCTCATTAAAATGTTCAAATATACTGTTTTTAATCAGCCCTTGGTACTCAAGAATCTAGTTTAAACGATCTGTCCTGTAGAACGAGATTGCTTTTTGTTATGAACTTCGCATGACATAATTTACAAATGCCATGCCAGCCTAGAAATGTTATTATAGTATAATATTTGTATTGTTTAATATTATTATAATATATGATATTATATAATATTTATTTGTATATATTATATTTGTATTATTATAATATATGATATTTGTTTAAGAATTATCATTATATAATAAGATGTTTTCGATTTCAAAATTCCAGTCTCAATCCGACTTTGTATACTGTAAAAATTGGAGAGATCGTCCTTGGCTCATCGAACGTCAGCTACAATGTCCAAGAAATCAAAATGCACGAGAACTACCGCCCTCGGTATTATTACGATGATATCGCCATCATCCGCCTGGCTGAATCCCTGCCGAGTGACGTCATTCCTGTTTGTCTGCCCGCAGAAGACACACTATCAGGAGGCGACAATGTTACGGTTTTAGGATGGGGAGATCTGTCCTTTGGTAAGGCATTAAATATCCTTTAAGAAAAGATGTTTGCTTTAATTATTATTTTAACTATCATCGGCATTAGTTATGAGTTTTTAAAAATAACTTATTAGTATCTTCCTATGTTTTGGTCCTACTTATGTTTGCAAGCAGATGTAATCAAATAATTTAACACTTGATATTATTTTTTTTTTCATATTTTTCGTCAATCCAAGACAAAAAGCAATAATTATCTGTCACTGTCTCTCCACACACATATATGTACATATACATACAGAGAGCGAGGGCCATTTTATCCCCATCTCTTAATGTGAAATAATTTAAACCTTAACTGTATTAAATTTGATTTTTAACTACTCCCCAGCCACTGACCGAGTGATCTTTGTTTTCACTTTAGCCTAATTTGGGAAAGTAATTTAACAGAAGCAGTTGCAAATTTCCTTCTAAGTTGATAAATCCTTTTGGTGATTTTGTTTTACTCTTCTTTTTCTACTTTGAATGTTTCGATAACATCCATGTGGTATCTTAGTGAAATGAGGGCGTAAGCTTCATAGATTAATTTGCTTAAGAACTTAACATTAATCCTTCAATTTTTTTAAGTAACATGCATGGGCTTAAAATAAGGGATGGCGGAAAAGGGAGTTTTGTATTTTACTGTGAATGCTTAACCAGTTTGTTTCTACATTTCAAACAAATATTTCCGTTTACGAGTGATAACTGCGAATGACGAGTTTACAGTCTGTTTCATTTGAAATATTGTTATATTCAAAATATATTCCTGTTCTCTAGCGATAGACGAAATTCGGATTTATTGTTTCTGCATTTTAAACATTGCTTGATTTGGAATATCCCCTCTCTTTAAAAATAGTAATTGAAACAGAAGTTTGTTCACTTTTTTGTTCACTTTAAGCAGAAGTTTGTTTACTTTAAGCATACGGATGATTAAAATCCCAATGAAAATTCTTAATTATTAGAGATAAATCTAGCACAATAGTAAAGTAAACCCACAGAAAGTAAGAATTGTTTAAATCTGCCAACAAAAAAAAAGCTATAAAACGTTTTATTCTATACTTTTCCCTCTTACTCTATTTATAAACTTTTCCTTCTGAGTAATATTCTAATTAGTTGCAAAAGAAAACAGCTTGAGATTGGAAAAATATTTAATGAAGTTATAATATTTATTTGCGTACTAAAAAGAATCTTTATTCAAATGGTTTCTTCAGATTTTAATTTATAATTCATTATTTTAAATCAATTCGTTCTTTAGATCACTACCAGGTGTCGCCAATAGTATAAAAAAGTTTGGACTAAAAGTTTCTAAATGACTTATTTAACTAATAGCTAAAATAATGAGTTATTATCGAAAATACATAGGTGTAAAAAAAACTGCAAAGCTTATCATATCAACATGAGAATGGAAACCTGGTTATCAAATTTCATATCTACAAACTTAGAATAAGTAAAGTTAATAATAATATTAAAAAAGACCATTTTGTGGTAAAAAAATCTATTTATATATTTAGTTATTTATCATTTCTGTTCTGTTCTGTTCTTTGTTGTTGACATGATTCTGAGGTGTTGTTTTTAAAATACTTTGTTTGTTTGTTTGTTTAATACCCTTTTAAGTAAGTGCTCGCAAGAATAGCATAATAAGTAGGAATGTAATGATAAGTAGCAACTTGCTTTGCATTGTTTCTGCGGATTGCATAACCGCTGTATTTCTGATATTTTACTTTCAGTTTTTTTCTTTTTTCTCGTTTCTAGTAACAATCATAAACTGAATACTCATTAACAATAGATGGTATGTTTGTAAGAACATATTCAGCAAATAAGTATTTAAATAATCAACTTGCATATAATAAACGATGATACTTTTCTCACTAATGTATACGCGTTAGTAGAAATGGAATATACATCACGGAGAACCATTTTATACGTTGTATTATTTCATCTTCGTTTATAATTCTGAATAATCTTTTTTATTAGTTATAATTTATAAATTTAAAAATCGTAGAACCAGTTTCCCATCTCCAATCACTAGCCCAATTTTGCCAATTCTTGTTTCATATGAAAATCCATTACTTCTAAACATGCCATCATTGTTTAGCTGTCATTAAAATATTCGAGATAAATTTAAAAAACACTATTTCACTGTATATATTGTGTGCGAAACATTCGCCACAGATGTTCCCAGCTAGAGCCATTTAACCGATTTCGAAATTTTTTATTTCGTATGGAAATCCATGACCCTTAGATACGTCAATATTTCAGTGTAAATTTTTTATGGTGAGAAATTGTGGCAGAGCTCCCCAGTTATAGCAGCAGTACTGATTTAGAAAATATTCATTTCGTATGAAAGCTTCTGACACCTAGAGCCTTCATCAGTGGTCTTCCACCATACTCCATTTTTGAGAAACATCGTAAAATAAAACTGTGACAGAGCCTCAAGCCTTAACAATTGAGCTGATTCCGTCAATTAACAGATACTGCAAACCAATTATAGTGCCAAATCCCTTGTTATGCAAGTTTAATTTAAAGCAGTGCTTTCTTTTGATTGTGATAAAATGTAATTCTTCACAATTAATTCTATTCAATTAATTAATTCTTCACAATTAATTGACATGACTAACAAGATGAACAAACAATTGGTCGCCGAAATTGGCAAATTATAGTTGCAAATCTAAGTTTAAATAGGAAAGATGAGTGAATTAAAGGGCACCGAAGATAATGATTGGAATACTTCAGTAAATATATGTCTATAAAAATAGCTTATGCACCAAGTTAGGATCTTATATCTTCTCTTCATTAATTTGTTCCACTTCAATTTTTAGGCGGACCAAGCACTAAGATATTGCAAGAAGTGGACGGATTGCATGTGGTTAATAACAAAGCTTGCAACTCCAAATTTAAAAAAATCTCAGGCATTCCGTTTCCAAGAGGCATCACAGAGACATTTATCTGCGCGGGTCTAGAGGAAGGAGGAAAGGACGCTTGCCAGGTACTTTATTTGCAAACAATTTTAGCAAATATTAACCCTACAGTGCGATCTATAGCCATTTGGCTGCATGTTTTTATTTCCATTTACATACTTCACATCACTGTTTCTGAGGGCAACAATGCTTGTTTGGAAATCTTTTTTTAAAAGTTTTTTCATAAACATTTGTAGAAAAGACCGATATATATATAGCAATAGTGGTGCTAGAGTTAGATTTAAAGCGGAAACTTGGGAAAATATCAAGATGGTGATTATATAAACTATTTTACCATTTAAATACTATTAAAATAATTTTTTGCTTGCTAAAAAATATATTTGTAAAACGGGGCTTTTATTCTTATCGCAGAATTCTTATATTGCGATATGTGTCACTAGGATATTGTTTAATTCATAAGTTTATTTAGCACATTTTAATTTTTTTTAAAAATTTCACACAAAAAATAATTAATAAGATTTTTAAATAATGTTCCTAATTATATGCATCTATTCAAAACACATTCATTTTTTTTGTAAATAAGTAAAAAGTCATTCATTCTAGAGTTAACAGATTAGTAAATGTAAAAACGATTTAAAATTGATACCCTTGTATAGTCTATGGTATGCGGTCTTGATATACGTGGGTTTTACTACAGCATTATTTGGAAGTAAAATATTAAATGATTATAATTAGTAAAAATGATTTGAAATTTATTGGATGGCGTTTTATGGTCTGCAATTATGGTATATATTGATTTTACCAGGCGAAGTATATGTACATGTTGCAATGAAATTTGACAACAATTGTTACAAAAAATTCTTTCCAGAAAGTGATGATGAGTTTCAAAGTAAAATACTAATTTTAGTAATTAAATTTACACGATTTTGTAAGAAATAAATGTTTCTAAATGCCTTTATCATCATGTCCTTTGGTATGAATTTTCTATAAGGAAAACTCAATGGCATCCAGCAAAATAAATAAATAAATAAATAAAAAATAATTAAAAATTTGTAACATTATTTTCAAACTAACTGTGTTTTGAATTGCTGTAAATTGATATCTCAGTGACTCAGTGTTTTTACAGTGGGTTTTACTTAGCATCTCTATTAGCATAAAACATTGTACAATATGTCCTTGATGTCTTGATATGTTGCTACAATATCATATGATGTCTTAGCAATATTGTTCGGAATTTTAGGCTAATAGGACTTTTTTCAATAATAATGTTTCAAAGAAGACTGTCTTAAACGGTCTTCTTATTTTCCTTCATTAATTCTCATACAAAATACGCAGTTGAATCCAGTTAGAAATTCATGGGTAGTAATTTGCGTGCATTATGTTAACAAACCTAGCGCCATGTTAGAAGGCAGAAACAAGCTGTCAAAAAGAAAATTAAAGAATGTCAACTATAATCATTTAAAGGAGCATATATATTTTTTGATGCGTTTAATACTGCAGTGAACTTTGATCACACATTTTAAATGAGATTCTATAAAATAAAATAAGAAATAAAAATTCATCGGTATATAGCCATAGGGTATAAACATATAAACAAAATTTTCATTCTTTAGTATCTAAGAAAGGAATGAATGCCATTGATATTTATCGAAATAATAAAACATATTTGAACTTCATTGAAAAAGAAAAATTTCAGGAAAAATATTTGTATAATGCTGTCAAAATTAACGTTGTTAATAAATATAATTAAAAAAACTTTTTTTTTAATTCTAAGGTGGCATCAAAATCATGCTTGTAGAATTATGTTTTTAAAAGTTCGTCTTATTTTAATTAATAAAATACTTAATATTTTCTGAAATATTTCCTTCTAGGTACATACGGTTTTATCTTTCTCTATTAGACGGTATAACTAAAGAATTCTGATATATTTTTCTCTTCTCAAAATTTAATATATGACACATTCGGATACATTTAATCCTTTTTTAAATGTTTTTAATGTCGCTCTTATTTGTATTATTTTCTTAGAGTTGATTCTTACTGATTCATTTTATTTGTGTCTTAAGGCTCATTTTAATTTTCAGATTATTTCATTTTGTGTTCTAGTTCTTTTATTCCTTTATATAATATATATAATAATGTAAATATTTTAAATTTTTCCTAACCTGTTGATTCTTTGTTTCTTAATTTGTCCAAGAGTACATATTTAACATAAAGCAAAATTAAATTGTTTTTATTTTGTTATATTTAAAAATAAGCAAATAATTTCTTCGTAAATTTTGATTTTCTCCATAAAAAGTCAAGAACATTTTTAGAAATTTTAATATGCTAAAAAGTAATAATATATTTTGGTGAACACGTTGGTAAGCATAAACATTCAACTGTAAATTAATTTCATTAAATTATGAACACAAATGTCCACATACAAAAAGCTTTATTAAAAACACAAAATCCGTTCTTTTTTATACTTATGCGTGGATCATGACATTTAAATTCATTGCCTTTTTATGAAAAATAAAATGCTTATACGTAGAAAGATACAGGGTGTTTCAGCGAATCGTTTCAAAACTTCTAAGAGGGGTAGAGTGCATCCTGACGAACCGAAATCATATACCCATGGGCAGTCAGAAATGCTTTCCTGACGCGGTAGATGGCGTTGTGCGAAAATACCGAGCATTCTTGCAGGGAATCTTCATTTCGCACAAGAACGCTAAGTTAGTAGGATGGATGATTACACGATCGCAGAGTTAGCCAGTATGCATTTGGCGTAAGGGGCTGCAAATTGTAGTGGGCCAGCCGCACAGCGTTTGTACGCGGAACGATATCCGACGAGGCGTATTCCCAGTCATAATTTCTTTGCAAGACTGCACCAGAGGTTAGCTAAGACAGATTCATTAGAAAGAGCTCACAGGGACAGGGTAAGAACAACACGGACTGCAGACGCCGAACAGAATGTGCTGCAGTATGTACAGGGGAATCCAAGAACGAGTACACGAAGTGTAGCAAACGCAGTCGGGGTTTCCCTTTGCAGCGTCTGGAGGATTCTCCGAGCACAAGACATGCATCCATTTCACGTGCAACGTGTCCAGACACAGAAATCGGAGGATTATGTACCTCGTATTGCTTTCGCACAATGGTACCTGGAAAAATGTGCTACAAATCCCCTTTTTCCTGCTGAAGTGTTGTTTTCCGATGAGGCATCCTTCAAAAGGGAAGGAATTTTCAACACGCATAACGACCATATCTGGGCGGTCGAGAATCCGCATGCAATACGACGTCGCGCAGCACAGAATCGATTTTCGGTCAATGTATGGGCCGGTATTGTGGGAGATCACCTCATCGAACCTTACCTGTTACCGGCTCGTCTAACCGGACCTTCGTACTTGCTCTTTCTGAAGCAAGTATTGTCACAGCTTTTGAGAGATGAATAGATTTCTACATCGACGCAACAGACAATATGGTTCCAACACGATGGAGCCCCTGCCCATTATAGCGGAGATGTTCGTAACTATCTGGATGTCACATTTGGTCAACGGTGGATCGGACGTGGGGGTCCCGTGTGTTGGCCTGCTCGGTCACCCGACTTATCATGTCTTGATTTTTATTTCTGGGGTCATATGAAATCACTAGTTTATGACACTCCTGTTGACACTGCTGAGGAGCTCGTTGTAAGAATCGCAGTAGCTGCCGGAGAAATTCGAGATATGCCTGGAGTATTCCAGAATGTTCGGATGGCCATGCGTCGGAGATGTGAGGCATGCATTGTAGCCCGTGGAAGAAACTTCGAACACTGACTTTAATCCATGTACCTTTTGCTTCTTTTCATATATTATTAAAACGATTTCTCATTTACGGTCTCTTTTCTTTATGGTGCTTCTGTGTACAACACCGCTTCAGGAAAGCATTTCCGACCCCACATTGCTCTATGATTTCGAGTTGTCAGGATGTACCCTACCCCTCTTAGAAGTTCTGAAATGGTTCACTGAAACACCCTGTATATTGCAATTAATTTCCCCCCCTTCGATATTTTCTGTTTACAATTCGCAGTTAAAAAACATAATGCAAGATTTCCTCATTTCGAGATTACTGTCAAACCACACCACCTGACCAAACTTTCACCATGAAATTGTTCAGTAAATTATAAATTTCTTTAATGGATTCAACAACTGTCGTTTCTATCAGATTAAAGGCACTATATTCCTTTTTAAGATATAGCTATATAATGGAATTGAGTATAAATTATGCTGTTACAAATTTAATAAATGATAAAATAATGAAAATTCGTTTTTTTTAAATTTATTTATTTTCCCATATATATAGAAAGAATAGCAATATATAGAAAGTTCATATATAGAAAGAATAGCAATAGTCAAAATATTCAAAGTCTGATCTTCAATGATGAATCTCCGCATTTTAGACCTTACTAAGTTCGAAAAACCAATTTTGGTAAATGTCCGTCTGTTTATTTGTTACAAAAATAGCTCAATAAAGCTTTGATCTAGACGGATGAAATTTTTTATAAGTCTTTATACAGAATTTGCAGATTTCTGTCAAATTTTGAGCTAAATTCGCTCAGAAAAAGTCTGTCTGTTAGGCTGTCCGAATATAATTTAATACGATAACTACAAAAAGATAAAAATTGATACACAGAATAAGCATCTATAAGCTAGACACCTATCAAAATTTTAGTCAAATCCAACAAGGCATTGACCGTTTGTACGTCTATACTTTTAGAAACATATAAACGTGATAACTCAAATATGAAATATATCAAATCTGGTATGTGGTTTTGAGAATAAAAGTGTAATTTTGTGACAAATTGTTGCTTCAATCAGTTGGGGAAAACGTATCTAAAACACAATTCAATTTTCAAATATTAACCGCATGCCAGGAATAAAAACCATATGCCAAGTCATTGAATAACTCGCCAAGCCTTACACGTTAAATTCAGTAAGAATTCTAAATTTACGTCAAAGATTAATTTTAGTAATTATTGTATCCCAATACTATGCAAGGCGATCTCTGAGATAACACCTTTATTAGAGGGTATGCGAGAAAGTTTTGAGGAGACTACTCTTGCTGTTTTATTTATTTATTTATTTTCGTTTTTACCACTTTTTTTTGACATGTAAACACATTTTTGGAAAATGCCCGCTTGATTGTGAATAACGCAAAAATGATTTGAATTAGAGAGCTGGAGTAAGATATGAGATCTTCACACGAAATTTGTTGATTTCTATCAAATTTTGTACCAAATCTACCCAGAGGAAGACTGTCTTACGAATATACGCTAACACGATAACTACAAAATGAATATACGCTAACACGATAACTACAAAATGAAGAGAGAGATGGATAGATAGAATTCGGTACACAGATTAACCTCAATACTGTAGACTCCTATCCAATTTGAGCCGAATCCCAAGAGAAATGAACCGATTGTCGATCTGTACTTTCAGAAGCATGCAAACGTGATAATTTAAAAACACCGTTACATCAAATTCGGCTTTGGGTTTTGTGATTACAATTGTTGTTATGCATTATAGTCTTTAATCGGTTGGGAAAACTCATCTTAAACACAAATTAAAGATTTTTTTTTAAGTTTCAAATTCTAGTTTCGTGCTGTAATATTTTCTTTCGAAAGTTACCTCGTAAAAACGCCCAAATTTCGCTTGATTTTTAATTAATTAAATTATAATCAAAAATTCGAAAAACTCGCTCAGACGCTCGACCTCCGAGGTTTGCATATGCCAAATTTGATAGCTACAGGTCAAACGGTCTGGCCTCTAGAACGCCAATGCACACACATAGTTATCTTTATTATAAGTATAAATAACAGATTAATCACTTTGAACATAAAACAGTTACTTTTTAGATGCAAGTACTCATTAAGAAAGGATTTCCAAACAATTAATCAAAATATTTTTATTTAAATTATATTTTTCCTCGATAACTACGAAACATATAATGGCACAGAAACCATTTTACACCATCTTAAAATTAGAAAATTTCTTTTCAGTGATATAAATTTTATTTTCATTTAATTTTTACTCTTACTTTTATAATTTTTGAAAATTTTTAAAGTTTGTTTCACAACAATGCTCATCATTGTTTTGGTTATAATATTTGCATACATTAGCATTCTATATCCTTTTTGAGAGCCCGTTTAATTATTATAACGAATATAAATGTTTAAAAAATAATATGAGCCTAAAGCATTATCATGTCACTATGGTGCGAACCATTAGTTCAATCTCCAATATTTTTTTCTTTTTTTAATTCTTTGTCATAATTTCACAATTTTTAACAATGTTAAGATAGAGAGATACATACATTTTAGGAAGTTTTTTCTTCTAAATAATTGTATGATAAATTAGAAGCTTTATTTCTTTATTGATTTGGTAAGAAGCCAAATTAGGAAATCGAGAATTATGACTATTATGTTCATATAATTCAAACTCTGATTCCAACATTAAAAAAGAAATTTCTTTATTTTATCATATCTTTCTTTTTTTATATAGCTCGGATTTCATTTGAAAGTTTTTGTGTCGATTTCTGCTGCCTGTAGCTCATCAATCATATTATTGTAACAAGAAAAAATAATTAAGAAAAATCACTAATATTTTCTTCATTTATTTTTCACAGTTTTATTTTTATATTTTTTTCTTCCTTTTTTCTCCCCCCCCCCCCTCTTCTATCCTGTGCCCATTCAACTGGTTAGATAACTCAGTGTTATAAGAACCGATGGCACAGGATAGCGTTATGCTATTGTCGTTTTGATTTTGTTGACATTTTTAATATTATGGGCAATGATGTGCTGATTCTGACAGTTTACAATAGACAGCTGTTTACTAATGTCTTTAAATAACTGTAGATAAATAGTTCATTATCAATTTATGGCATAAATAATTTGTTATACATAAAATTTTAATATTTATTTTATTAATTTTCATACATTTCGTAATAATAATTTTTAATAATAATAAATAATGATTTTCATATTTGTAAATAATTTTCAGATACAAATGCATGCAAGTATTTAAAATATATATTTGAAAACATGATAACGTTTCCATTATACCGGTGCAAATCTCGCCAAGCAGACTTTTTGGCGACAGCACACAGTCGCCGGAACAAATCACACTAAGCAGTTACTTGTTACGGTTACCAGCGGCGATATTCCGTTTGGCGTTGGTTGCATCATTATTGGCGACTTTATCGAATACGCCGGTATAATGGAAATGTACCCATTGCTTTTATACATTTTTCAACTTTATTTCTCTAAATTTATTTTAATTCGATTCTAATTCTAGGGGGATTCTGGAGGTCCACTTCTTCAAGAGTTTGATAAAGATTACTGGGTTCTTGTTGGGGTGGTTTCCTTTGGCTATCGTTGCGCTGAAGCGGGATTTCCAGGAGTCTATACCAAAGTATCTGCTTACCTGCCGTGGATACAGAAGTATATTGGAGCACAGAATGAAGTCCTGGGGGAAATCAGGTCTCGAAGTTTTGACTACGTCGATGGATTACCTTTATGGAAGTCGGACAATGAAAGAGTTGTTTTTCCGGATTATTAAACTGAAAGATGAATACATGTTTGTAAATAAAAAATGTGGAATGAGGAATCTATTGTTTTTCTTTTTTTTATATAAAAGGATCTATTTATGAAAGGATACTACGTTAAAGCCGATAACAAATATTTTTTTCATTTAATAATCTTGATTTTTGATATGCTTCCATTATGAAATCATTTGAATCTTCATTATAAAATCATTTTTTTTTTCGAAAGCTGCATTCACTTTTACATGATTTTAGTGGTATTTTATATCTTAAAATGCTATTTTCTCAGATTCTAAATTTTTGTAAAATCTCCTGAGGGAAAAAGCGGATATATTAAAATTTAATTCATATTCTTCAAATTTCATATAATGACTTCTCAATATGTTCTATAGTTTTTCGACTACAAAAAAAAACTCTTCATTTAAGACTTTACGGTTGTTTAGATACTTCATAACACGTTAAAAAAATTGAAACTTTCGCTTTGTTTATATTTCAAATTCTTCTATTTAAAGATCGAATATAAATATAGCCAAATATTTCTTAGTTTGAGTACAAGATTATGTTTTTTTAAAAATTTATTTCCAAAATGTGGTACAAATCACTTGCATCTAAACAAGAAGAATTTTGTTTTATACCTCTTTTAAGCCCCTTCCCCTCCAAAGGTTTCTTTTACTTTTCTTTTTTTTTTAAAAAAAAAAAAAACTGATATATTTTGGTTTTACATTTTTTTTTTTTTTGCTAATTTATTTTATGCAAAAATTAAAAAATATTTTTATTTTTTATTTTATTTTTTCTTCTTAACCTATATCACTTATCTCAATTAATAATTCTTAAATAAGTATTCATGCAAAATTTATACAGTAAATAAACTAACAAAATTTCGATAATTATTTTATTTGCATATTTATGGACCTAATGCAAAATGTTCTAACATGCATCGAATTTTTGTAATATATTGAACATAAAAAGTAGGCAATTTTATCAAAGAAAATATAATAGCTAGTCAAATTTTTGTCAAAATAACTTGTTAATTTTTATGCTCACTGTTCTTCAACTGCAAAAATTATATTCAGTGAAAGATTCACTTGCATTTTTCAAAGGTAACTAAGCAAACCCTCGAAGGAATTATCACGATTTAAGAATCGTTAAAGTATCCTTCCAACCAACATAATTTTAAAGAGCAGTATAATTTTTGTACTAAAAGAGATTAAAAATTCGGAAGTTTACAGGTGTATCCCCGGAATTTGCGGAATATATAACATTATTTTTGGCAATGAATTATTATCCAATTCAATGGCTTCTTGTCGAAAAATATTATTTTGCAGATAACATTGCTGCTGTGATTGTATCTTTCCAATACTTGTATGGTAATCAAGGCTTAAACTGTTCTTGTGAAATAAGGCCAAGTACCCAAATCTTTAATTATAATAATTTGTATAGTACTATGATTCACATTGTATTCTGCAGTCATTTTATTTGTAGAAAGTTATGAATTATCTTATGTTTTTTCAAGATATTTTTATATACTTTTTAGTACAAATTTAGCTTCGACAATCATACCAAGGTAAATATTTAAGCCATTGATATCCAAATTGATTTTTAAATATATGTTCCTATTAAAATAAAAACTTTGTAATTGCTTAAAGATTTTGCGTGCAAAATATTTTTATCTTGCATCTCTTTAATTATTAGTTTTTGTCTTCCATCTTTAATATAATTCAAAAATTGTGCTTTTATCGGAAAATCGTCTGTATTTATAGAAAAGTTGCCAATTACGAAAATAGAAAAATTTTTTTTATCAAAAACTTAAAATTAATTTGTTTGGAATGCTACTATATTTCATTTACAGCCAGCTGTATTACGTACAACTCGCGTTATGAAATATCCTTTTGTATGCAAGTTATCGTTGATATAATTAAAAATAAACTTTTAAAAATAATCTAGATAGACGAATCAAAAAATAATATCATTTTACTTTGCTAAGGAGAGGATTGAATCTATTTTAAACATTTTTTCTATATGGTGGCGATTTTCTTCACAGCTAATTAAAGGAATAACTTATCCTAAACAATTCCCACTAAATTCCAATTTTGTATTTTTCTTTTTTGACATTAAGCAACTGAAAATACAATTTACAAGACACTTAGTTATGAGGTAAATGCTATAGATTCTTGGGAATTGAACAATCCACAGAGAGTAGATAGAGGCTCTAAACACTTTTATTTAACTTGGCATGTTTAAAAAGATGAGATTTTATAATGAAAAGTATACTAATGGATGATTTGTATGAAAGTATACCAATTCAATATTGTCAGAATTTCATCATTAGTTAACTGATTAAGCTATTTGAATTTCGATTTCATATAAGTGGCCCCACATAGTAATGAATTTCAGAAAAAGTGATTTCAAGATTCCATAATATATATTTATTGTAATGAATATTGGGTTTAATATTAAAATGCGAAAAATAATATATAATAAAAATAATAAATAAAAATATTTTGCGTTTTAGTAGATTAAATAAAGTATATTAAAAAAAATATTTTATTGAATTATTTTAGATAGAAATCCTAGTCAAAGATGTAATTATGGACATAACATGGTTAGATATGCCTTTTTGCAATATTTATATTCATCTAATAAACACGATTTTAATAATCATTTCTTTGTTACTTGCGAAGTGGGATAATATCCTGGTTACTTAGATTATCAGATCTAAGAAATTGTTCAAATGCATCACAAAAAATATAGATAGCTCTGAATATTTAAAAATATTTGAAATTCCATAAGGCAGAAATGTCGTACTTGTATTATTATTTGTAGACCAAACATCTCTGATCTGTTTTAATTTTCTTTATGCACATATACTATTAAAACGAATATTCATGCACTTGATTTCTTTTCATTTCTAGTTTTTTAGAACATATACATGTAATTTTAGATTGCACACTCCTCTTTGATTAGGAATGGTCTGGTTTACTAGAAATTGCACCCTTATATGATTTGATTCAAGCGCTTGTAACCTTGTATCTGCGTGCCTACTAATATTCCAGAGAATTTCATTTAAATACATATTTGCACAAACTGTATGAATGTCTAAAAAAAGATATCAGCCTTACCTGTTGGATCATCAGGCCACCATAAACAACTTTCATAAAAAAAAAAAAAAATTGTGTTCCAAAATGTCATGACCTTTAGAAAGAGCAGGCTTCTGCGGTAAACTCATTTTAAGGGATGTTGTTGTTTATTGGGGCAAAGCCCATATTTGGCTATACTGCGTTAAACAATTGGTAAAATATAAGATCAGATGGTAAATATTTTTCTAAAATTTAAAAATAGATGAACTAGAGATGTAAATGCATAAAATGTTTAAATGCAAAAATGAATGAAAAAAAAGATTAAAAACTTCAGAAGTATAACAAACTTTAAATATTCACATAAAGAGTAAAATGTACTAAATCCGATTATAAAAACAAAGATTTTGAAAAGTTAAAAATGTTTGGGTGGTGTTTTTCACCTGCCAAGTCTTGAAAAATTTAGAGACAATGAATTAATATAATAATGGCAATCAACATAAAAATAACTATATTCAACTAAAATATATATAACACTAAAATCAACACGAAATCGAGGACAGAACGGCAATCTCTCATCAAAAAGGAGACTGTGTTGAATATGTAGAGTGTATCCTATACAAAGGTGAGTTAATTTAATATCAACCTCTCATACAGGAAGAACAGGCCATAAAACAAATGTAGACCTAATGGAATGCAATTTGTTTTGGACCTACAAATATCATGTTTCTTGCCAAGTAGAAATGAACTGCCGAACGAAACCCCTATTCGCATCACAATACTTGTGGCAGAAAGGGCTTGCTCTTGTGTCAAAAAGGGCGATGCGGATTTAGAAGCATTCCCATTACATAGGAAGTGAAATGAAACTGAATTATTAATTACTAATAGGCAAGCATGTATCAGAAACTTTTTTCTAAGAAGTGCATGCCACACCTTATTCCCTTAATTTCATTCTATAAAGTACAGTCCCTGAAATATAGAATACCAGGTCATAAGATGTCAACACCGTCTTCACGAATATTTCCCATATTAAACATATGTTAAATTTTATGCAAAAACGCTTCTTCGTATAGAATGGTTACAGCATAAAAGGATTATACATAAATTTTAGAGAATGTAGTTTAATAAATATAATAAAACTAATTGAGTTTCTTATCTTACTTCGTGATCATTAATTTAACTTTTCTTATAAAATTAATTCAGTTACACCATTTTTAAATGAAATTTTATTGCGAATTGAAAATTGGATTAGAATTGTTAAAATAAGTAACACTAAATGATGGATATTTTCCTTAAAAATTGTCCAGTATTATGTAAAGTAATAAACATAAAATTTGTACAAGTTTATGAATTTCGATCTTTTTTCTCTCTTCTTTTCAATATGTGATATGATGTGGATACTAATTTCCTCATTAGCAATTTTAATTTGTTATTCATTTTAATTTACATAAACCTAAAAAATGAAATACAGGCCTATTAGGCATTCGTGAAAACAATTTCTAAAAGGATTATGAGCAGAACATAAAAATTTCATTCGCAACTTGCACCACGGTATGACATGAATAATGCAACATTAACTCGACACACTTTCATTTAAAGATCTAAAACATTTTCACATCATTAAAATGACACAAAACGCCTTTATAAATAAGGCCTTTATATAAACGCCTGAATAATATAAGTAACACTTATATTATTCAGTTAACTTCATATAAAAATTTCAAATATATAAATACATTAGAATAATGAAAATTAAACAACAGAAAGTAATATTAAATAATCATTGCAATCATTATTGTAATGGAGCAATGTACTATTGTGTGGATGACTTAATGTTTATTTTCTCCTTTAGTTGAAAAGACAGGAAATGATACAAAAGACGATTTGCAGCCAAACAAATCTAACAGTTCATTTCCTTATTGTTATTATTTAATTTTTTAAATCTTTTATTTCGTTTACTAAGTATTCCTTTTTTTGTGTAAAGAAATATGATATTTTTTCATTTTTATATTTTTATGAATGAATCACTGACAATCTTAATATTTGATTATTTATCAAACGTTCTAATGATGGATGTATTCAGAAATTCTAACCGTTAAATGAGGTTAGTTAAAAAAATATTAAAATCAAAGCAGTTTTTTTTAAAAAATGTTATTTTATGTAACACAATCCATAAAACTGTTAATTTTTAAATACATTTAGGAAAATAACAGGACCCTTAAAAAAAGTATTTCTCTTTTCACATTCAGAAATTCGTCCTCCATTTTCAATGTTTAAATTCTTCTATGAATAACAGAATATATGGAAATCAGCAGACTCTAGGTCAGATGAGTGCGGCAAGTAAGAAAATGATTCCGCATCAAGTCCTAGAAAATTTAGAAACATTCTAATAGCAGCATGTTGTCTATTATTGTCCTAGCAGAATAATAGCTAACAGCCACTTTGTATTTTATGTTCTTTCTAAAAATGACATGTATTCAGAATAATATGAAGTGTATTGCTGTAACATTTTATATGAGTGGTATTAGCTCAAAAATCTTCTCCAAAGACATCAATTTCCATTTAATAAAGTTCTTGATTTAACAAAACTTTCTATAGAACCTTAACTTTTACCGATATTTGCACATTATTTACACTCCATATTAGAAAATCCCTTTCCATATAACAAAATTTTTCCTTCTAAACTTTTAGCGAAGTTGTTCTATTTCTCATTTGTGAAAGTTCCAATGAAACTAACCAAATGGTCTACCATAAAATATGCAGTACCTGAAAGTTGCCGAAAAATGATAAGAGTCGTCTCATTTTAAAGACTTTGATAAATGCACTGCGACTGCTTAATGTCCTAAGAATTGGACATTAAGCATTCACAGTGCATTTGGAAAATGTTACTAATTGTAATGAAGACGTTGCACTGAGTGACGAAGATAATGAAGAGTCTATTATAAAATATTCATAAGAAGAACCGCTATCAACATTTGATGCAACAAATAAGACATTTCAAATTCAAGAAAATGTTACTAACAGATGATAAGTTTCCCTCTTCTTTTCCATTATTCACGATGTGTGGGAAATCGAATAAACAATGCGCGAAGTTCTGTGTTAAATATAATGATAACGCTACATTTTAAATAAATGAATACACTTCCGCGCTGACTTCCTTCCTTTGAAAGTGATTAAATGCACGTGGACCAAAATGCAATAGTTTGAACTAAACTAATTAAGTAAATAAAATAAAGAAATGGAAGCATTTAATGACAATATTATGTATAACTAATCAGTCTCGGAAATTTCCAAAAGTTGCTCTTGCTTTATTCCTTTTCATTGCATCATTATTACATCCTAAACTTGGAAGCGAAATCTTGTGTGTTTCTTTTCTTTTTTCTCTTACCTATTAAAATAAGCTGAATTACTTTTTTTTTTTGAAATTGTATTTTCTACACCTTATTAATAAACAACATCAGAAATAATAATAATAATAATAACAATAACCTTTTTATAATTAAAGATAAATAATATTGGATAATTCAATTAAATTAAAAAATAATGTTAGTAAAAATATGTCACAATGATTATATTATAAACGCAAATACTATGTAGCAGATTGGTAAGCATCTGTCTTTTTTTTATTACTTTATATAATTTAATTTACAGATTGCTTTCTAATGAAATTTCTTTAAAAAGAAATTTTTAAAGTTGATATTAAAATTAATTAAATGGAGACTCAACGGTAAATTTAAGTAGTTTCTTTGGGGGAATAATTTCAAAATTTTCCAAAAGAATGAGCAATATTCTTCTCGTAATATCCTACTTTCGGTTTTTATTGTAACAAAGTTTTAATTCTTGTCAGACGCACGTTTTAGAAATTATAATTTTGGCCTACTTCATGTGTGTCGAAAAGTTCCACTAAGTACTCAAACAATTCCTGCATTTTAAGCAGTTGAAACCTCACCAACCTTCGTACGAGCCAAATTGTCTTTTTCAATGACCCGTTTTGAGTCTTCTTTTGCTGAGAGCGTAAAAGTCATTCGAATTATATATGAATTTTTTCGAAAAAATGCTGGTTATATGAACAAGATAAATTTCAATTCCAGAGCAAATGCAAGAAGAAAGAAAGTGAAACAATAAAGTGGAAAGAGGGCTGTTTAATGCTCCAGAATGAAAAGGTTTTGGCCCATGTTTAGAATTAAATTCCGCATTCAATTGAAGTTGATGATTCAGTATAAGCGACGAAAATA
Source organism: Argiope aurantia (assembly GCA_026543865.1). Classification (NCBI taxonomy): domain Eukaryota; kingdom Metazoa; phylum Arthropoda; class Arachnida; order Araneae; family Araneidae; genus Argiope; species Argiope aurantia. The sequence continues at coordinate 807,578 of JAPMOR010099059.1, forward strand.
GAAAAATAATTTACATAAAATTTCATCTATTTATTCATCGAATTTTTTTATCGAAATTCATCGTCATCTTTTAAACTCACGCCCCATATTCAGGAAGCAGGTAACGATGGGAATATCCATTACACATCTACTAAGTAAGTAAAATCTTAAATCAATAAATAAAATGCTTGCTTGGTTCAATGAAGTGAATGGATACGTTTTGCGGAAATTTGAGTCTATTTGAGTTTTCCATATATTACGAAATATAATTTATTATCTTATATATAAAGCTGAATTTTCATTTTTTTGTTTGCTTAAACCTTATGTAATACCACATTTGTTAACGAATTTACCCGAAACCTGGTGTACATATTTCTTAGCACAGTACACTTTTGCACATACGGTTCTCGACTATCCAGCTTCAGTACTATCAGGACTAATTTTCTTTTATCGTAAATAAATGAGTATTCGTAAATTGTTTTGGGGGGTATGCTTAATGTTCTTTTCAATGTATCACAGTGAAAATTATAGAATTTATGTTAAAATGAAAACAGCTTAATTTCTGTAACTTAATTTTTCTCTAATAAATTCTTGAAACGTGCAGTGCAGTATATAAACATATAGTGCAGAGCCTTCAACTTTAAGGTTACCGGCAACTGCTTCTGTGATTCATCGGATCGCGGCCGCGTTCGCATTCTACGTGGCTTGAGATAAATGGAGGGCTCAGTGTGAAAAATATAACAGTGAAAAATACAGCATTAATAAAAAGTGGAAAATATAACAGTGAGTTTTGGAATAGAAATTTTGTCTTCTAGTAGTGGCGGGCAAAGAAATTAGTTCATAGAACTCTGACCTGTCCGGCCTAACTTCCTCCACGTTAGGCCGGATACTCGGGAGTGTACCGTATCTGGAAGAATTAATTGCTCTATTAAAAATTTCTTTAGTTTTCTAAAGAGGCTGAAATAAGTTAGAAGGTTTCAACACTTTTCTATCCAGAATATTTTTCCAGAACTTATTGCTTATCGACATTATTTTTATGTTGTCTTAAAACTCAAAAAAATTATCTTTACAGTAATATTAATTGCGTTTCCATAAAATTTACTTTGATTTTTAATCAATTTATCAAATTTAATTTGAGTGTAATTTAATCAATCAATTTCCCTTTTGAAATATTAAACCTATTTCAATGTTTAATCAAATCTAGCACTCGCCAAAGTTGAAGATGCTTTTTTAAGCTTTTTCAATTTTTTTAACATAAAGAAAAAAAATGGAACAATTGAAATATGCACATGTAGTAACTTACATTAAATATTGTCTTTTAAAATTTATACAATTGTTTTAACTGATTGTTTTGTCTGATACAAAAACGCTTTGAGTTAGACAGATGAGACTTCTGATATGGTATTTACAATTTGCAGATTTGTATTAAATTTTGAATGAAACTATTTGCAAAGAGTCTATTTGACATTTATTTAAATACAAGGTAACAAGATAACTATAAAATGAAAAAATCTAGATGAATGAAATCTGGTACACATATTTAACGCTTAAAGTTACTAAATTCATCAAAGGAAATTCCATCTATCGATGTTTTCTTGCATGCATAAACGCGATAACTTTTTCAAACGTTTCAACCTAAACAAATGAAATTTGGATTTTAATAATATTTGTTAAAAGGTTGGTTGTTCGTCGGTCTGGAATTTTATAAGCATGTAAATACAAAAATTCGAAGAATTAAATGTATGAAATTTGGTATGTGATCTTGTGAATTTCTTTGTAGTTCTGTATTAAATTCTGCTTTCATTCAATCGAAGAAAAAGCTGTCCAAAATACAGGGGTGGGCATAAAATATATTTTCCTGTTTGGCGGGGTCTGCAGCTAAACCTGATGAACAAAATGAAACCGCACTTCATATACAGACTGTAAAAGGCATGGGAAAATGAATTCCGCAGAAAAAAAAATAGTACCAAAAGTTGTCGATAGAGGAAATACTGGTACCGGGGGAGTACAGTTATGAAAATGAATTCATGAAATTCATAGAAATTATCTTATTCATCAATATTAAGGTCCCCTAGACACCGTGCGACATTTTCAATCTGCTGATCTTTCCTGTGTACAACCTATTGCATACGATGTATGACGTTCTCTACTGCTGCGTGTAAACTGCCAGTTTCGATATCCATAACTGCCCGTCTTATGTTCTGTTTCAAGATATACAGGTTTATTCATGAGCAGCCACGGCATTACACTGTACAGTGTAGAACTGTTTTACCAGTAAATCAAGCTGAGGTAAGGTAGGCCCCATATTAAGAACACATAAGCAATTAATTACGAACAACAGTCAAGAACACATCGACAGTCAAAAACGAACTGCTAACAGGTCGTTTGCTTTTCCCTTTTTACAAAGACTGCATGACGCTGCTGTCACACATGCACTAAAATTATACATAACCATCCCGATATGCAAATTTCCTCATTCGTACGCGACAGCAGCGTCAATATTTCTTCTATTGGTAACTTTTAGTACTAATTTTCTTTTCTATGGAATTTATCTGTCCATACCTTTCATAATCATCATGTGAAATGCGGTTTTATTTCTCTCATTCGTTTTACTTATAAATTTATTTTATGGCTATCCTGTATTTAGACATCTTTTATTTCGGTTCTCCTTCTACCTTGTGCATCCTCTGAACATATAGCGAGGACGGAGTTTAGTGAAGGAGGTGACAAAATCTTAAATGTCCAGGCAATCCAAAGGTGTGGATGCCCCCAGACAACTTCATGAGTAGTGCAGCAATAAGGTGCATTTTATGAATTGTAATATAAAGGAGAAGAAATGGATATGCAATTTGTTAGTTTTATTTCCCACCGATTAAAATCAAAATTTGATACAGATCACCAGTTTTAACTACAAAAACGTATTCTAAATTTACCTAATCATTATATCTTTGAATTATCGCGCTCATATGTATCAGAATATACGGAGTGACAAACGGTCATGCCTATCTCTGTCTCTGGTACTGGATTCAAAATTTAAATATAATGATGATAAAATTATGTGTCAAATTTAATTCATTTAGTTTTTGTAATTTTTTTTTTCTTTTTCGTGTTTACATGATGTGGATAGATAAACTTCCTTCCTCATTTGATTTTAATCATAGATAACAAATTTCATCGCTTTAGCTCAATGTAGATATGAGTTAACCAGTTAACTATTTCTACCTGTTCGGAAAATGCGTATCTAAATTGCATCGCAAAAATTTAGCGATGACGTGTATACTTGTTAAACACAGAGTTTGTATAATATGAAATGACTTTTTTTTTATTTCAATAATCACATTTATTTATTTACTTAAACTAACATACATTTTTCCGCATATAAACGAAAAGAAACATAAAAAAAGTATTTATTATTTTAATTCTGTTAGAGAATGGTATTAAGCAAAGAATGGTACAACGCATAACACATAATCTGTTATTTCTTCCTTTGATTTCGACTTGGTCTCAAAATATTTTAATACCTTGAAATTTACAAATATATTTGTGTTGTTACCAAAATTGTAATTCAAACTGCAAATTGTCACTACTTCTGACGAATAAACTCGTCATAACGTAAAGTGTTGTATTTTTTCCATGTAACTCGTCAAAAACAGTTAACCCTTTTAGGGGCGGTGGTCGCAAAAAAAGAACACCAATTTAAAAAAATTCTGTAAAAAAAAACTGTTGGTTTTGAAACTCAAAAAAATTGTTGGAAAAGTGTAATTGGTTGCTTTACTAATGAATAGATGGCAGTCCGAGCAATTTTATATTGTATTTTGGCATTAATTTTATTTTAAAAATGCCTCGATTTTTTGCCTGAAATGTAAGAATTTTTTTTTTAATTCTTAAGAATTGAAATTTTATCAAAATAAGTGACCCGCTTTCTTACAATATCCATGCGGTTTTAAATAATAATTCTTTTGGAGCTTCTAATTAATTTAAGAACGAATCAAAGTGGTTAAATTGTGGGTGGTCACATTTGGGAACACAGCCCGTATAGGACATCTGTTTCTTCTTTTGCTTATCTTTTGTTTAGCCACCTTTCGTATCCGCGGGAAAGCAATAACTTGATATTTTTCAGAGAAGGGTGTGATGCAGATTTTGTGTTCGCGAAGAAGGTAGGGGGTATTGTCTTCGGGGAAGATGTGCTTTTTGCATTTACCAAAAAAATTGCGCATAAAACAGGAAAAATATGCAAAATATGCAATGCCCCACTGTGTGTTAGACAAAAAGACACTCCTACATTTCGAAAGATTTCATGCCACATAATGAGTTATTCTTAATTTTATTTGATATTTATCAATTTAAATTTAATTGTGAATATATATTTTTAGCATTTTAGTTAGACAGTTTCTTATTCTTAGTTGTTATTTTGTATTAAATTGCAATGGTTTCTATTTTTTATTATTTATATATATAAGATATAATTACGAAATTTTGAAATAAATATGCCATAAATTTTAGTTTTAGTATTTTAAATGTTTCAATTTACCTAAAACATAAATAAATGAAAATGTTTATTAACCTAACATATTCATAAGTACTGCTATTATCATAAGAAATTTGTGCAATTATTTCAAAAGGTTTTCTTACACAGAGATTGCTCTAGACGGGTGATATTCTCAAACGAGGACACAACCCACTGTAAAAGGAGGAATGTTAAAAAAATTTTTGATTTCAAAATCTATATCTACACAACCTATTAATCACATTGATTGGGATTTTTCATCATATTTTTTAAAATTTTAATGGCCCACCCCTGAAACGGTTAACTGGTTAATATTTTCGCAGTTATAATTTAAAAACTGGCATAAATTTTTATATCAGGAAGGTCAGAAACGTGTATTTTCGTCCAAAATCTCGAGATCGAATTTTTTTTTTATGGATGGTAATACTTTCTTTCTGCACATTTCGTTAACAATAAAGTGAAAAAAGTACTTTATCATCATTTTTTTAATCTTTTTTTACTTTTATTATCTTTTTTTTCCAGTTTTAGTTTTTGCAAGCAGCACTTTATTTATTGTGGCCGCAAACGATTTTCCGATCCAAAGAATAATCTATTGCACCTCTTCAACTGACAGTTGCATTCCACTTCCTTCATGCCTACATGCTTTGAACCAGTTGAATGCGGGAGGCTATGTGGACATTTGCGGGTGGGATACCTCTTGTTTGTTGTCCTAATTATATTGCACATGACATACTAATTGCAGCAGCTCCAGCAGTAGTAATTGTGGCAGTTCCAGCGGTAACCGTAGTGGCAGGGGCTGGGAGGGCGGCAGGAGGAAGTAGAGAGAAAGTTAGTTATCTAATCCACCAGGTATGTATATGACCACTATTTTTCTAAGCTTTTAAACACGTTAGTAAAACAAAATAAGGTTATATTGTCAGACCAAAAACATTTAACTAGTAACTGGAGACATGAATTTCCTCACTTGGCGAGTCAAAATGATTCCATTGTTATTTTTCTTTTTGTCTTTTATAAACGGCATTAGAGTTTATTTTGGAAACACAATATGTTCTGGAAATCCTGTAATTACCAAAAATATTAACATTAAAAATGTTAAATGTTATAATGTTAAATGTTGGAAAGATGTTATAAGAAAAACCTGAACAATCTTTTAATGAGTATTTATTATATTTTATATAATGAGTATATTACGGAATCTTACATTAATCTTAATAACTTTAAGAATTTGACAAACAAAACTGAAGAATACAATATTTTAAAACATTATTTTTTAAAAATATATATTTTTTGCACTATTCAAATTAAAAACAGATTCAGAGACATAGAGCCAATGACGTGCCAAATAACAACAAAAACTTTGAAAAAGAATGTTTCGCACATGTTCCTACTTAGTCTTTTGCCAACATACCGCTAAAAGAACAACTTGAAGTAACTGAGGAGATGATTGTATTCAGGGACCAAATGCCACGTGATAATCAGAGTTAATGAACAACGCGAAGTTATTTTGACTCCCTCTCCAGTTGCAAGTTAAGGAGATTCGATCTTCCAGAGGAGACAGGGCGGCGTTTTGGATAGATTCATCTATCTATCTTTTATTTTTAAAATTCACTCGAAATTAAATAGCAGCGATAATGTAAGCATTAAAAGAGTAAATGCAAAATGAATAAATGAGTACTACATTTTTATATTATGGCTTAAGAATAATAGATATGTGAGCATAGGAAGTGTTGATATAGCACAGAAAGTAGAAGTAGACTAAACACAGAAGAAAAATTAAAAAAGGAATTCTGGCCTAAAAAGAGAAAGCAGAGCGTATCAATTATAGTGCAGAAAGAAACTTCTGGCATAGAAAGAGAAAATATAGCATGAAAATTATAGCGCTGAAAGTAAATTACGATATAAAAAGATAGAAAGTATGACATAAAAATTGTAGCCAGTAAGTGAATTTTGTCATAGAAAGAGAAATTGTAACAAAAAAGTATAGCACATAAAAATAATTCTGGCACTGGAAAAGAAAATATAGCACAAGAAAAGAATGCTGACTTATTAAGAGAATGTAGCTTAAAAAAAAGAGTAAATATACCACAGAAAAATAATTTCGGTATAAAAGAGAATATAGCATAAAAAAAGAGAAAGTATAACGCAGAAAAAATTATAGTATGGAAAGAGACAGTATAGCGCAATAGTCGAAACTTCCAAATTTCTGCCATCCCAAGATCGGAAAAAAAAATTGGATTTATGTCTGTCTGTCTAAGAACATGGTATTCATAAAAAAGGTCCCAGCTGGAATAATGAAATTTGGTGTACAGTTTTTTAAAGCAGAGATATAGATAGATATCTGTCTAACTTTAGACAAAACCTGCTAAATGAAAATCACTCTATCTGTTTGGAATCCGATTACTCAGAATCTCAATGAAATTTAACATGGTATATATATTATAAATTTTGTATAAAATTTTCGACCGAATTCGCCCTTTTTCAAATGTTTTACTGTCTGTCCGTCTCTTTGTTCTTATGTACAGTAATGTGATAAAACAAAAATATACCAAATGTAATAGATGAAATTTGATGAGTGATTCTTTTCTCTTCAAAATCTGGAAATCTATTATAAATCTTAGGCCCAATCTATAAAATGAAAGAGAAATAAAATACAAGGGTGGTCATAAAATAACTTTCCCTGTTTGGTGGCATTTACTGCTAAAAGGAATGAACGAAGTGAAGCCACATTTCATATGCAGACTGAAAGGCACGGGAAGATACATAAAGCAGAAAAAAAATTAGTACCAAAAGTTACCGATAGGAGAAATATTGACACTGTTGTGACGTACAAACAAAGAAATATACATATCGAGATGGATTATGTAAAATTCCTAGTGCGTGCGTAATAGTAGTGCCATGCATTCCTTGTAAAAAGGGAAGAGCGAATTGTTATCAGCTCGTTTTTTACTATTGATGTGTTCTTGACTTTTGTTAGCGATTATCTATTGATGCCTGCTTAATATGGGCACCATTTTATCTCAGCATCTTTATTGGTAAAATTGTTTTACATTAGATAGTGTAATGCAAGGGCTGCTTTTAAGCAAACCTACATGTCTTGAAAGAAGACAGGCTGTTATAAACAGCAAAATTGACAGTTTACACGTAGCATTGGAGAACTTCATATACCATATGCAATACGTTGTGCACAGAGAAAGTCAGAATATCGAAAATGTTGCACGGCGCCCAGGGGACCTCAATATTGATGAATAAAAGATTATTTTCTGAGTTTCATAAATTCATTCATAACTGTATTCCACCCGCGCTAATATTTATATGTCGGTCACTTTCGGTAGTACTTTTTTTCTGCAGAATTCATCTTTCCATGCAATCAGTATATGAAATGTGGCTTCATTTCGCTTATTTGTTTTAAGGTCAGCCTATAGATACATATTTCTCTCCTCTATATGATAATGTTTAAGCGCATATAAGAGAAGGGAGGGGGATTAACATTCTTATTGGTTATAAATTCTCTACTAATAATAAGATTGTACGTGTATGTATATGTGTCAATATGATGATGTACATGTATGTATTGTCAATAAATAACAAGGAAAAAAATCAATCGCAATAAAATGCTCTCCAAAATTTTGTTAATTAAAGGAAACAAACCAGCTGGAGTAATCTCCCCAAAACTCTATCGCATGCTCTCCAAGAAGGGCGTTAGAACGCCTTGAATAGCATTAAAAAGTATATTAACGTTTGTAATAACGTTTGTAGTAATATGGTATATTAACGTTTGGTTTTAAATTAAGCAGTTTTATTGAATCTATCCTTCGCGAGTTATTTGGCGATTAAACGCTGGTTTACGGTTAATAGCATCCGAAAATCGAATCTGAGTTTTTGATGCACGTTTTCAAATCGATTAAAACAAAAATTTGTTTTAAACAAAAGCTACACTTATAGTGTAGCACTTATAGCAACACAAAATCTCATGCCAAAATTTGAGCATTTTTAAATTATGCAAACTCGTTGTATTACTTAAAAATGCAAACTCGTTGTATTACTTAAAAATGCAAACTCATTGCATTTTTAAATTATGGCGTTAATATGTTTCTGAAAGTACAGAACGACAGACGGTCAACCCTTCATTGGATTTGGCTCGAAATTTGACCGGTATTTATCTATTCTATAGATGTTAAATGCGTCTACTGATTTTGTCCGTCTAGCTCTATTCTTTTGTAGTTGTGTTAACATATTCGGACAGCCAGACTTCCTCTATACGGAGTTTGCGATAGAAATCTATAAATTTGGTATAAATATCGTAGACTACATTTCATTAGTCTAGCTCAAAGCGTTTCTGAGTTATCTTTGTCATAGACAGAAAGAGAGACGAACATTTCCCAAAAATGAGTTTTCCAAGCTCATGGATGTCTAAAACGTGGAAATTCGTCAGAATCTCGAGTTTGATTTTTTTTTTTTTTTGACGATTACTATGCTTTCTCACAATGTAGATAAATATTAGGGTTTAGATTTTTAAGCAATTAAATAGGGCCAGATTTAATAAAAAATAACTAATATGTCCTAGCTATTACAATAGCACAGCTTCCCAATTATGTTGTCCCAAACGTTAATTGACAAATTATTTTTTAAATATTGCTAGAAATCCCAAGAGACAAAAACAAACAACTATAGTAGAAAAAACTTATAGAGATTCTTATATCAGGAAATCCTGAGAAAATGTATAAACTGTGAAGTCTTCTGCAGAAATTATGTGTTTAAAATTTTTTTGAAGATCGTGAACAATTAGGGGAAATTTCAAATGTTTTTATTCCTGAATATACCTGTTTTTATCATATCCAGCTGAGTTTTGAATGCCTTTCTCTGAATAACTTTGATTAAAATCTTTAAATTATGCTCGAATATTAACTTACTACAAATTAATTCAATTAATTTGAATATATAATTTGCTTCTATTTATGAAGAATGCCATTCTTCTAGTGAAACCTGTACTTTGTAGATGAATGCGCATGAAAATTAACAATCCTCACGTCTATTTTGATACATTACACGAAATGCATCAAGAAATGTTTGAGGAAATCTATCTTAAGTTTGTGATAAGGAATATTTAATTATAAAAATTAAAAAATTATGAAAACAATTTAAAAAATTGAAATCTGCTATAAAAAAATTTCCTGTTTACCATGTGAGAACATTTCTATTTTTTAAAGTCATTGTTTGTCTGAATTAATCTAAGCCATCAATCAGTTTAAATCGGTTGGAAGCAATCACGCGACTTTCAGATTACGCATGATTCGATATTTAGAAAATGATGGAATTTTTTTTCCATCTCAAAAAATACAGTTTTTTTTCTGCCAAAGTCGGTTGAAATGATTATATATATACACATACGCTGGTGTGCAAAACTTAAGCAACAGGTGTATTTTTTGCAGGTGTATTTTACAAGCGATCCCCAACGCCAGTTGATTTGGAGAGAGGTCGGGACACGGTTTCATCCCAGTAACATCACGGAAAGAGACCGTTTCGGTGGTCCAGGAGTTGTCGTCTGGGGAGGCATTATGATGAACGGGCGGACTGAGCTCCACGTTTTCGACAGAGGTTCTGTAACTGGATATCGCTATTGTCAGGAGGTGATCCTTCCCCATGTGCGTCTGTTCCGAGGTGCCATTGGATCAGACTTCGTTTTTATGGATGACAATGCACGACCACACAGGACTCATGCTGTTGAGGAGCTCCTGGAAAGTGAAGATATCACTCGAATGGATTGGCCGGCGTGCTCCCTTGATTTAAATCCGATAGAACATGTGTGGGATACTTTGGGGAGACGCCTTGCGGCACGATTACATCCTCCTGGGAACACCCGACAACTTAAACAGATGCTGATTGAGGAATGGGCACTCTTACCTCAAGAACTGTTGGACAATCTGGTGCTGAGTATGGGGAGACGGTGCGAAGCAACCATTGCAGTAAGGGGAGGGCATATCCCATACTAAGGAACATCTGCTTGCTGTTCTTCCTCTTGGACAGACAATCATGTGTAACGATACTATGAGTTCAATAAAGCCTTTTTTTGTTTGATTCCATACTGTATGCATTGTATTCATTTCTGCGCAACTATGCTTTCGTCATTCTTTCAGAACAAAATGTTGTATCTCATTTCTGAATTTCATGTCTCTCAGATGATTTCTCGTGAAATTATGGCAAAAAACATACCTGTTGCTTAAGTTTTGCACATCAGTTTATATATGCATAATTTGTTTCCATTTCTTCTGACAGTAACCCTGCTCTTTATTGTATAGAGAGGAAATTCGGGTATATGGCGGGCATTCGCGCAAAGTTGTAACTTTTTCTTGGCGGTAAGTTGCCAAATGTAACGACATTCTTTATCATTTTCTAATAACTCTAAAACTAAAAGTATTGATGTTTCAAAAGCGATAAATCACAATTTTCTGCCTGCGTATTTTGTAGTTTCAAAATCCTCAGACCAAAACAACATTATGTTCTAACGCGATAATAAGATATTTCAAAGTAATATGGATATAAATAATGAAAAAAAATGTTATTTCGTAAGAAAAATACCTCATCTGTTTTTTTTTTTTTTTTTTTTTTTTTTGCCTAATTTGAGCTGCCAAATTCCTTTTTATTAAACATGTTTTTTTTACCACCCTTGAATTATTCATACCTTTTTTTTCTGTTAATAAAAATGAAATTTTAATAAATGGTGACTGTTTTGTGCTAAATTATAATTATTTATCCAGGTTGTGGTGTAAGACTCGAAAAACCAGCCGCACTCGGCTTCATTTCATCATCTTACAGTGGTTACAATAGGTGAACCTCTCAGTCCCATGTAATACCTCCCCAAGCAAACGTCTATCCCAGAATTGTGGCTCCAATATGTGCCGTTGCTGGTGGTGCACGTGCTATTAGGACATGGCAAAAGATGGAAAATATTTATAATAACATTTGTTGGTGCATTATAAAACATATATCCTGCAAATGCTTAATGTTACTTTGATAATTAAGAAGTACGAATTAATGACAATCTAAAACATCTAAATATTTACTTTATTATTTCTAGGCAGCAATATTTTACAGAAATGGTATAAAACAACGATGTGCAGGTACTGTTATAGATGCCCGCCATATCATCACAGCCGCCCATTGTTTTAAAGGACTCAGGTTTTATCATTTTATTTCTGAATTTCCGAATTTTAATTCCTAAATTTCATTTTAATTAATTCAAATTCTTATAAAAATTTCAAAAAATTGCTCGGGTGCACATTCCGCCTGCCAATAAATATGTGCGCCAATTTGGGGGTCAAACGATCTGGCCTACGGAACGCGAACACACAAACACATTCTTTTTTATTAATAAAGATAAGCCATAAGTAATATTAAGAAAGTAAGAGTAGTAGCAAATATGGAAGAAAACTCCAGGATGAAATACTTGTAGCAATAATTGAAATCATTTGACTTTATTTATAGCAATAAAATATATTGTTACGAAATTTTCTGCCGGGGCTCGTTTGGATAGTGGGAGTGATATGGTGTAAAGAACGCTCAACCAGCAGGCAGAAGTAGAATAAAAACAACGACGTTTATTTACACGAAGACACACAGGACAGCACAAAAACGCAAACTATATACAGCACAGAAGACGATTTTCTTCACCCGAGACGTGTAGCATACAACAGCACACACAGCAGCATACAACCAGAATCTACTGCAGACAGTAGCGCACAGCTCAGTTCAGCACT
>JAPMOR010099059.1:819827-946686 GCA_026543865.1 Argiope aurantia
GCAGCTGCAGCCCCTTTTATAGGTCTCAGGAGGCGGGGCTAGAAGCCTATCAACCAATCAGGAACGTTCGAGGCGTATCTCGGTTCCTACTGGACGGATCGGGAAAATTCTCGAAGTTTCGGGTATAATCTATTTTGGCGCCAAAGTCGCCAAATTGGTCGCCAAGTCGCCAAATGGTCGCCAAGCTCTGGGACTCCCGACACGACGCCCAGACTCTGTCCCATACAGATGACTGTAAACAACAATGATGGAACCAACTATGCTGGGAAGCAGCATTACGGAACAATGAAGCAATATTGTAGTAAAATAAGCTCAAATAACAAGGGGGACCCAGTCCTTCACAGCGTCCCTGACCTCGCCGTCCAAGATCCGCTACTTGTTGAATTCTTCGAGCACAGAAGAACCATTAACTCCTATATGTACTGTGAGACACTCCGAAGACTACGCAAGTCCATCAAGAACAAAAGACAGGAGCTACTCACGGAGGATGTGGTTTTGCTCCATGATAACACGTCTCCAGGGTCACACACGAGGAACTGGCCAAGTTCCAATGAGAACAGCTCTACCAACCACCCTACAGCGCGGACATGTCGCCCTGCGATTGTCATATGTTTTGTCCCCTGAAAAAAACATCTGAAAGGGAAGCACTTTCACTCGGACGGCGAACTCAAGGGTGCTGTGAAGAACTGGGTCTCTTCATGGCCAGAGGAATTCGGGGAACAAGGAATTCTTCGGCTCATTAATCAATGGGATCGTTGTGCTCAGGTCTATGGTGTATACTTGAGAATAAAGTGTTCATTTATACACACAGTGTTGTTTCGTACCTTTTCATTTGAACATCCTTTGTATTATTTAAACGTTAACGAAACGTTTAAAAGATTTTCGAGAAAAATTAGTATAATTAAAAACGTAATTTTTTAAAATTTTAAGCTGATTTAAAATTTATATTTGCACTGTAATGTTTTAGGAATAGACCACGAAAAACTACTGAAATTCTCTAAATTTTTAATTAATTTAAATTTTTTGTAAATCACTCTAAAATGCACATTCCCAAACTTCAAAGCATATATTGTTGTACTGATAGCTCTAAGTCAAATAATCTCGCATCAAAATTCAAACAAATATATTCATTACATATTATTTATATCTTATAAATGTTAATCTTAGCTTCCAATCTCTAGATGAGAGATATATGCATGAGAATCTGATAACTAATTTCATTTAATTTTCTGCACAAAAAAAGAATTATTAGATTCCAAGAAACATTGATAAATTTAAGGACATTTAAATCTTGTATAATCATTCAATTTTCTTTTCAGCCTCGATCCTCGATTGTATACAGTGCTCCTTGGTGAAATTGATGTAACGTCAGTGGAAATTAGGTATAGAGTCGAAGAAATAAAGATTAATGAAAACTATGATTCCAGATTTATTATCACGATATCACAATTATGCGTTTAGCTCTAGATTTGCCAAATAATGTTACAACTCCTCACATTAATCCAAAGCATTGAAAAATTATACACCAATAGACTATAATTTTGTTCAGTTAACTTATAAAATAAACGAAAAATTCAGAAATATTACTTATGTATGTCCTTTTAGATATATTAAAGAAACGTTTATTTATTTTCTTTCAGGAGTATTTCACTATGTCATTGTTATGTATTTACATTAAAAATAGATAATGAATTAAAAGATTACAATCAGAGAGCTTATTCTCTCTGAAATTTTCTTGCATATTTCCCCAATCTTATCTCCTTCCTTCGCATAAAACAGTGTACATTGAGTAAGTCTGCTGATGCCTTGTATGGGATTGAGAGTAATAGTTATGAAATATGAATAAATAATATTTGGCATGAATCTAGTATTTTTACTGAATCTATAGCAAGTATAAACATTTTAGACATTTCTCTAGGCTGATTGGCACCAAAAACACTTGATTCAGAGAATAGATAACACACCGAATTTCATTATGTCGTTGCGTTTATATGTTTTTGCCTTTACATGCATATGGAAGTAAAGATTAAAAAAAAGACGGTCAACCGATTGACTGATATCCTTTGAAATTTGCCAAATTATATTTTAGATGTTAAACCTGTGTACTAAATTTTATCGATCTAGAGTTTTCCATTTTGTAGTTGCAGAGTTCACTTGTGCTGGGATAGTCCGATGGCTTTACAGACTTTCTATACAATGCATTTTGCAATAAATTCAATAAAATCGACAAATTTGCCGTAATTCGATATATCAAATTTCAACCATTCAGCTCAAAGCATTTTGATTTATCGTATTCATAGACAGACAGGTATAATTAAAAAAAATGGGGTTTTCGAACAATGAGGTCTGGAACGAAGAGATTCGTTAAAATATCTAATTAGAATCTTTTGACGGTTACAATACTTCCTCCATACTTCACATATGTGAAAGTAAAAATAAATACATAAAATTCCATCACTGAAATCTATGTTCATACTGTTAATCATAATATTTCTGTTATCTTTTCTTTTCATTGAAAAATTCCCTACAACCTTAATGTATCTTAGTTTATCTACCTGTAGCTTCTTATCCGAAAGCGATCTCGCAGGACTGGTTTTGGTCTTTTCAAAACATGCCATCTATTGATATTACAGCATGTTGAAAGAGCTTAATCCATCAGACAATGGACAAAGACTTAAAACATCATAGGTTTTGACTCAAATAGTTTCAGATACTATTGATGCATTCGAGCAATGTTCTGATTCTATCTAAAAAGTTCCCCTCCTTTTGACCAAATCTGGTGATAGAAAGAACGACATTCTAATGATAAGATTACCCTATCAGCATTCCAGTTTATGACTCCTCAATCCAAATTTTCGAGGAAAAAAGTATGTAAATAATTAATTAAATTATTTAAAACAATACACTGAATTAGAAATTATAAAACAAATATCGCTTTGAGTTAAATAATTATTAATTTTTGATATTTTATATACAAATGAAAAATAGAAATAAAATCAAAATTCTTTTTCTTGGAAATAGCATAGGTGGCGCTCTGTTCGACTATGACTTTTTTTTTTTTTTTTTTTGGAAAAACAGTAAAACTGAAAACATCATAATGGGTGGTTTTCCAAAAGTGCTCAACATCAAACTTGGCAAGAGCTAATAACATTATTTTTTGTGCCATCTTGATACATAAGAACACACTTAATTAAAAAAGATGTACTGGTTCTTTCTTAAATTATTTGGTAAGTGTGAATAATTAATTACCCATTTTGCATAAATTGTTTTTAAATATTAGTATAAATGCGAGTATATAAAATTCTAATATTTTTAAATTGTAATATCCGAGTGTGGATAATCTAATTTAAATTGCATTAATTATATTTTGATCATAAATTTGTTTAGATTTTCAAATTTCATTGCTGAATCTATGTCTATAATTATTTAAACTAAAAATTAATTTGGTAATATAAATTGTAATTGAATTTAAGATACAGAACTAAGTTGCATTAAGTATTTGAAATTAAATGCAATTTTGAATTTATATTTTTTGCATTAAATTGACTGGGACATCGAATTAAAATGTTTTTTACTGAAAAAAAAATATTTTCAATATTTTAGTAATGTAATATCATTATTTTATTTGATTCAAAATAGTCCATTGAATTTCAAATTTGCATTAAAAATAATTTAGTGATGGATTTGGATATCAAATAATAGCAAAATTTAAGATTCTTCAAAATTTTTATCATGAATCAAATTAAGCTGAGTTTCTTTCCTTCTGTTTAATGTTCCTTATTTAAATGATCAATTACTGTTTTATACTGCATCAAAATGAATCAATAAACATTGCCTAATGTACATAAAATAAGATGACAGTAGTTGATCCTTTTTATTTCTATTTATTGATAAGCCGGATATAAAAATATTTTTGAAAAGGGACCTCAAAATATTGTAGTTCTTTGTTCTTATTAAATGAACAGTTTTCCAAAACTCTTTGAATTTCAAATGAATAGTTTGGAGACGTTATTGATCCCTAAACTAATCAATAGTTTTCGTCATTCTGTGAAAATGTGCACAATTGTAGTTGAAAAGATCTCCCTTCGACTTTCTAAATATGATAAAAAAACACTATTATAAATTTTTGGTGTTTCCCGTCAATCAGAATGCATCCAAAATTTGATGCAGATCTTGGCCTTTTGATAATTTTTATAGTGTTTGATACGATCTCATAACAAATTCCATTTATCTAAAATGTTGTATTTTCGAGATGACTTTCGCATATACATTGGCTGTAGGAATTACCAAAAGAAGCCGTATGATTAATAATATTTTTGACCTATTAATGGAATAATTAATAAAGGATTAGGATTAGCCATTTATACAGATTTTGAATTACGGCATAAACCCATATTCTGAATTTCATCTTAGGATCAGACATTTATACAGATTTTGAATTACGGCATAAATCCATATTCTAAATTTCATCTTTGTAATTCGTTATGATCTATAGTAATTTTTTCTCTTGGACATCGATGAACAAACAAAATTTCCGATGGTTGTTTCATCCAAAATGTGAAAAAAATCAAGAACTTTAGAGTAAATATTTCATACTAAATTTCAACTCTTTAGTTTCAAGCATATTTGTGATTTTCGTGTTCCCCACTAAGACAAGAACAATTCCAAAAATGTTTTTCCGGAATCCGGATGTTATAAAGATTCATTAAAATCTAGTTATCAATTTGTTGATGATAACAATACTTCCTCATTTTATATTACGCACATGAGAAAAATTAAAGTTTTTGTCAGTCTTAGAAATAGTTCTTTGCATTTTTAGTACATTATAGTAGCTGCTCAAAGTATGAAATATTAGAAAGAGGTTATTACATATTTATACTGCAATTCACTTATATCCATGCTTTTTTTTTCAGAAATTATATTATTTTTTTTACAAAAACTTTAAATTTATCTATTTATTCATCTGTAATCACCATCACGGAATTTTCTTCAAGTATTGATATAAGGCGAAGATTAGTGCACACAGCACAAGAAGATACAGAAGCGGACACATCAAAAGAAGGATGTGATAGATTTTTAAAAAAAATTATTTGAAATCTGTCCTTTAGAGACGCTGACTGACCGCGATAATAGAAAAAACTGAAGTCCCGAAACACATTTTCTTTTTTAATCTTTGTTTGATGTAACAGGTCAAAATATTTTTAAGCTAACCTTTTTGACCCAAACCACTTCTTTATATGAAGGAAAGGACATTCATTTACCTACTTCTTCTCCAAAAAAGCCACCTGTGGAGTATAGAAGATTAGTACATTTGTTAATAATACATAAAAAGGAAATAATAATGGATACGGATTTAAAAAAAAAAAAAAAACGCTTCATCTTTCTTAAGAAAATTTTGGCTGTAGGAATTACATAAAGAAGCCCGCATGATTAATAGTTTTTTTCAGGCATTTACCCAGCACAGGATGTTCCTTTCCAATAATTCTATATAAGTTATATCTTTTTTTTTAAATAAAGTGCTTGTTTGAATTTATATTATTCTTTTCCTATACAATACTTCATTCACCAAACTTTAAGTGCTCCTATTTAACATTTTTATTACCTCTCATTAATAATTCGATTTTGAAAAAAAATCACGGAATTCATTTTTTATACATTTTGAAATATATAGAAATAAACAAAACTAATTGTATTGGTTTTATGTTTAATATTAAACCTTAGTAATTAAATATACCGGCTGTACGTTCCGAATTTGCGATAAATTCAAGTCATAGAATATCGCTGAAAGAAGTTGGCCATTTCTTTCCATTTTACCTTCGTGACTTGATGAAATCATAATGATTATTAATCAGTTTTCATTGGTTTCATTTATAACTATATCTTTTATGCTTTTAGAAGTATTAACATAAAAAATTTTGTGCTGTCAATAAATCTATTTAATAAAATAAAGAACGAAACAGAATATGACGATCTAATTTGTTATTTTCACTCGGGGTAAAATGGGCACAGGTGCTATTTTTACTTTTGCAATGGCATATATTTGCGTTAAAGAATGTACTGGAAACTATCTAAAAAACATAATTCACTCAAACCTGTCTTTGATATTTTTTTCTTAATTTGGAAGAAAAAAGCAAATATGGTAATTAAACTTGCACATAATTGAACTCTTGTAGTTTATAAGAACTGTTAATCTTTCATTTATTCATATGGAAGGAAGGCTTCAGTCGCATTCTTTGGGATGATTTACATAACAGCAAGAAAGACTTATCTAAACATGATTTAATAAGGAAGAATTCTTTATCTTTCCTTTAGACACGATTAATTTTTTAAAACTAAAGCAGTGGATGTGAGCAATGACTCCGTAGTTATTTAATACAATTAAATTTTTTATTTCTAAGTTTTGTTTTTGGATGTAGAATTGAGTATTTTTAAACTGAATTTTAATTATTCAATTTGTGCATCGACATATTTTACTTTTTAAAAATTAATTCTTACTTTTTTTTCCTAACACATATTAAAATATTTTTGCTTTCTTTGCAGTAAGTACAGCCTACATTTTAGCGGTCAGTGGAAAGGGATTGCATTTCGAGTCACAGACAAGACGAGTTTGCCCGGAAGGCTTTAGTTGTCACTTAATTAAAGTCTGTCCATTTGCTTGGAGTTTATATAAAGAAGGTAGGAGCCCACAAATTTGCGGATGGGTAACTGATATACCATTTGTTTGCTGCCCAGATAATAATACACATGAGCAGTCTTACATTGATGAGAAAACTGAAAATGTTGCACCAAATATTAACGATGAAATTCCTCGACCAAACGAAGAATTACCATACAGTGGCGAAACACCTGAGGGTGAAGAACAAAGACCTGATGAAGAAGGGCCTTTTCCAACAGAAAAACCACCTAATAACAACGGAAATCCTGATGAAGGGGCACCACCTATTGATGACGAAACAGGGATGACTACAGGGGACTACACCTTTTACTTAGAAGACAAACAGGAACTAAGAACTGAAAGAAAGCCGATGAAAATCAGTCTTACTAGCTCTGGAGGTATGAATTGTTTCTTGATCATTTTCATAGAAATTTTTAAAGTTCATTAATAACTCGAAAATTTATTTAAAATTTTTTAAAAATTTGAAAGAGACATTAAATAATTTTTGTTAGAAAAAAATGAAAAGGGCTCGAATAACAAACAAAATCAATTCTATATTAAGTGAAAGCATCTAAAGTCATGCTATATTTTACTCTTTTTGGATATTTTTTTCTTAAAATTTAGTCTTTCAAGATATATGAAAACGAAGAAAAATTGAAGTAATCAATCTAAATAGCATATTTTCTGGCAATCAAAGCCAAATAATATATTTATATGTCAATTATTCAATAGAAATTCTATAGATTGTTCTCCACACACATTAAAAAAATGGTTTAATCTTTTCATATCTGATACCAGGCATACCTGACAGCAGAAATATTATATAGGGTGTCCTCTCACATCACGACTTAATACTTACATACGAAATCGCAAGAGATGAATGTATAATTCCACTTAAAAAAACTTTAAATGACCTGAATAATTATATTTTAAGTTGTTTGAGTCAATAAATTCATTTCACGCAAAAAAAGAAATCTAATTTTTTCTTTCATACATTCCTCCAGACCTATTAATTATATTTGGTAAAATATTCTTGATTTTAATCAACCAAACAGAAATCCAATCTTTCTTCGACTAAAACTGTTCAATTTAGGGAAAGTTGAAAATCACCATACTAGACGCATTTTACAAATAAATTTGGGGTCTCGAGAGAGATTTTAAAGGATCGTCTGCAGATCGAAATTATGCAGCTTTGCATTACTTTTCCAAATTTTTCCTTAAAATAAATTTGTATATGACTCTTATTTAGTTCAAATAGTTAAACTTTGATTGATTTCAATCATAAAATGATGGGGAGTTTTAATCATAAGTTTTATAGCAGTGGTTCCAGATTCGTAGAAGTCTGCAGATCATTAACCTACAAATTAAACAATGTGCAGACTACCCCCACCCACCAACGATTTAAGGAGGGTAGGGCCAACCAGGGTGTAATATCCTCATTCAAGGGGGGGGGGGTGAGAGATCTGATGATTCTCTTTGGAAAAATTTTGAAAATTAAGATGCTAAATTTTGTATTTTTGTAGAACTTTTACTTGTTAATAAGACCCTCCTTCGGACCACCGATTGCTAAACACTATTTTAGAATGTCGAAAATTGATTACTAAAAATGAATGTTACGATCAGAGAACTATAATATGTCTGAATTCGTTGTTTCTTCAGAAATAGATTTATTGACTCAAACAACGTAAAATATGACTCTCCCTGTCATTTAAGGCATCTTTCCAACTGGAGAGTAATATTTCTATAATGGTTTAGAAATTAGTTATTGGGCCAAGATAAAAGTGGGCACTCTTTAAACGAACGCATTTTATTCATTGATGAATTTACTGAATAAATAATTCGCTACAAATTGTTTCTCTACAATTTCCCTCATCTTTCAGTTAAGTTAGGATAAGTTGACAGAATTAAACTTAGTTACATGATTTGGTGCATTTAATTTCAGCTGGTTAGAATAAGTTGTCAAAAGTAAACTTAATCTTATAATTTAATACATTTGATTTCAGGTAGTTAGGATAAGTTGAAAACAGTAAAGTTACATGATTTAAGTAGGTTGCCTTTGTAAAATAGTAAAAAAGGTGTGATGGATTCCATATCACTTGATTTAAAATATTTTAATTTTTCTTCTCACTTAAATTTTAAAATGCGATTGACTTAAACTTCTATACTGTGCCGGAAATGGTTAAAAAACTATTATTTATTGATGCCTTATTTATCGCTATAGGCATTGTATCAATTGTGAAAAAACATGTTGATAACAGGTTATAGGATTGTAATGAATAACTGAATTAAAAATTTAAATCTCTGACATACTTTTATTTTATTAATAAAAGTCTTTCATAATTTCAAAGTGTATTAGCTGCCTTTGAGGATCCACAAGGTCGCTGGAATATGTTAAATTTCCAATCAATCCGTCTTCTACGCTTCTTTGATTTCCACAATATCTTCAAAAAAGTATATATATATATATTAAATCAAAAGAACAAAAAGTATACATAATATATGAAAAAATACATTTAAACAATATGGTGAGCATTAAAGCTATGTTATCTTTTCTCTTGTTCTATTTATTTTGCAAATGAATCTTCATATTGGAATCAAGTGAGTGCCACGACTTTTTAGTGACATTAAAAAAGTGGCTGTTTTAGTAATATATTTTCTAATTGCAAATCGTATTTCAAAATACCATTGTTTTACTTTCTTGCTAGTCGCAATTGCTTTGATAGCGACATTGGTTATATTTAATTTCATTTGAGTCCTTTAGGTATAACTTTATTCCATGATTCTGACAAACTGTCAGACATTAAATCCTTGTTATTTTAATTGTCATAAATTTGTTCTGCTCATTGCGTGCATGATCCTTTTTTAAAGGGGACAATCCCATGACGCCATAGTGCTATTAAAATAACCGATTGATTTAACTTCATAATTCCATGATATTTTATTTTCTGTACGTAATTCATCTTGTAAACTACACAAATGTTAAACTGAATGCTTCTTCCTCATCTTTCAACAATGGAAAGAAGATCACGAGATTAAACATTTGTTAAAAGAAAGAGAGTGTTTTGATTTTCAGAGAAACAATGTAATTTATTATTAGAAATTAGATAGGAAGTTTCTTTTTTAAGAGTGGCCGAAATTCGTCTTTACATGTGTATTAAATTTGCAAGTGTATTAAATTGGTATCATTAAAAAGTTATTTTTTAAAATTTTGAAATTTTGAAATGTTTAATAATATTTTTATAAATTATCGTGAATAACACCAAAGTTCAGCTAATTTTTAATTAATTAAGATGTACATTCCAGGAGGGTTCCAAGATGTACATTTCCACTCTCCAAGATTTATATGTGCCAAATTTAATAGCTACTAGGCAAGAGGTTTGTTCTGTAGAGCGCTAACACACACACACACACACACTTCCATCTTTATTATTAGTAGAGATGTAACGAGCAGATAATAAACAGATTCTTCCGAAAACTTTCAATAGTGGAAGTAAATCAGGCTTTTATATATTTGGTGATGCAATTAAGACGATTTTAATTTCCTTGCAACAATAAAGTATACTGTTAAAAGTATTGCTAAAAAAATTTTTACTGTGAAAATTCTAAAAAACTGCTCCATTAAAAATCCATTTTTTGAATTTTATAAAGGTCTAAAACTTACTTAATTCAAAATCTCTATTAATATTTAATAATTAAAATTCTAGATATATTTTAAAAAAATTAACCGAGATATATATATCAACCTTTCAAAATATAGTTAAATGAAATTTGGTATCTCTAAGACAAACCATCTGCCTTGTAGAGCATCATTTCCCGTACAGACACATACATTCTCTCATTTTTAGGGGCCAATA
Organism: Argiope aurantia; assembly: GCA_026543865.1. NCBI lineage: Eukaryota > Metazoa > Arthropoda > Arachnida > Araneae > Araneidae > Argiope > Argiope aurantia. The sequence goes on from JAPMOR010099059.1 coordinate 830,337, forward strand.
GATAAACAGAAATACTAAACTCTCACATAATTAACTGATTTCCGCTTCAGCATTGCCCTTTTATTTAAAAAAAAGAATTGTCCAAAAAATATTCAAATAAATAAATATGAAATTAGAAATTCTCGAAAATTAACAAAACATAGATCTGATTGTAAACAGCACGATGTCGATCCACAAAATAGGCTTTATTGTTATTATAAGATATCGCCTATTACAAAAATATAGTCAGAAAAAAGTTGGTGTTTAATTTGTCTTTTAACTTTAATTTTTGTCTCTCTTGCATTTGAAATAAACTAATGTTTTATCGTAAACTGCATAGATCGTATCAGAAAAATTTAAATTCCTAATCGTTGCTCTAAGTTTTTCATTAAATTGGAGCAAACATTCACGTTGGCAGCAGGAATGATATATAGGAATAATTAAACATAAAAGTCCAAAAAGTAGGGAAATGTCTCAAATGGAAATAAAAAAAATATATTTTTTCCTCAGTCTCTGATTATATTTGTTTTTCATCCTACCTAATTCTAGATTTCCGTGAAAGCATTCCTGTTTAACTTCCTAATTACGTGTTACCCTGAATATATAATCTCCATCTTTATTTCAAATTAAATCCCTGTCAGAATTTTTCTAGAAAGTGAACTGTTTATTTTTTTATGGTAGGCTGTGGCTATAGAAAAAGTAACAATTCGTCAAATGTACATTTGACAGCAACTAGCACGCCGTCCTCAAATGACGATACTGTTAGAACAGCTGTTGTAGGCGGTACTACGGTCAATCAGAAATGGACATGGATGGTAAGTTAATTTACCGATTTTCTTAGTAAAAAATTATTAAGTAAAATAAATTTGTCATATAAAATAATAAATAGAATATTAGTACACACATATATAATTCCACTCAGTTTGCTTTATCAACATAAAGATTCCACAGATGTTTGATAATAAATCGTTTAATGAAAACGTTTTACATTATATTTGATAAATAGATTGATATCATAATAAATATAAGGTATATTACTAAATAAAAGGTATCTGCTAAATATAAGATATATCAATATTTTCTTCTTAAAAATATTCTAACAGTATTTGGAGCAGTACACTATGTTTCTGTTTCCATTATTCAAAACAATATTGAAGTATCTCCTCAGCATTGAGAAGTGAGTCTTTCCCGCTGTCTCTTCATTCCATAATTTGATATCTTCACAATGTCTCAGAGCTTTTTCTGCATTACCATTTAATCATTTTTGGGACAAAAAAATATACCACAAGTGACAAATGAGGGGTGGATAATCCAGTGTTGGAATCGAATTATGATTGGTTAAATTTGCGGCTAAATGTGTAACATTTGGGACAACTTTTGCACGCAGTTTCTAAAAATAGATCATATGTACACCCGATATTCCCAAATTTATTTTATTAGCAATTAATCTTCTGAGTAATGAATATGTGAATGTAATTTTTATGATTATTCTTTCCAAATTTATCAATGTTGTGTACTTTATCGCCAACATTAAAGGGAAAAAAATGTCAGAAAAATATCTACTATTAGCTAAATGTTCTGATCGATGGTTTGGTAATTACAAATGGTTGAGTAGGACCACCGGAAATAGTCCACAATTGCAAGCATCATCTCAAGGTCATCTTGATGCATTATTTGGCATATTTATTTTGCAGACTACTTATAAATAGTGGCTATGAGATATCTTGCAGCAGCAAAATCTGGAATAAAGCAGTTTTAGAGAATAGAGAGATCGATGGTAGTAAGGAACAAATTACCGTTTTTGATATATTAATGAATTTCCATGCGAAATAAATGTCGTGATTCTCTTTTTTACTATAATTGCTTAAAATAGAGATCATCAACGAACTTTTAATGGGAAGCTCATGGATTGTAAATACATACAATTGTAAAAATATAAAGAATTTCAAAAGCATTACCGTTAATTTTGAATCTGGCAACTAGATTTTCATTCAATTTAATGAAGATTTCATATATTTTGGTGCTAATACATTCCCAACAGAAACATTCTTTATGTTAAATCTGGTGATGAAGGTAGCCAAAGACAACTCTCACATCTAACACACTCACTCTCACAACATCATACAGCCTTTATTATATTTTAACCCTAAAGGAATTCTAAGGTAACTTCTACTATTCTATCAAGCACAGAAGCAAAGAATAATCCAGTTCTGCTCAGATTGCATTGAATAGACTGGATTGCTTGGTGATCCGGCAGTTCTCTATTTTGTACATCCTTCGAATAATTGTTCTGTTTTCACTCATCAATTCGTGCACAAAAATTATATCAATGAACTACAAGTGTTTGTATAAAGATGTAAACTCCTTGAAATATATCAGATTGATAAGAATTTCTGATAGCAGCTGACACAGAAGTAGACGATTTCATGATTCGATAACCAATTTTATCAGAGGATTAATATTAATGGAGATCTCATGGTGCAAATTACTGCGAATGGAGCCAAATCTGAAATCAAGGGTCAAACATCCTCTCACTGGTATGCCTTGGTAAAGTTTAAAAATGGATTTGCCAGCCTGTTTCGGATGTCGTCTTCGTTATCTGAAGAGGGATCAAAATGGAGAAGTTCGTCGCAAAAATAGTTTTTACGCAATTTCAAAATAAGATGTTAATGAATTAAAATTCAGTTATGTGAGTAGAATCAATGATTTGTGAGAGAGCATCCTTTATTGTCTGAGTGTATCGTTTTCGCAAATACAATCCACTACTAAAAGTGTCTTAGCTGATCTTTTTTAAGTCCATTATTTTTACTACCGATATTTTAGAATAATTCTGCCTCCGAAAAGAAAATCTAATAAATTACATAACTAAATAAAAAAGGCAATTATTTTTTTCCTTTTTTTCAGGCAGCCATATTTAGCAGGAAAGGTTGGAGACCATTTTGTGGAGGCACTGTGATCGACGATAGAAATATCATCACAGCCGCTCATTGCTTTGATCATAGGAAGTAAATAAGTCACCTGTATTAGTTTTTTGAAGTAATAGTCACCTTTACTTATAGAACCAATTTTTTTTCAAAGTACATACAGTATATTTCTCAGGATATAAAAAAATAGTATTTCTTATACGGAACACAAAATGTTGTTGCTTTTGTTGTTGTTTCTATACCACCTCCATGAAACCAAACATCTCTAAAAAGTATAAAAACAATAGAGAATCCCTTAAAATCACAAAAATCGTAAAATTTAAACATTTAAGAATGTGATTGAGGGAGGCTTGATCTGCCTTGCAGCAAGAACATTCAGCAAAGATCCTCCGTCCGTGTTGGAAGGTGAGGGATTTGGTGTGCCCCCTCAAAAAACGAGAGAGAGAGCCGTTTGCTGTTTTCTAGAGATATTCAGGCGGTGACACCAACCAGAACTCTTACCAAAGTACCAAGGGTGAGCAGGTGGGACTCTCCAAAGTGCACTCGACTCCATCTTTTTGATAGAGGAGATTTCAGAATAAGTTAGTGTTGCATCACCATGAAATATGTCAGCTGAGGCAGTCTTAGTTAGGTTATCTGCTATCTCATTACCATTTAAACCAACGTGTGAGGGGACCCATTGAAAGTGTTTAGAGTGTTCAGCGTAGAGCCTGGCAATGAGGTCTAAGATATTCATGCTAATCTTGTCCCCCCCCCCACTTTCGTCCAATGAGAAAGGTGCTGTATAGAGGCACGACTGTCCGTTAAAATCCAAATGTCTCCGAAGATAATTTCAGAGGACGGAAGACAGAATTTAATGGCTTTATGAGTTCATTCATAACAGAGCCTTTAAAAATTTTAAAAGAAGTTTTAACTTCAAATCAAACAAATGCTATAACTTAAAAAATATTAAGAAAGGGTGATGGAATTTGAATAGTAATAGATAATAGTAGATAAAATAATATTTTGAATAATAAATAATGATATATATATGTAGATAAAAAGGGATTAACAGAAGCAGAATAGAAAGGGTTCGAATTGTTCTAAATTTAAGGAAAAGATAGTTTTAAAAAAAAGAAAGCTCATTTGGAGTACATTTTTTGAATAATCATAATTTTTATTTCTTTATTGTTTCGATTTTTTTTTTAACTAAAAGTTTCTAAAAGCATGTTTTTATTTATAAGATGGCATTTTTGTATTTGGTTTTTCCTCATTCAATAAAGTTCTAAATTCTGTAGCATTATTGGTTCATGATGAGAATAGACTATTTTAATTGTTTCAGTTTCTTTACAGTCAATTAATATATTAATTTTGCGAAAGATAAATTTCATAGAAATGGCTTTATCTAGAAATTAAGTTCAGAAATTTCAATAATTTCAAAATTCCATAATAACTTTGAATTTTGAAGTAAACATAATATTAAAAGGCAGATAACAACAAAAATTAAGAAGTTTTAAGTACCATTTTATTAGTGTAGTACAAAAAATAAGATTTTTTTTTTTTTTTTTTTTTTTTTTTTTTTTTTTTTTTTTTGCTGAAAAAAAATCAAGCAATATTATAAAACACAATCTGGGTACTCTGTAATTATAAGCACATGAGGAAAAATGAGACCCTAAGAAATTCAATTGATATTCAATGAAATTTAAAATATATTATAAATGTAATAAAAATGCAAAATTAACTAAAAGTATTTCTATCCGAATCTCGTGCTTTTATGTTTTTGATTTAAAATTCATATTTTTTATAAGGATTAAAAAGTTAAAAATAATATATAAAAAAAAGAAATATTAGATTATTTTTAAATAGAAATATTAGTAACGATAATTGGAATAGTTAACATTCTAGAAGAATATTTAGTGTATAGATTATATTAAATATTCTAAATTAAATTTCTTCCAATTAAAATTTATTAATATAAATTTAGAATATTCATAGAAGTACTTTTCTTAATGGTCAAATTTTATATGATTGTTCATACTTAAGCATAAGAAGAAAAAAAACCTATTTTGTGTAATAGCTTGGTTGTAGCGAGACTATTCATTCTATTGTATTTAAGTATTACACGTTTTTATAAAAATGTAACGAATATCATTAAGTATATTCATTTATCGGTGAATTTCAGTGTATCAAAAAGGTAAAATAATTTTTTTATTAAAATCCGGAATTCGGAAAAAAATAGTAAAATCGTTGGACATATATAATAAAACTATAAAACCAAAATAAGTATCAAAAGAAACAAAAAAGTCTCAAAATTTAATCATCTAAAAATTAAAATACATTATAAATATAATTATGATTCCGATCATTATCTTTACATTTTTAAGCTTTCAATTTTAAACTCCAGAAGTGTTATCTAAAAAATATTCGTTTTCAGTTCCTTTAAAATATTTTTTTTTCTTTTTAAAAAGCAGCTTTTATTTTCCTTGCTGAAAAGAGAAATTATCTTTTAATATTTTTAGCTTGAAATATTTTAGCTTGAAATTATATAATAAAATCTGTTGTATAAAAGATCTATTGAGTGTTATTATTTTTCAGCATTAGCCCAAATCTATATGTAGTGAAGATTGGTGAAATCGATTTAAGATCATCAGATACCACATACGAAATCGAAGAAATCAAGCTACATGAAAGTTATCAGTCCGCTTACTATTACGATGACATCGCCATCATACAACTTGTCAAAAGTTTGCCTGCAGATGCCATTCCTGCTTGCTTGCCGGAGGAAGATATGTTGATTGAAGGTGACAACGTCTTGGTTTTAGGATGGGGAGATTTATCTTTTGGTAAGTTAATTTTTAAGATTCCCCATAAAGAATTTTATTTGATTTCGATGCAAGTTTTCTTAACCTTCTAAAAAATGTAAGACGGAAAAATGACTTCCTTTTTTCCATGCATTCTTTAATTCAAAATCGACATTAGACGATATTAGTGTCATTAGATTCATTAGCCCCTCATTTGCTGTTTTATACATTCAGTGAACTATTAGACCGATTGAAGTTCCTATATTAAGTGATTAGATAATAATCCAGATAAGTCACCTTGATCACCAGGTTTTCACCCACGTAAGTCAGTAAGTAACAAGAAAGTACTTGCTAAGCAATAATGTCAATTCAACTTCAAATTAAAGTGCTAACAGCGTCAAATACTCAATAATCAAACACATCTATGTTTCTAACAATAACAAGATTTTGGCATCATTTATAACTGAATTATGTCACTTCGATTCTGGATCTAAAAGTTTTATTTTTCAAATTCTTGTCTAATTTCTGAGTGTTTTTGAAGCTCATAAAACTGTTGACTGATTGCAAACATACTAACAAACACTTTAACATCTTCAAACCAGTATTTGTAAGTAGTTCTGTTTAGCTTTAACTTATCTATTTTAGTAAATAGTTATAGTTCTATCCAGCTATATAACTCAATGACAGAATTTCGAATTCAAAATCTTACTTGCGATTGTTATACAAAATTAAATCTTGATGTCGATATATTTAATTTGTGGGATTTATTGCCCTCAAATTTTCTCACATGCTCCCCAATAAAGGTATTATCCTCCTTCAACCGCAAGGAATTGTGGATCTTGTGTAACATTAAGCGTGAATCCAGATTCTTTTTTACTGAATTTATCATGCTAATATGAATTTTGGATGCTTTTTCACAACCGATTGGATCCAAAATTTGGCATGTAATTACAGTTGCTGTCACAAGATCACAAACCGAATTTTCATTGATTATATTATATAAGCTATACGTTTTACATGCATTTGAAAATACAAACCAATAAACAGTCAACCATCTGCCGAGGTTGGTTCCATAAATGGCGAGAATCCCTTTTTTTAGATACTAAATCGATGAATCAAATTTTATTAACCTAACTTCTAAAGTTTTGTCGTTATTGAAAACGTTGGATAGACAAACTTCCTGTGAATGGATTTCGTTCAACATTTCATAGAAAAAAAAGCTTTCATCCCTCAAGCTCAAAGCACTTCTGTGTCATCTTATTCGTAAATAGATAGACATAACGTCAAAAATTGTGTTTTTTGGAATCAGGAAAACTTGAAGCGAAAAGATTCGTCAAAATCTCGAGTTCAAATTTTTTTATGATTCCAATATATTCTCTATGCTTCATATACGAGAAAATAAAAGCCATTATTTTATAGTAGTTGGAAAGGGTTGTTAATAAAAATTTTGAAAAATGAGTATTAGTTTCTCAATATTTTAAACATACTCTCTTTGAATCAGTTCATTACTGGAATCAGAAAACAGGATGTGTTGCCAATTATCCCATAGTCCCTGAGATAATTGGAATACATAAGTAATTTGAATGTATAAATAATGGAATTATAAAACCAATTTGAAAAGATGCATTGTTTAAGAAGCCATCTAGAATATGATGAAATACTCCTATAAATGATAAGCATTTTTTTCCATTTCATTCAATTATTTTAAATTTTAGAAGATGATAAAATCCTCAAAATTCTTTCTCATATATCATACCCTAATAAAGAAACTTGACGCTTGTATAAATATTTATAAACTCATCTCTAAAACAGCGAGAAATTCATGGAAGTCTGCATTTTATAGCAAATATATAATTAATTTTATTATGTACCTTGCTGATTCTAGATTCTTTTTTTTTCAAATAATTTTGAAAACTTTTACATTCCAGGAGGACGAAGTTCTAATACACTCCAAGAAGCACATGGATTGCCAGTGATTGGAAATCAACAATGCAACGATAAATTTGCGAAGCTACCTGGCAATCATTTCCCCATAGGAATAACTCATAATATGATTTGCGCTGGTCTTGAAGAAGGAGGTGTTGATGCTTGTCAGGTATTTTTGCTCTATTACTCTCTACCAAGCAAATTTTAAATGTTTTTGATAATTGCGATTCAAATTTCGCATACTTGCCAAAATACCAACTTTTCTATTTCCTCCATATCAAAACAACTTCATAATTTTATCATTTAAAGTCAGTGATAAGTATTTTCTGAAGCTTCCAAGATGTCATCATTAAACAGTAAATGGCTTTCGTTGAAAAGAACTGAAATAGATTTATCCCAACTTTTTAGGGCATTCTGCACAACAAGTTTCATTTCAGAATTAATCTACAGTAAATTATAAGTCATTTATGTAGCATAATATTTAAATTGCAAACCTGTCCTAAAATGAATTTTTCAACATCTTTGGCTCTACTTTTGATACTGACTGAGCTGCCGTCAATCAGGGATGGTCCTCAGCATGACTACCAGTAGACACAACTTCTGCGGTCTCACAACTCGACATGACACTTCGTGCGTTTAGCTTTGAATTCTATTCACACACGTTGACTAAGAATAATTACTTTTCACGTATTAAAATCATTTTTCATTTATCTACATAACACAATTCGAGAAATATATATTGCAGAGTTCATAAATAATTAAAATGCGGCCACTTTCTACATCACTCAAAGAGTATGGCCACAGTCATCTATCCACCGCTTTATACAACTCATAGATGTATCGTTGGCTGTGTTTTGTAGCCGATTGGACTATTTGCTTCCGATAGTCTCTCTCTTAAGAGGCTCCGTTTCAAACTCATCTTCTAATTTCCAATCAGTTCAGTGGCGTAATTTGAGAGTAATAGGCACTGCATGTGATCTGGCTCCAATCAAGAAGCAGTGAAAACAATCTAAAATGTATACTGGGTTTTATTTTCTATACTAAGTGTGCACGAAAATGTACTGTATAGAATTAGTGCATAAAAAAATCCAGAGGAAAGCACTAACATTGTATTTTTTCTCTTAGCTCTAAATTTTTAGATTCTTAAAAGCTTTGCAAGAAATGCTGATTGAAATTGCTTCCAATAAGATCCATATTCTCTAAAACGAGTTTTGACGCCTATTTAGGGTTTACTTAGCAAGTGGCATAGAACTGGTTCATCCGAAAGTGTTAATATTATATCAGTTTAATGCATTTCGAATCTAAAGTCAAGTATTTTTCCAATAAAATCATAGTTATGATTATTTTTGATACGCTACTTTTAAATCGTTAATCTCTAACAGACTCTTGGAATCCAAAAGCACGTCGAAATGTTACAAAGTTATAGAGTTACATTAATATATTGAATTTACTACTTGTTTTCTCTCCAGGGTGATTCCGGTGGTCCCTTGCTTCGTGAATATGATAAAGATCACTGGGCTTTGATCGGTGTAGTCTCTTTTGGCTTTCTCTGTGCAGAGCCAGGCTTCCCAGGAGTCTACACTAGAGTTTCGTCTTATCTTCCGTGGATATGGAAATACATCGACGAACAAAGCCAAAACGGAGCAAAACGACCTATTTATGACTTCTTTAGCAAACCTCCTCAATCATGATGAGAATATTTTTATGGTCTTCTTGTCAATGCTTGTATGTTGCTCTACATTCATTCATTGATATGATTCAGGGATATATCTAGATATACATTACGTGCCGGAATCAAAAGGCCATAGAGGTCCATAAATCTCCAGATCAATCAAATCAATTAGATTTAAGTGAGTCGATAAAAATCAATCACTTATTCTGTCTTGAGTATTTCTAGCTATGAATCTAATAAAAATCAAACACGTATACTGTCTGAAGTGTATCTTCCCATAACCATGTTAAAAAAAAGTCAATCAGCTATCTGCCTGAAATGTTTCTTTGTATGATTGTGTTAATAAAAATCTAACACTTATTCCAACTGAAGTATTTCTTTGATTATATTAGTTTTTATGTAAATATCAATTTGATATCTTTTTCAAAAATTATATGTCAATGCAACAAATTTTCCATAAAGGATTTTAACATGACATCAGGCAAAGCTAGCATACTATCTGTACGTTCCAATTAGATATGCATGTTGAAAAAGTTATGCAAAATATTCTGCTTATCAGACTTTTGGGCACACACCCAGCATATTTGAAATATGTAGTTACTTCTTATGCAGTAGATGCTCGCTAAAAAGTTTTTAAAAATTTTTAATTAAAAATAAATCTAAATTTTTATGTTTTTCCTCGATAATTTCGGAGGAAAATAATCGGGAGAAATATTCAATAAAAACTTTTTTCACATCACTTTAAAATTCAAACATTAATATTTTCAATGATGTAATTTTATTCCCTTTCAGTTTTTTTCCTTTAATTTTAGTAAATATTTGAAAATATTTTAGAGATATTTTACAGTAATACACTGGTGTGCAAAACTTAAGCAACAGGTATGTTTTTTGCCATAACTTCACGAGAAATCATCTGAGAGACATGAAATTCAGAAATGAGATACAGCATTTTGTTCTGAAAGAATGACGAAAGCATAGTTGCGCAGAAATGAATACAATGCATACAGTATGGAATCAAACAAAAAAAGGCTTTATTGAACTCATAGTATCGTTACACATGATTGTCTGTCCAAGAGGAAGAACAGCAAGCAGATGTTCCTTAGTATGGCATATGCTCTCCCCTTACTGCAATGGTTGCTTCGCACCGTCTCCCCATACTCAGCACCAGATTGTCCAACAGTTCTTGAGGTAAGAGTGCCCATTCCTCAATCAGCATCTGTTTAAGTTGTCGGGTGTTCCCATGAGAATGTAATCGTGCCGCAAGGCGTCTCCCCAAAGCATCCCACACATGTTCTATCGGATTTAAATTAGGGGAGCACGCCGGGTAACCCATTCGAGTGATATCTTCACTTTCCAGGAGCTCCTTAACAGCATGAGTCCTGTGTGGCCGTGCATTGCCATCCATAAAAACGAAGTCTGATCCAATGGCACCTCGGAACAGACGCACATGGGGAAGGATCACCTCCTGACAATAGCGATCTCCAGTTACAGAACCTCTGTCGAAAACGTGGAGCTCAGTCCACCCGTTCATCATAATGCCTTCCCAGACCACAACTCCAGGACCACCGAAACTGTCTCTTTCCGTGATGTTATTGGGATGAAACCGTGTCCCGACCTCTCTCCAAATCAACTGGCGTTGGGAATCGCTTGTGGCACTAAAACGACTCTCATCTGTAAAGAGGACACGAGTCCATTTATGAGATGCCCAGTTTTTGTGCTCCCTGCACCACTCTAAACGGTGCCGCCGGTGGGAAACTGCCAAAGGGATGCAGCGTTCTGGACGGCGAGCGAATAGGCCACCTTTGTGAAGGCGTCTGGACACAGTAAAACACGACACTTGTCGTCCTGTTGCTGCACACAGTTGCTGAGCAATGGCGCTTGCTGACTGTTTTCGGGTTCTTTTCGCCTGCAGGACGATATGTCGGTCATCCACTGCAGTTGTTTTCCTGGGGCGACCACCACCAACCTTTCTCACAGCTGTACCTGTGGTTTGGAAGGCTTTCCAAGCAAGCGAAACGACACTTTTGTTGATTCCGAACTCTTCAGCTACACTGGTCACACTACGCCCCTCCTCCAGCTTTCTGATCATTCTTCCGCGTGTGAAATCGTCCAGGTGATTTCTGCTAGCCATATTTCACGAATTAACTCACGTGCACTTGCAGCGAATGTCTTTAATTGCGTCTCCGTCCTTCCTTTTATTGTAGTGTTGAGCTGCGCGCGCCTTCCGCACGTGTTTTGCGTATGCTCACGTCGCCTGTGACGTTTTGTTCCTGATATTTGCATACGCATGACCTTTCTCTTGAATTACGTGTTCATTGTACTGATCGCAAGAACTCCTTTTCGGCAATTTCATGATTATCTGCTTAAAACTTGCATTGTTGCTTAAGGTTTGCACACCAGTGTACTTTTCATTATTTTAGTTAACTCACGTTGTGCCTATGTTAAACATTTTTTTCCGATGTTAAACACATGCACATTATAGCTTTCATATAATTAAGATCAAATTTTAAAAATGGAACAAAGAGAGTCAACATAAAACGTTATCAGGCTATGAAATTATGTATTAGAAGTTTGAATGTCCTTTAATGTTTTTTTTCTACTTAATAAGATTAATTAACGCCCACTAATCAGCTGATTTTTATTTATTAGGCTGCTAAACAAAGCAATTTTTCGAACCTATTATTACATAAAGACAGCCGGTGTCCTGGTATAGGAGTAGCGCGTCTCCCCCGAGATCTGGGCGTCCCGGCTTCGAGTCCCTGTTCGGGCAGGGTTATTCTTCTTCTGTGAGGTGTGTGAATGTGCCCCCTGTAAAAAAAAGGGTTGTGAAGCCTGAAGTAGCTAAGTCGCACTCTTGGCTCTAGTTGGCGCTACTGAAAAAACAAGAAACATTCACTGGGCTTAAATCACAGACAGATCTGTCAGCGGGCTTGTAAAGTGCCATAAGCAACAACAATAACAACATAAAAACAAATAAAATGAATGTTTACAATTGAAAATTAATAGATAATTTAAGCAAACAATATTTAGAAAATTATTAATGGCTTTATCCCTGAATGGATTTTGTAATAAATCTTTTTGAATATCTAAGAATAATAGAAAAAAATATAAATATAATCATAAAATTAAATAACTTTGATTTCAACCTTTCAATCGAACAATTTTTTTGATTAAATAACTTTCATCCCGAAAAATAAACTTTAAATATGGATAAACTTTTTATATTTTAACATGTAATGATATTTTTAAAGTCTTAGGGTTATTTTATACAAACATACATGTGTGTTATTTACATTTGGGCTCGACTTGCAAAATTAAAAGAATTGTTTAGAGGATTAAATATGGAAAGGTATAAAGCTAAATATTTTTTCAAATATATGAATTACTTTGAAATTCATTAAGGTGCATCGAATGGACAAGATACTATAACGTCTTATATTATATTATAACAAGATATTATTTGTATTAGGTATATGCAACGAAACACCTGAAAAACTATTACTCAGAATTTCACTGCTTGAATGGAATCATTATAATTTGAATGAAAATATGTTTTAAAAAATTTAGTGAAATCCATTAAAATATTACAAAGTATCAAAATCATGAAATTTTTTATTAAATATGCTTATTTAAATAAAACTGCATTCCTCAGAAAATGATCAAGATACATAAAACTTACATAAAAAATTAATGATACCAAGTTATTTGAATTTATGTAAATAAGTAAACTATAGATTTATAATGTCAGTGGCATTGATACTCAACAAATAATTTGAAATTTTTTAATAAATTATAACACGCATTTTTGACGTATCTAAAGATAGTAAAGTTTTTGAAACAGAAACAACAATTTCTTATTTCAATAAATTTTTATGACGAAAGAAAGTAAACTCGAAAAGCACATCGGAGAACGTATCTTGGCAACTTAGCATTATAACTTCAAGAAATATATTTTAAATTACATTAAATGATATAAAATAATCGGAATGTAATACGAAATATTCAGAAACTTCCTCTCTTTTAGTTTTCCGACATATGCATTTTCTAGTAAATTCCTTCATTAAATAATCGAAAATATAATTAAGTCGGCTATCTTCCGACGATGTTAAACCATAAATATTTCAGACAATTAATATTCCGCACAGATAATAAAGCAACTATTTCAAACACCGCAAGTGCTTTGACCTGGATCTTCACTGGAAGCTGTCCAGAATTTTAAGAACACTTTAATAACAGTTTCAGTTTTCTCTCAAATTAATTAAAAAGAAGAAAAAAGCGATAACTGAAGAAAATAGCTTAAAACCACTAATATTCGATTTATAATTAGAAGTCACGTTGTAAAGACTTTTCTTATTTCTTCTTTTCTCCAACACGAATTTGAGAACATCTGTAAGAACAAACAACACGGCCGAATGAAACTGGCTATTTTTCGAATACACATCCTTTCACCTAATCTTTTGAAATCGTGAGTCGCCCAGTTTAGTCTTTTATCATAAGGTTTTTCTGCAAGCGACGCCTTAGAACTTGTTTGTCGCAATTTAAATAGTCTCACCCATTGACTCGGAGAAGAAAAAAAAAGTAGAAAGAAACAAAACTATAGAAAAGAAGGAAAACAGTATTTGAGAGCGATAATCTCGGATGAGATGAAACAGCAAGGTTGCATTTACACACGGCCATTTGAAACCAGGAGTGGGCAATCGAATGTTGTTCGACAACTAGGATCATACGCTGGTTCGCATTAATTGCTTCTAAAATTTGGGAAAGTGATGCAAAAAAGAAAAAGGATGTATTCATATGTTGTTAAGCTAATGAGTAAGTATTAAAAATATTTCTCTTCTAGGTTTTTTTTTCGTATTTTTATTTAGCAATTCTTTAAGTAAATGAATATTTTTTCTAATATAATAAAAACATGATAAATACGTATCATCTAAATTATAAAACTTACTCGGAACTTTTGGCGAAAAGAGGCAATTTGCTAATAATTTTTATTCTACTAATAATTGAAATATGTGTGTGTGTGTGTATGTGTGTGTGTGTGTGTGTGTGTGTGTGTGTGTGTGTGTGTGTGTGTATTTGTAAATAAGACAGTTTGAGCTGAAACTACTAAATTTGACACGTATCTTCTTTGGAGAACAAGAATATGCACATTGAAATGATTTCTTTTTCTTTTTTATTCTAATTAGAATTTTAACTATTTGGAAACTAAATAGGATTCTGCAGCTTTTCTGCGATAGTTTCCGAAAATATCGCACAAAAATAAATTTTATTTCGTTTTTTAAATTTTTTAAACAGGCTTTTTGAATAATGCCCATTTAATAATAGAGCAAATTTTTCTGAATGTTAGGAATTTTTTTAATTGTTTTCCCAATTGCCATTAATAGATTACATTCTTGTCTTGAAATTTAACCCATTACATTGTCTCAATAACTATTGAATAATTTTTTTTCATTATTTTTTCCCTTGTTAAAAGTTAAAGAATGATTTGTTTAATACCATGTAATTTACACGAATCATAAAGTAAAGTTGCAGTATCGCTTAATTTAGAAGACAAATGAGTTAGACATTTTTCAAACTCTATGATGTCATGGGACTGGTCTTCATTAGAAACGTCCATGCTTACATATGTAAAATGCATATGTAAATAATTAAAACAGCACAATTTTAATGCTGATGATAATTTGGAAAAGTCAAGTACATAAAAATGCATCTGAAATATTTAAATTAAATTAAACAGAGAAGCCTAGGCTAACTGTAACAAGGGCAAGGTGTAACATGAACTTTATGTAGAGGTTTTTAAAAGTTTAATTAGAATTTTTGCTAAATATTGTTCTTATGAAAGATCCTATTATATCAGCAAAGTCATTGTCAGCCGAAATGTGTAGTGAGATATTATGAACATATGCAACAATTTAGCTAGTAAATGGGGGGGGGGGGATTCATAAAATTAAATTTGGGATAAATTAGTTTATTTTTTCAAAAATATTTTTATTTATTTATTTTGCTTTTTTTTTGTTATTTCAATAATAGATTCTTTCAATTATTTTTTCTAATTGCAATATATTTTATTACCCAACAAAAATGTCCAAAATTATGCGATGGGGCATATATTATAACTTGAGAGAGTTATCTTGACTTCTGTATGATTCATGTAATTCGATTTTCTGCTATAAATATAAGCAGACAATCGAACTACAAATGTTGCGCTCTCAAAGTTCACATCTTGCTTTAAGAATTCACCTTAGAAAGAGTCTAACAAAGACTCACTTAACTGTAAAAAATCTCCCTTCCTAATTGACCCACAAGAAGAAAAAAATGGAGCCTGACGACAATATTAAAAGAAAAGAAAAGGAGAAAAATGGATGAGGAAAAATGAGAGGCTTAAGAAGAACAATAAAATAAAAATAAAAAGGAAAAAAAGATGTGAAAGGAGGGTTTTCAACTAACATACAGACTGAGAAAGAAAGAAAAAAGCTTTGCCTTAATGTGAAGATGCATTTCTGGTGTGCAACTTTGGCATTACCTTATAGTATAGTATATTACTCTAACATCCCGTTTTGAAGCAATTTTAGAGTTATTTTGAGATAGATCACTAATTTTTAACAGCGTTCAGATGAAGAAATCAGCTCCTGATCTGGCAGCGTTTTTAAACTTGCTTGCAACGCTAACAAAAATATGTTTGACCTTAACAGATGTAACTTACACCAGTCTATTTACATGACAATTCTTGGGGGGAATCGATTCTAGAACCAGAGGAAAAGCCGTTCTAAAATCCCTGTAAAGCCCGACCAATGATTCTCACGAAGAAAAACGCATTCACTCTTATGACATCAATTGTCTCTTGCCTCTTATCATCCACCAATCCTTCGGGGCCAAACATCCTCCTGCTTGTGTGGTGTGGAAGTTTGGAGAGGGGGTGCTAGCTCAGGTATCGTCCTCGTCACCTGACCTCGGTTCAAAATTACGAGGTTCGTCCCAAATTAGCTTAATACGCTTTCAAATGGAAAGTTAATATAACTAAACTAAACTCACCATCCACTAATTATGAAAAAAATCTCAAAAACATTTTAGTACTACTCCCATTGAGATAAAACTTTTCAGAATCTCCTAACTACAACCACTGTATCAATTTTACCAATATTTATTTTATATGAAAACTTCTGACTCCTCAATGGTCGTCTACGTCCTAGTACCTTCCTTTAACGAGATATGTGAAAACTGATCTAGTCACCAGATTAAATAACTGGTCTAATTTCGCTAATTTTCATTGCCATTTTATAAACATAGTTTATTAGTTAGAATGTTTATATTTGTTGTGTAAATATAATTTAAATTAATATTTTTTTATATATAATAAGATGGTTGACAAATGTTATTGTTATGACTAAACCAATACAATTAATATGCTGTATCGTTGGTCGCCGAAGGCGGCTAGTTTAACATTATTTTTAAGAACTAAGTTATTTAATCATTTTTGTAGTCTCGTATTTAAAGTAATATAAATAATTTTTATTTTGTTTTAATACATCTGAAAATGATATATTTTGATTTTTAGAAAATTAACATTGTCATTTATACAAATGAAGGATTTTTATTCCGTCATTAAATAATCAATAATTGCTTATTTCATGATAAATAATTTACTATTTTCCCCAAAATTTACTATTTGCAAAATATATAGTTTATTACAAGAAAAAAAAATATAGTTTGATTTTTTTTCCTATGGAGTAACAAATGCAGAACTTTTAATTGCAATTGGCCATGTTTAATTTTTATATGTTTTTAATGCTGCATTTAATTCCTAAGTAGAAAAAAAAATGCTGTATTGAAGAATACTAGTTCCGCAAGGAAATTTCTATGTGTTCTCCAACTTTATTAACTTAGTCAGATTTACGTAAGTTTTTTATTCTGGGTGAGAAATTTATAGTTTTGAGTTACATATATTTACAACCTCTGAACATGAAAATATTAAAGGAAGAAAAATTTTCATCTAAATTAGTCATATATTTAAAAAATTATTTACCAGATTTTCAATTTTTACAAATTATCCTATCTTTTTTTTTCTTGTGATAATATTAGGAACATGTACAACTATTGAAGAAATCTTCATATTGAAAAACAAGATATTTCAATGAAAAAAATTATATTCAAAAAAAAAAAAAGAAAGGAAGGAAGAATGATTCGTCTTATTTTATAAATTCTTATGTTCTAGACATTTTTTAGAAAGATGGATTGGGTATGGGTGCGTTTATATGTGTGCGTGTAAATAATACTCGCTATTCGCTTATTTCAAGTATCACTGTATGCATAATAACACAAAACAATTATTTTAGAATAAACAATATAAATCAGAAATGTTTTTTTTTCTATAAGCCCGATACATATAGGAGAGAAGATCATTAAAATGATACAATATAATATACATGTTATTGTCAATGCGATAAAGCATTTATTATAACTTTGATTAGTATTAATTTTAACTGGTAGTTATTACTGTTTATTGGATTTTTAATTATTATTATTATTAAGAATCATGCTCAGTATTAATTAGTTCTAAATTATAATCACTGCGATTAGCATTAATAATTACCTGCTTATAAATCATACAGACCGGGTTTTTTTTTAATTTAACTTTAATTTTCAGTTACCGTATGGTCAATATGATTAAACGATCCTTATTTTATGTTTCTACGAATCGATAACATATACACTAGCACAGAAAATTTTATTCATAAATATCTTCTACTTTTGTCCTATATATATATAATTTAAATGTTTTAATTTGTAACAAATTATTTGCAAGCTCAACGCCTTTCTTTCAAATAAGAATATTTAACAAAAGATATTGGAAATGTTTCGCCTTTCATGCTTAAGTCATTCTGTTTCTGCTACTCAAAGCAAATATTGTTTTAAAGCGTTTGCATAAAAATTCTATGCGAAACTATCTTCTCCTTTAAGAGATGAGTAATTAATCAGTTCAGACAGCTGTCTTATCTGAATCGTTTGAAAAATGTAAAGGTCAAGACCAAAACCTGTATAAAATACAGGTGTAGTTCATCATTTAAAAAAATTAAAAAGTCAAGAATATTTTTTCGCATTCCAAATAAACGAAAATTTTCCCGGGTATTATTAACTGACGTCCCAAACAGCCCTTTAAAAATCTAACACAACAGTCGTAATACTAACAGTTGATGAATATTACAGAAATTATAATATTAAAATTCCTTTATTATATCTTTTGCATGGTTTATATCTAAGAAAAAAAGCAAATAATTAAAAAAAAATTTTAATCTCATTGCTCTTTTTTTTTTTTGGTTTAGTAGTGTTTCAACTTATTGTATTTTCCAATCGAATGAAGAACCAAATACAATCTAGCTTTTTCAATAAGAATTCAGGTAAATAAAGAGATATGAAAAGGAAAAAAAAAAAGAAAATGTTTTATCGTTTTTCCATTTTTTTTTCCGTTTAAGTTTACGATAATAAAATTTGATTTATCTGCTCATTTTCATATTTCATTAGACTTGAAAAGTCAAAAAATTATCAGTCATTACATATTTCCTTATCTAGTACTGGCTGTATATATTTCACTGGTTGACGGCAATGGAATTTACTATGCGATTGCGACAACACACGGCTGCCCATCAGAACATTATAACTGTTGCGCCATCACAAGCTGCCCAGCTGCCTGGACTTTACTCAGAGCTGGGGAAACGCCAAAAGTTTGCGGGTGGTTGAACAGATCGCCATTAGTTTGTTGTCCTCAGTTTGATCAAGAATCTATTCCTCAAAACTCTCATTATTATGATGAAGAACCCCTTTATGTTCCTGCACAGCCTCATTATATCCTTAGGGCACCTTTAATAGAAGAAGAACTTCCCCAAACCACAGTAGCGATACTGCCTTCTATAAGATATTTGCCTTCTGCGGGATATTTATCTTCACACGCAAGATTACCTGTGGTAGGATATTTACCATCCAATGAAAGAAGATTATCTTTCACAGGAAATATACTTCCCAAAGGAAGAAAATTATCATTCAATGAAAAAAGATTACCTTTTAGTGAAAGAAGGATTCCTTTTAGTGAAAGAAGGATTCCTTATAGTGAAAAAGGAATTTCTTATGGTGATAAAGGATTACCTTTAAATGAAAAAAGATTAGCTTTTATAGACAGATGGTTTCCTGTAAGTGAAAAAAGATTACCTCCTGTTAGACAAGATATACTTCTTGCGGGGAATTTACCATCTAGTGGAAATCAATCACTACCTACCAGTGAAACAGGTGTTCCAGGAGAAACAACACCTTTTAATGATGAAAAAACACCTACTGAAGATTTGCCATCTAATGAAGAAGAATTATCTTCTGTAGGAGAAGAAACTCCTTATAAAGACGAGGAAACACCTTCTGATTTACCATCTAGTGAAGAAGACTTATCTCCTGTAGGAGAAGAAACACCTTTTAATGACGAAGTAACACCTTCTACAGATGATGTACCTTCTAATGAAAGAAAATTATCTACCATAGGAGAAGATACACCTTTTAATGACGAAGTAACATCTTCTACTGGAGACTTGCCTTCTAATGAAAGAAGATTAACAACTTCAACGACTCTTGAAGAAAGAAGACGATCTTCTGATTTAGAAAACCCATCTCCAGCCGGTGAAACGAGACCTGAAACAACAGAAGAAAGAAAACCGCTAAAGATCAGTTCAGCAATATCCACAGGTAGGATTATATTTTTTACAGATATGTTATTAAACTTTTTATTCTTTTAGATTACTTTATTTTATTTTTACATTTTATATTTTTAGCTAGAAATGTAGCTCAATGCAAATGTAATTTCTAGAGCATTCCAGAAAAATGATTTTTTGGTCATCAAAATAATAATGAAAATTCCTCTAGCAAACCCCTTTGCTTCAGAAACAAATGGTATTTTTCAATTAGAAAGGAGGACATTAAATCTTTCAACATACTCACTAGGAAACAAGTTTATGCATGAATTTAAAATAAATTTATACCATAAATAGAATTTAAAAGCATTTTTATATCTTTTCGCAATCGAAGAATGTTTTTTACGCTAAAAAAAGGTGTTTGGTTTGATAAAACTTTTTAGGAAGAGTACGAGATGCAGTGTACCATTTTAACATAGTATAAAATATATTTGCATATTGCATGTTATTGTTAACTCTTACAAGCATGGTTTTGATTACATGGACCATTTATAGAAAGTGATAAATGGTAAATGGTTTATTTTTTAAACCATTTAATGAGGAATATATATTTTTAAATTTCAAAACTGCTATTTTTAAAACTTAAAAATATACAGGGCAAACAAGAAATAAGTTTCCTACTTCAGCGAACTTTAAAATGCCTTCTATTGGTCCAAATGAAAAAAAATCTAAACTAAAAATAATTTTAATAATGCATTTATTGCATTTTATTAAAAAAAATTAAATTGATTAGTAATTATCAAAAAAATTTGTTTATTACTCCAGGGATAAGTGGCGTTACAAAAACATTTAATTAGCTTTTAAAATGTTAAATAATATTATTAATAAACAATTTCTCAATGCGATCCCCTTCATGTTCATCCATGTTCTCTAATTGCCGAAAAAAATTTCACACCTGACCAGAGTAAGTCTGTCGGAATATTAAGAATAAAAAACTAAATATTGTCGTTTAGATCAGTTTCAAATGCTGGTATTTGACGGTAAATAACGTCTTTCAAGAAATCCCATAATCAAAAATCACATGAGGGAGGGTGATATGAATGAGAAAATCAGACTATCGAAAAACGACGGCTGATTATTTGTGCATCTGTGAAATTCTGTCTTAGCAATTTCTTTTCACGATTATCAATGGGAGCCAGTACGGCGTTTTACATGAAAATGTTATCCCGAAGATATACACGCTATTAACAGTATGGGATTACAAAATACTTCAGCATATCACGGCATTGTGTGACCGAATCGATTTGAATTCCATTTGCAGTTATCTTTTCAAAAAAATACGGTGCAATAATAAAAGTAGCTATAAAACCACATCATATTTTTGCTTTTTCAGTATTCAAGATATATTCTTGGATAGCGTGAGGGTTTTGAACTATCCAAATGCGACAGTTAGGGGTATTATTTTGCCCAGTGAGGCAAAAATAGGTTTGGTCCTTCCACAGAATGTTCCATAGCCAAATGACGCCAACCTCCATTCCAGCAAGGAACTCAAGTGTAAAAGTTTTAGAGCCTCTAAGTCCCCATGCTAAAATATATGCGTAGGCTTGATTTTGTAGGGATAAATATACAAAATCCGCCGTTGCTCTTTACGCATAGTAGAATATGCATATCTAATGCACAGGAAACAACTAACACACTCATACTACTATGCGTTGACTGATTGTTACTGATTGCTATAATCATATCTTCGACGGTAGAAGATAGGATTTGCTTTTGTCCATCCAGAAGAATGTCAAATTGCCCAGTGGTTTCAAATGTCTATATCGTCTTGCTTAGAGCACATGGTGACACTGGACGTATTCGTATTTGATTCATAAGACCGAATTCATTTACAGCTCCAATGGAGTTCTGCTAGTTATGGTAGAACAATTTTAATAGTAGCACTTTTCCTTGCAACGTAGGTGTGATGTACGGAAAATTAACTAATGCTGGTGTGGAATCCACCTTTTATATATCTAAAGAATATGCTAATAGGCATGCATTGCAACACAAATATTTCACATTTTCAATAGATATGAATAAATACCATTTGTGTTATAACTCCATCTAATGGTGATTTTTTGTACTAATTTTTATTATATAAATGTCAAGAACATCATTTGTTTTATCTGTAGTTCAAATTTTTTCTCATTTGGACCAATCAAACGCATTCTGCAATCTTCTGGAGTGTGAAACTTATTGCATGCTAACCCTTTACCTTCTTTATTAAGTAATTTAAAAACTGAATCACCATGCATTAAACACTTTAACAGTGGTGATTGGGAGTAATAAATACCCTTCTTGAAGGAATTAAAATGATTTTCAGAATCTTGTATTTCTTGATTATTCTGAAATTTTAACAATAAGTTTGGGAGTATTTTTCTCCTTAAAGATCATAATACTGGTATATTAACAAAGGTTTTTTTTTTCATTCGAAACCAACAATTGAAAATTCTTTAAATAAGTAGAGTTAATGAATATGAAATATGTCTTTAGAAATCAAAACTCCCATACTAGTATGTTATGGAAGTTTAGAAAAAAAGATTCCTAAACGATCTATCAACTTGTTGACTGGACAAAATAGCCAAATAAGATTTTCAAAATATGATCTCTAGGCCTATCCCAAAAAACATTTTCTAGGACATTGATCTCACAAAATTAAATCGGATTTTTGCACAATATAATCTGAATCTATAATTTTACCGATGACAGGCTACTAATAACTGCTCGCAATAGCCTTGTGTAAGAAAAGACTCTATCCTCAATTTCAGCTTTTTATCGTGAACTTATTACCTATTATGCATCTATCTTTATCGCAGATTGTGGCACTAGAATAGTGGACAGATCATCAGACGTTCCAGAAGCAGGTATTCGCAGCATCGACCAGGATTCGCCGCAAACTACCACAAGTGCCCCTGCAGGAGGGGGACGTCGCTTCATTGACATGTTTAGAATACAAGTTGTGGGAGGTGCAAGAACCAATGACAAATGGACTTGGATGGTGAGTAACATTGTATATTCGAGCCACCTTTGGAGACCAGCTTCTTAGAGCAAATTATTGACTTTTTAAGATGTTAAATGATTAACAATAGGTTTATCATGAGTTGGCATATACCTATTTCTAACAAAAGCGTCAAAACGACCCCTTTCGGTATTTAATTACAAAAAATATAAATTGACCTATCTATTATGAAGTTAAAGTGGAAAAAACTTTTATATTTTCAATATATTTGTTGAGGTGTGATGTGATGAAAAGGCAATTCCTTTAGGTTTATTTACTAAAAAAAGGGTTTATTTTCTAATCTAGGTCTTTAAGACCATCTTTTCTTCTACCATCAACTTCAACCAAAACATTGACTCACACGTCTTCTTGCCAACAAATTTTAATAGTTTTTATCTGACTGACTTTCGGCTTTGTCTTCTTGCTTCCTATATTCCTATTCCATTTCATGAACACATACTAATTCCTATATTTATGTCTATATCTATGTGCATCCCTATCAAGCCATTATATATTTAAATATAAATGTATGTATTCTGAACAATTTTTATTCGAATTGCCAAAATGACCCTTATGGTAAAAGTGGGTATACTATATACATTCCTCCGAAACTTAAAAAAAAAGTAACAATTGCGATTATATGTCTTATAAATGTAAGTAAAAATTTATTAAAAATAATCTCATAAAGTATGGCAATAATTTTCTAGAAGAAGATTAACGAAAGGTTTTCTCAGAGGGGTCAAAATGACCCCTTGGTAAATTTAGTGTTAATATGGAAAGCAGTTTTTTTTTTAATATGTCATCTTGTTATGTGATATGACTGAAAAACATGGATTAAATTCAATCAAGTTACTTCAAATTAAACTTTCATATATTGAGAAATAAAAACGCAAGTGGAAGTCTCGCCTTGGGGTTAAAAACACGCGATTGAATGTTTTGATGGGTGGATTTGAATTCCATCATAATATTTAAAGGCATTGTTTCGGTTGAGTAACAAATTGCATTAAACAGCATTATTAATATGAAGGGGGTGATTATACGGAATATACTTTCTTTTATTGAAACAAAATTGCAAAATTTCGCTGTTACATTACTTATGAAACTGTTAAGTCGTATTTAAGTTGCAAAACTGTAAGATATCGAGAGCATTTCTTATTAACACGATGATTATTTTCCATTCTTTTTTCAGGCTGGACTCTTTAATAGGAACTCCACGATTCCATTCTGCGGAGGATCCGTCATTGATATCCAACATATTCTGACTGCAGCCCACTGCTTTAACTCCAAAGGGTAATAGAATCTTTTGTTATTCACATAAAATGATAAACTTATAGACACACATTTATAAAATTTCTGTATTTCTTTTTAATTAGAACCAGCGGCCATTGGAGATTAACTAGAATATTATTATGTTCATATTTCACCGGGAATATTGCGTTTATTTTCCATTAGATTTTTTGCATATAATTTAATATTCATAGTCCCGCAAGAAAATATTTTTAATAATCAGACTATAGCAAGCATTAAAGCCGTGTTATTTTAATAGCTGTATATTTGTTGTATTTAATGTGTACATGAACCATGCTACTGAAGTTCATCTATTGTGCTACTTCTTTTTTATATTCCTATGCCAATCACGCAGATATTAAATAGAATCCTCCTTTCTAAACTTTCAGAAATAAAAGAAAATTCCTAATAGAATTTTGAAAAATGTCACTTCCAACGTTAAATTAATCTTATGAACTTTCGGCTATATCTCGGAAACTATTACATACTCAAAGTTTTACACTGACTTAAAAAAAATTATCATATTTCATAAAATTTTGAAATAAATGCATAAATAACGCAAATATATTATTTTTATGAATTTTCAAACGTGAATGTGAAAAAAAAATTGAATTGTAACATAATAAAACTTTTGCATGAGAGCAAAGTTAATATGCTAAATTGCCAGAATCCAAAAACTCTTGCACATAACCCAAGTAGTTTTCGAAATATTCACCAAAATTGTAAAATTCCTTCAACCGATTTGCAACACTCACTTTTTAAGGAACCATATATTAAGTTTATTTGTATTTATAGATCTACTTTTCTTGAAGTATGATCTTTAATGGCCATCGTAATATTGCAGTTAATTAAATGTTAAATTTATTTTTAGATCAGATAATTTCCATTAAATATGAATTTTGCTTTCATTTAAAAAATAAATTTTTCTTTTCCACTTAGACGATATAGAATTTGATAACAAGACAGATTGACTTACGAATGTTTAATTAATTTTTACTATGTACCAGCAGATATCGTTTGGAAATGTTTGCATTATTTATATACTGAATGGTCTAATCTTGAGCACTCATTGAGACCTCACTGAGATCCCTAAATTTATCCCCTTAGGGCTACATAAAATTCTCCTCTTTGCAATTGATTTTATGAATAAACTTAATTTCAAACTTGTTCGAGAAATTGTACCATGATAATGTGCCTGATTCAATTCGTTTGTCTTTATTTGGTACGCGATGCCCTGGTCGAAAGATCTCGGTTTCGGAACCGCAGACGATCATATTGGTGACACGATTCCATCGAAGAACCGTCATCTAAGCTGGTCTGGTGTACGCTAAAGCCATCGGGGCCAAACGTCCTGCCGCTGGTGTGGCGTGGAAGCTTGGAGAGAGAGGGGGCGCCAATTGCGGCGTTCGTCCTCCTCGTCTCATCATGGTTCAAAATTCCGAGATCGGTCCCAGAATAGCCCTAGTGTTGCCTTAAAATGGGATGTTAATATAACTAAAGTAAACCACATTTTGTATTTAATTGTCTTGATTCCATCAGTCTCAGCGTAACAGAAGAATGTCCATAACTCTGCCATTATTAAAATAGATCTTTATAATACTAATTTTTTTCCTTATGTTTCAATTATTGATTTTCGCAAGCCACATTATGCATTTTCTAAACAACCTATTAACCTATGAATATTAACACGTTAAAAATGTATCATTTGGTCCAACAAGAATTTTTAATGAACTAAAGATTTTAAGCACTACAAATTTTCCGTACGCTATAAAATATGTTTCTGTTAAGTTTCTTCGTTTATTACATTCAATCTAGTATACCTTTAAAGTGTCATTTCTTCGGCTGATCAAATCAAAAGTTCGATAAAAAAATGTTTAGGTGTCATAATTACAAAATAAATTTCCCTAATATGTTGTGCTTATGAATATTCGCGTTTAATATCTAATGGCACTATCTTCTAATAGAACTAAAATTTGAAAAATTGACATAGTTATACAAGTCTCATTAAGCCTGTACAAAATTTCAGGCGTCTACTTTTTTTTATTTTTTATGTTTGCTTAGATTTGATGTCAAGATTCATTTCGATGATTTCATTTAAAACGTCATTCAAATGAATGATTTTAGTGTAAAATAACGTACAAAAAATAATTCATCCTTCTAATACTTCCATTTTTGAGTTAGTGTTAAAATTATCTTCTGAAACTTAACAAATCTTTCATCGGATTGAAAATCGTTTCCACCTGAAATAAAATTCTGTACTTTTAATAAACACCGATTACGGTACTCTTATCTCACTAATCAGCGATTTAAAACAAATTATTTAAACAACGTGTTTTATTCGCCATAAAAATGAAGATGTATTTTAATTTCTTTGAACGGGGTCAACTCAAAAAGCTAAATGATGAATTGATTTTAAAAATAATGGAAACGTCTCAATATTTAAATAAAAATAAAATAAATATTTACATGTTGAAAATATCATACTCATATTAAGAATAAATATGAATTGTTTCGTTTATTCTTTCAAAATTTCTGTGAATAAAAACGGGAAAAAAGTCAGATTTTGCTATTTACCAGCTGCAATTTACTTAATGTACGGTCCCCAGTGAATTTGCTTTCTTTAATGGAGCTTTCAGCAAACAAAATTAATTATATCTCAAGAACTACGGCGAATTTCAGAACGGAATTTGATACACATACATAAAAAAGACTGTTGAATCGAATTATTAAAAATCTCAATTTCAGTAATGGAGAAAATTTTTGATGGTAGTTAATTAACTATGTTAATTAATTCGTTTAATCAGTTTCTCTATCTCGGCAAATCTGTCCCTGTAAGCCATTTCCATCTACGCCAATTTTCTGAAGATGCAATATTAAATAACAAAGTTACAGATATGTTTCTTTTTGTTGTTGTTGTTGTTATTATTGTTAACGATTGTGCCAAGGATAAATTATTACTTTAGATTCTAAAATGAATAAAGTTCGCCCTGCCGAGTTCTTTCCCCTCCGCCTCCCTTCCTACTCACATTTTTTTTTAGCCGTTTATCGCAAAGTGTTAACAAAATATGGAATCTAAACGGTCGTGAAAGTTGAACAAAGAATTTGTGAAGATTTACTGAAAAAATCTGGAAACACATGGGCAGATTTTTATGCAACTTGTATGTAATAAACTAAATTTCGATCTGAAATTTCCAATTTCTCTTTTCCAGGCTTGAACCAAGCCAGTATGTGGTCAAAGTTGGACAAATTGATTTATCGGAAATGAATCCGATTTATGAAATTGAAGAAATAAAAATACATGAAAATTACCAACCCGACTTTTACTATGATGACATTGCTGTCATTCGCCTTAAACAGACCCTACCGCTTGAAACACTTCCGGTGTGTCTTCCGGAAGAAGATAACCTCATCCAGGGTGACAATGTAACTGTTTTAGGCTGGGGTCGACTGTCTTTTGGTAAGTTTGTCACTTAGGTAAGAAATCGTTTTTAAAAAATCAAATCTAACAGTCATTCATTAAGGACTATACAGAACGTCGTCTCATACTCCCGTACCCGTAACCATTATGGCCAATGTATGGTTTGATGCGCATGCTAGGGGAATTTTATTAAATGCCAGAATATTTACTGAAGAAAAAAAATAACTATCTACAGAATTTACAAACATGTAAGAAATGACAACAACATGAAACCGTTTACAACGATTTTCTACTTTGAAATATTATAGGAAAATTATCTGGAGTAATAATATGCAGAAAGATATAATTTATGAAAATTACGCATGAATTATGTGATTATTGCAATTGTTATCATGACATAGTAGACGAGGTTGCAGTTAAAAAATTCAATATAAAATAATTTGGTTAATGGTAACAAAGAGAATCTCTATTTGAAAGCTATTTAGGAATGCATATGTATGTGAGGAAACTGTGGTGCTTTTTTCTTCTTTTTTTCTCTTAGTCCTTGTATAGATAACACTTGATGTTGAAAGCTAGGAAGGCAAGAAAAGATATCCATTGTATATGACACTTGATGTTGAAAGCTAGGGAAGCAAGAAAAGATATCCATTTTCACATATAAATTTGATTATCCTATAATTTTTTTTTTTTCCTGGAGAGGAAGTTGCTGGCGACTTTTCAGCCATTCTTGTTTATGGCTTGGTGATGGTTTTTTCATAAGCCAAGAGATTTTGAGGATGCATTCCGTAGCATAATGAAGTGGCGTGCCATTCTCACCACAACTGCACTGGTCACTCTCTCTCCAATAGATTGAACTCTTTTGAAATAGGCAGGAAAAGACGTATTCTGAGAAGAAAATAATATCCTGTCTGATCCAATTAGTTCTGATGAAGATTAACTCAGAACAAGATATTAAAAAAATTTCTGCCTTTGTCACCATTGCTCCAATATCTTTGCCATTCCTCTAGCACGTTTTAGGACTGGAATCTAAATTATTTTTCAGAAAAACTTCCATTTCAAAAGAATATTAAGCAAAATATAACAGCTCTAATTCCTGAAATTATCTTTGCTGAATTATTCATTTATTTATTCATAGATAAGAAAGATAATAGCTGTCTGGTTCTTATCCATTAAGAACCATGTTAATCTGAGGGTTAGCTCTCCATTTCGGGATCAGAGGATTTTAGTCTTGAAATCCGATTCCTCCAAACATTAGAAATACATGAGACTCCGGTATATGTTAAAACTGACGTCGTAGGCCAAACATTTTTCCGCTAATATGGAGCGGCAATTTGGAATTTCTACTCAATTATTATATCCATCATTGTATTTAATTCAAAATTAAGGGGTCCGTTCCAAACTTACACCCACAGGAGGGTTTCAGGTTCGATACCCGATTCCACCGAAGAACCATCTTGTAAGCAGGTCTAGTGCACGTTAAATCAGTCAAGGCCAAACGTCCTCCCTCTGGTGTGATGCGGAAGTTTGGAGAGAAGGGGTACCAGCTCAGGTGTTGTCCTTATCATCTGATTGAAGTTTAAAATTACGAGGTCGATCCAATAGCCCTAATGTTGCTTTGAAACGAGATGTTAATATAATTGAACTGAACTAAACCAAACTAGTACCCATGTTGCTTCAAAATAAAATCTTCCCCATAGGGGGATTAATTAGTTGGATGCACCTTAAAAACATGTAGGAACTTAGATATTTGGCAAGAAAATCAATCCTTCGTTAATTATTCCTTTTTTCTTACTTTACTTTTGAAAGTCGTTATTTTTTCAATTCGATTTGACTGGGAGTTGAAGGGCTGAAAAATTCTTAAAGTTGAGAGAAAAGTCAATTAATGTCAATATTGGAATTTATCTAGTTCTTCAAAGAGATATGAAAGAAAGAGGGTTTTGATTTTAGGATATTCTAGAAACTAGTTGAACTAGCAACAAATAATCCTTCCTATCTGTCGATATGAACTCAAAAGGCATTCTTCTACAGATAGATACCAGAGTTTTTTTATTTGTATATATATGTAAAAAAGAGAGAGAGAGAGAAAGAGTAAAGGTGAGTGCACACATGAGTGTGTATGAGTAAGGGTGAGTGCACACATGAGTGTGTATGAGTAAGGGCATGTGCAATAGAAATTTTTTAAATGTCTTCATATATACCAATAAAGTAGTTAGATTAAAAATATTGTTTGCTCGAAAGTTTTAGACAATATGATACATATCCTCACAGAGAAATCCCAAGGCTTAAACTTTTCCTTCTTCTTCCTATAGTTTTTGTAATCGCCAAATTAAGGCTATTCTGATCCGGCATTTCCATTTTCATACATTTTTATTAACCTTATATTAATTTATAAGCAGCAATTGTAAGACGATTTTACTTTTTAAAAGTAAGGTTTCACGATCGTTTCTTTCTCCATCTGCTATATTCTCTCTGGTATATCCCCTTTTTTTTCTTATTAGATCTGCTATCCTATAAGTATACGAAGTCAAGACATTTCACATAGTGTCGTTGCGAGAAAAGAAATAACTAAACGTTTCAAGTTCATACAAACTATCCAATGATGTTCGTAAATTTAATCAATCGATAGCGAAAGCTCTGTGTTGTATCATATTATTTTTAGGAATTTCAAAACTTTCTGTGTTAGAAAAAAATGCGAACATTCTTCCTCTGTTTTTTTAGATAGATACCTATAGGAAGACTACCTATTGCAATGGTTCTCATGACAAGAAGAAATTTTCTTCTTCACCGATCATGGTCCCTAGAACCCAAAACATATATGCGTATAACGCTTTGACAATATTATCTTTTGAGCAGAATAACTAGAGTAATTTTGTTTGGATTTTAACTGGCTTGGAATATGTTGATAGAAATGTAAAAATCTCGGACGAGTTCGTAAAAGGCTCATCTAGCTCAAAGAAGGTGGAAATGGTGGTGGAAATTTTCGTTTCGCTAAAACTTTATTAATATTGAAGATAAAAAATACATCCAATTAGCCAAATGAACGCCTCATTAAGATGAACAACTTTTGTGCTTAAAATTTTCGATAACTGCAATCAATCTTTGCCTTTCAGCTTGCCAAGAGGAAATTTTATTTTCTTGCTCTTTTTTTCATGTGATTCTTCTGCTCCAGGAATAATTTATTGTGTAAAGTTTTAAATATTTTATAATTTACATAAAGTAAATCTTAAAAGTAGAATTGATGGAGAAAATTTGTTTTCATTCTTGAAATCAATGAAGTAGTTTCACAATTCTAGGTACTATATAAAGAAAAAAATGGTTCCCTTTCATTACACTTCTCCAAAAGAATTTTTCAATAATTTAATGCACTTAATAATTTCATTTTGTTTCTTGTACCAAATCTGAATCTGAAAATTTTCTTCTTTTATAAACAATTTAAATATGTTTATTTTTCCTATTTCACTTGTAGTGCATAAAGCAAGTATACATACAAATGACGCTCTATTGTACTGAACTTTATTATATATTATTTATTTTTATATTCTAAATTCTATTTAATTCAATTTTTTCAATTTACATTTCATTTCATATTTATTTTCAATTCAATTTTATGATACTTAAATCATTACGAATTTTCCATGGCGATTTATATGCGCCCTCCAGTTTTTGGGGTAGTTAGATGACAACATTTCCGTTCAGATAAGCAGAGTTATCATTGGAGTGGTGGAGTGGCATCTTTACTTATTTTTCAGCACCAAAATATTGTACTTTATCGGCAATAAAAACTACCTGCAGTTGTTGAACGTAAAAATCTTTCCAGCTATTTATTTTCCGTTAAGAAATTAAAAAAACTATTTAACAGCTTAAAGTATTGAATTCTGGAGACAACATTCAAAAAGAAACAATCTGTGGCAAATCTAAATTGGATTCGAAATTTATGTATGGTTGGAAAAGATTTAAAAAAAAATGACAACGAATCTCTCTGTATATATTGTTGGCCAACGGATTCTAAAACTCTCTGCGTTTGTGTGTTTTAGGATGAGTTAATTCGGCAAAATAGGGGTGGGAGGAAAGAGAAGAGGAGATATTTACATTTAGCAATAAAATAAATTCCAGAAATGAGCACATCCTTCCACGTGTCACCCCTTATTGAAATAGGATTGTCGAAAATTAGTCGTCTCAAGAAACTGAAAAGAATAGTGTAATATATTGTCTCAGTCTGTCAAAAGGCATTAAATAACAAATATGATAGGCATTTTATTGTTTCTGATGTCAATAAATAGTGAACTATAATGCAATATATACATTTCAGTTATAGTCAGAAAAATAAAAATTGTGTCAAGGGAAAATTGATATATGCATCACCAATATGCAACATATATATAGGCAATAAATATATGCATCATCAAATATAACTACTTCATAACGTTTGCTTTTTATTTCTTCAGTTAAAATTATTCCCTTCTCCCATCGATGACGGGACATACCTCTTTAGGGAAAGATTGCACCGTGGCCGGTGATGGTCCTTAGGACTCAACTATAGTTCCCGCCAGTGTTGCTGTAGAGGCGGTTCGGTCATTCAGTATTTATTATCCGTGTGCCTTTGGGTGGGTCGGAGAGGCAGTGATATGACTTACCTTAATTCATGCGGCTATGATTAAAATGATTACTTTTCAAGGTTTTGATCACTATGTTAATGAAAAGTGCTTATTCGTTTATTTTTTGTGAATATATTTAAGTGATTTTTTCAGTAATTAGAAGTTTGATATTTTCAGGTGGTCGAAGCAGTAGAGCTTTACAACAGGCAGATGGCATACCAATTGTTAGAAATGAAGATTGCAATGCTAACTACTCCAGTGTATCTGACAACAAGTTTCCATTTGGCATAACAGATAGTATGATCTGTGCAGGCCGTGAAGAAGGAGGAATAGATGCTTGCAGTGTATGTATTTCTTCTTATATTTTTAGAGTGATGCAATTTACATGTGACATTAAAGTTAAATTTTTGCATAATTCATAATCATTTTAAGTAACTTATTCGAATTGGACTATCACAACAAAATGGGTAATATTTAAACTCTTGCGATATTAAATTATCTGAAGAAGAAGAAAAAAATGTTGGTGATCCAGTGTGCAAGATTAGACCCAATGAGCTACCATTATTCTGATATATAAAGGATGTCCCAAAACTTACTCAAGATTTCAATTTGCCAGCATTCATGCAGTAAAGTGTTGGCAACCCTATTAAGAAAAACAATTTAAATCTGATAGTTTAGGGTTAGTAAAAATAAAGCGTTACATGATAGAACAACGTGTTAACGCAAGATTTGAATTAAATGATAAACACAGTTTTTTCTTTAAATTACTATATTTTTATTGAATCGTAAGGTACACAGGATAGGGTTATGTATGGAAATAACACTAAGGGCAAATGGCCTCCACAGCTTTGTTGGCTCATACGCACTTTTTTGCTAAAATTTTCCCATGACCATTTTCTATAAATGTGGCTGCATTTCGTTGATGAATCATTGAATTTCTTCCTTTAATGCATGCGTGCTTGTGGAGTGACCTTTGTCTTCAAATAACCCCATAAATAGAAATCCAATGGTGTTAAATTTCACTATCTGGGGGGGGGGGGCATTCTCAAATTTAACTGTAGTCTCCAGATTTCCATTATTTTTGAAATTTTTCAATAATGAAAACACTTTGTTCTATCGTGTAACGCGCCATTTTTACTAACTCTAAACTGTCATCTGTCAGATGGTTTTTTAATAGGATTGCCAATATTTTATTGCACTAATGGGGGCACATACAAATCTTCCGTTAATTTTGGGACACCCTTTATACACTCATAATCGGAAGTAATCTAATCTCGGAGAGTTCTCTAATTTGTTTTTCGTTGCATATTTAATCATAAAAGGCTCAAATGAAAATATGATTCGTCTAAAAGAAAGATTTCATATCTTGGTTTTAATATAGGAGCCATCTCTTCGAACAACTAATATTCCTATAAGATATGCTATTTATTAATAATGCTTACAACTAGAATTATTTTTCTAATTGCAAAAATAAAATTGTAAGTCATCAAGAGCAGGTACATAACGCCTTTAAATATATTAATTTAAATATATATCTATAGGATTTAGAAATAGCCTTCTCCAAGTATCTTGTAAAAACTAACGCCTCATCACTGCAGGTACCAGATTGTAAAAGATATCTATCATAATATTTTGTGTTAGAATATTAAAAATTTATGACTCCAACTTGATTTCATTTAAATTCTTTTATTCACTCATACTTACATTACGCAAAGTAGTTGCACAGGACAATAATTTATGCACATACCCTTTCGATAAGTAAATACTAGGCTTATATGTAATAAGAATAATGATGCCGAATGCGCCAAGAGAGAAAAATAGCGCTAAATTCTGAAGCCACTTTTAAATATCGGTAACAAAGTCTACGTATTCTTGCTCGTGACTTTTACGAAAACTGGTCGGCAATGGATAGTCCTTTTAACATATAAGTATTATGAATACCTCTAACTCCTTGCACATAGTTATTATATGCAAGTTAATGACTTCAAAACAGAGAATTTTTTAAGTTTACATTGATCTTCGAAATTTATTTTCTTTCGTTGTTTAGATCTGGTTTACTTTAGCTTTCAAAAGTCGTTTAATAATTCTTGAATTTTAAGAAATATCTCCGTTATTAACTGCCTTTTATACCTCTTAAATAATAATAAAAAATTGACTGGTTGGCTTTATATTCGTAATTTTTTTGAATTAGATTCATTTAGTTCTTTGCTAATTCCAGGGTGATTCTGGTGGTCCATTGCTTCGAGAATTCACGCAAGACCGCTGGGCTCTAGTGGGTATCATTTCCTTTGGCTTTGGTTGTGCAAGAGCAGGATTCCCAGGAGTCTACACAAGAGTTGCGAACTATTTGCCGTGGATTATAGAAAACGTTAATGACTTAAACCTAAGATTTGGTGTGCTATTTAATGTAACGATGAATCCTCAATGAAAAGATATCCAATACTTTCTCGTTGATTTTGTTTCAAAAGAATATCTATCAATCATTATTGATTGAGTTGTATTGAAGGAATGCCAGTGAAATTATTTTTAAAAGTCATATACAGGGTGATCAAGAAATAACAGGAAATGTTCGGGGCTCTGTAGCGTGTTATATACTGGACAAAATATAACAAAATTTGGTAAAGTATGCGATTTTATCAAGAAAAAAAAATTAATACCAAAAAACTCCGATAGGGTAAATCTTGATGCCTCAAGCTCATAATATGTGGAAAAGGAATACATAACGTCCAATGAAAACAGTAAATAGCAACACACCAAATACCAATGGAAAACGTTTACTATAGCAACTTACAAATTTGGCTCAAGGTGACCACAAACTTGATGTTCCAATAACTGCATGCGGTACATGAGATTTTCGACAGTGGCTCGCAGCATATCGGCATTTATTACATGTAACGTTATTTGATCTTTTAAAATAGGAATGTCAAGAACATGTGTCATCAGTTAATGGGTATTATCTTATACGGGTGAAATTTCAGGATCTTACGCATTATCTTCTGCATCGTCGAGTACGGAGTTTCCGTTTCTCATGATATTGAACGTGCACTGCTGATAACCTTCTTATTAGCTATCGCCTGATCCATAACGGCAGTTGCAACTTCTTCAACTTGTTCCTGCTTGATAGCTTATGTCCTCGGCCTGGTTGCACACCAAGAATTCGTGTAATTTCAAATCCTTCAACCATTCTTCGTAAGTTAGTTATGGTCATCGGTCCTCTATATAACTCTTTTAACCGCCGGTATTCACGAAGAGCAGCACTGGTATTTTTATCCCACTGATAAAAGCTTGACTAACAAGGCGGCTTCACATAAAAATAAAGCAATCGACGGGCTAATTCTTGCAGAATGACATAAATTCTCGTAACCCTTCCTTTTATCTCCGAAGTCTTGTCACAAGTACCCTATAAGCACTTTACATAATAACATTTTCGATAGCAGCGCCATGATTTTCCCTATCGGCGTTTATTGGTACTATTTTTTTTTCTTGATAAATTGGAACCGCACACTTTAATGTTTATGGTGACCAAATTAATTTTGTTACATTTCGTCGAGTGCATAACACGCTACACAGCTCCGAACACCTCTTGAAATTTCTTAATCACTCTGTACTTCTAGATGATTTATCTATTATTTTTAGTGAAATGATTATCTCAATTATTTTTAGATATTTGAGTAATTTTTTTTTTTTTTTTTTTTTTGTGGAAAGAAATTTAATATAGTGTGTAATTGCAAAATGAGACCAACATTATTCATTGGTCTGAATTCAATGTCTGAATTGTATTGTTTTTTGTTTGTTTGTTTCTGGAATTTTACTACTTAAGGTAGGTTATTATTTTTATTTTTCTGCTTCATTTTTCTCT
Source organism: Argiope aurantia (assembly GCA_026543865.1). NCBI lineage: Eukaryota > Metazoa > Arthropoda > Arachnida > Araneae > Araneidae > Argiope > Argiope aurantia. The sequence goes on from JAPMOR010099059.1 coordinate 866,481, forward strand.
CAAAGTTGGAATTTTTTCATAATTATTAAGATATTTTATTCATTTATTGCATCTATAAATTTTTTGAAGTCTTTAACTCTCTAACCAGAAATTCTACTTTTTAATTATAGCTAAAATTATCAGAAGCTATAATAATTTGCATTTTTATGAAAAGTTACCATAATTTTTAATTGCTTGGTTTTAGTTGTCTTTAATTGATGTATATTTTGGAAGCAAAGTTTCAGTAAATTAATACCCCTACATGCTTAAACTAAAAAAAAAAAAAAGAATGTTCCTTGTCGATTTAAACATATCTTCCAAACTATGATATTTAAAGATAATTATTGTAGCATGTCACATCTATTTAATACTAATAGCCTTAACAGAAAAAGAATATGAAGTAAAAAAGATTATCTATGCATTAAATAACGTGAGACCCAAATAATTTATTTAATAAATGTTTAAAGAAAATGAAAGTTAATTCCATTAAAAAACTCTTAGCAACAAAAAAGATATACTTTCTTTGTTAAAGATATCAGTAAATTTGTCATATGTCTAAAAAACAACGGTGAACATTAAAAATATTACAGGACAGCATCATAAGATTAGATAGCTATTAATCTCGATTCAGATACCTTTGCTCATTTCGAATTTTATTAGTTGACGAAATCGATGATTTTCACCACTAGTGAATGATTCGCCATGAATATTGGTTGTATTTAATTTAAATTGAATCCCTTGTACATAATTTGACACTCATGTAACTGAATAGAAATTAATCGTAACAGATATTTTAACGGTACTATTAACTGTGGAGCACCCTAACGGAGACAAGTTATATGATGGCATATTTGCATGCAAATGTAATTTTCCACTTGATACAGCATTTAATTGCATGTTGTCTAATATAAAAAATCGTTTTCTTATTTCTCATATAAAATGCGTATTTATTCCGGAAGTTGAAATGCTATAGCGTGTTTTATTTGTTTTATATAATGGAAACGAGCAGCAGATTAAGTGAATTGGGAAAAAAAATTTTTAATAATATTAAAAATAAAGCCAGTAATATTTTTTATCATATTAAATATATTCATTAACATACAAGGTTTTTTTAATTGACGCCCCAAAAAATTTGTTGAAATAAGACTTTAAAACATTAATTCGTCATAAATTTTAAAAATTCATTCACTACTACATTGGCAAAGGATGCGAAAATTAAGCACTCCATTTTTAGCTTTCAACAATAGCAAAAAAAATCTACTATGAAATATTTATAGAAACATGGAAACGATTTAAATTTTATTGCAAGAATGAAATATTATTTTGAAAATATTGCATCGGGATATGAGATTGAAAAGCAAAATTGGTTTCTTTAAAATGATAATGTTTTAGATGTTACGATGGTTAAAAATGATATTTGTGAGCAAATATTATAGACAATCATCATAAAAAAGGCAAAAAAAAAATGTTTGCTTTTTAAGTAGTGAAATTTCTAAGCATCCTCTCTTAAGTACACATTCTCATTCTCCTATGTATTATTGTGCCACATTTGATAAAACGACCTGCACTGTGGAGCGCCAAAACACATATAAACTTTTTTGCTTTTTTTTATTGCTAACACATATTCACTTTTTTTTTATCCGTAAAGATTACATGTCTAATTCATTTTCTGCATTTTTTAATGCATTCTCGAAATTTTGTTAGTTTGAGTCAATGATTTTCGATTTTATTTTAATACTTTATTCAGTTTTTCTTTTTGTGTTCTGGAAAACTAAACATTACATCTTTTGCGTAGCTAAAACATTTTTAATTTCTTATCACATATCACTCTAAATTATTTTCTTCCAATGTTAAATTTTTAAATTTAACCTTTTCCAAATATCTGCATATAGGATGTGAGTTATAGTAGTGTAGTCAGATATTGTAATTAAAGTTATGTTAGTGCAATTTCTCTTTTGTATTTTTATATTTTATATAAATTTTATACTTCAGTTTTTTTTTCTTCTGTAAAACTTTAATGTACATTTATATTTTTCTGCTTATTTTATACTAAAGTTGTTGTTTTTTTAGTTTTTATGACATTATTATTGTACATTTATATTTTTGTATTAAATTTATTATACAAATCAATGATTGTCAATTCGTTTTGTTTTCTTTATTTTCAATTCGTATCTTACATATTATATATGTATACACACACACACATACACACACACATATATATATAGTGCAATATATAGTATTGTATAGTGTTCATATATATATATATATGAAATGATACAGGATTTTGGGAACAAAAAGCAATCAGCTATACATTTAAGAATATATGTGCATTATGTTATCTATATAAATAAATATATATATTTCAAGGTGAATTTAAATACATTTACATTCCATTTTAAAGTTACTTGAGGATTTCTTTGGAATGGATCTTATTATTTTGAGCCATGGTTAGGTGATAAGGATAACACCTGAGCTGACACATCTCTTCTTCAAGTTTTGTGCTCTGCACCAAACAGGAGGCATATTGTCCAGATGAATTTGGCACGCACCAGGTCTATTTATACAGCGATTCTATAGTGAAAATGGATTTCCAGCCTTTAAACCACCGGTCTTCGTATAAAACTTTTACCGTGAGACAATGGTATGCCAATAATACAATAATCCACAACGCGCAATTACTATTTTTAATTAAATTATAAAATGTCAAATACACATCTCGTCATATCATTTGAATAACTATATTATTTCTTACAGACTTCCCCTGTTTGAATTTTTCCGTGTCTGTTGTTTGAGTAAACTTCGAACAATCGGTATTGAGTATCATATTCATATATTTTCGGTAGAAACAATACGGGATATTGAAAAATTTTCGATCAAACCTCCAATTTTTTAAAATTTTGTTTTGTATATTCAACAATAATTTTATTCAAATATTTATTTAATATAAGGTACGCTGCACAGAAATAATTTTACTTTCTCAAATATGAACTAAATAAAGAGAAAGAATTGTAAGCGTCAAAAAGCTGGAACTAGAAATTTTGTCGAATTTCCACGTTTCATACTTTTCTCAATACAAAAAAAAAAAAAAAAAATGAAAAATATATTTGTCTATTTGTCCGTCTGTCTATCTGTATGTGAAAACAATGATTCAAAGCCGATATGAGCTAGATGAATGAAATATGGTATATGGTCTTTGCACTGAATTTGTATATTTCTATAATATTTTGAACGAAATATATTCATAGGAAGTCTGTCTGCCCCACTGCCCTAATATAGGTCAACAAAATAACTACAAAATGGAAAAAATTAGATAGAAAATCGGTCCAGGGATGGATTTAACATCTAAAATGTAATTATGTATCAATCTAGGAGCCAAATTCATCAAGGTGTTGACCGATTTTTTTCTTTGAAAGTTGATAATTCAAAACTTAACAGCTTAACTAATTGAAATTTGATTTGCAATTTTAGAATCTTAAAGCATTCAAAATTACAGGCAATTTATTTGCATGAAATTTTGAACCACCTTTATCAAAGGATTGACCATCTGTCGATCTGTATTTTTAGAAGAATGTAAACTCTATAAATCAAAAATGCTATTTAAATATATGAAATTTGATATGTGATCTTGTGACTTCAATTGAAATTATGTATGAAATTTTGGTTTCAATCGATCTGAAAGAAGGCATCCAAATTGCATATTCAGGTTTTTTTATAATGTACATTAACTGCTTCCCAGCTATTTAACGCCGAAAAAACGGCCAAAATCGCACTCTAGCGAGCTCTTTCGTAATTATTGTTTGCCAATGCCAATACGGTTAATAATACATTTGTAACAGAGTAGGCATGGAAGTTTTTGAATGACCACCACCGATGCTTAAATATTGGCACTATAATTTATTAAATAAAGTGTTCACCTTCTCGAATATTCTCCCCTCATCTTTCTTGTACATTTAGGCAGTCTGCATCTACTTTCCAATTCGTTTTTTTTTTTTTTAATCTTTACGGGTAAAATTGAATAGAAAGACAGACAGCAAACCCTCCAAGATCACGGCAAGTCCAAAAGAGTCAATCCTTTCTTCCCCAACCAATTACCATTTGTTAAAGCATAATATATAATAAAGAAAATCTATTATGAATTTTGGCTGTTTTCCTTTCAACAGATTAGAAACCGATTTCCAATGATATCTAAATTTTTTTTTGTAGGAAAACAATATAAAAAATTTCATTTATCAAAATTGGTGCATTTTTTTTTCAATTATCATTCTCAGTGTTCATATGAATAAACATTGAGATAAATAGTCATTCATTTGAAAATTTATCTCAAAAATTTTAATATCTATCTACCTTTTTTGATCGGATAATTCTGTGCATTTATCTGGTTCTTTGAGCACAAGCACAGATATAGACTTTTCTTCAACAATTTAGTCTAAATTTGAAAAAAAAAAATCCAAATTCGGTGCATTTGGTGGTAGGATCACATATCAAATTTAATCGCTGTAGTTCAATATCTTTTTGGGCTATCGTGTTCACAGGCAGATGAACAAATATATTATTAAAAAATGTTTTTTCGAACTCGAGGTGATCAATCTAAAACAAGAGATTCGTCAAAGTCTCAAGGTCGAATTTCTTTTTAGATTTACAATTACTTCCTCTTTTTGTATTCTGTATATGAAAAAATAAAATATTCGGTTAGTTATTAGAATATGTACAAAAACAAAATATTATTTTGGTTTAAAAATATTTCTTGGTGTTAATATTAAACAAGTAAATACGGAAATTTTTGCCAGTATTTTTATTAATAAATTAAGTGATTTGATCGTACGATTGACCTGAAACTACGAATGAAGTAATGATTTTTAACACCACAGATCTCTTCTGATAACCCAGAACTTTCACCAAAATTGAACAGATTTTCAAGAAATATCTGCGAGATAGTTTTGATTTCAACAACAAACAGAAAGTACGAAGGAAGGAAGGAAAGAGAAAGAAATCAATGCATAGTGACAAATTTTGAGTTTCTGTACAGATTTCACTTTCCTTCCTTCCTATTATACGAATCCGAACGTTTACCTTTAATAACGCTCCAAAAACCAAAGTAAGTACATTTGAAAAAGTCACTTTCGTACTTTATCGTACAAAACCTTCATTCATTCAGTTTTATGCACTTAAAGCAGGAAAACAGGTTTTTCATAAATGAATTCTTTTCCGCTCAGTTGGCTTCGCGAAAAAAAATAAGAAAGAAAAAAAAAGAAGAAGAAAATCCCATTAAATTAGAAAAAAAAAACTAAAAATTAAAAAGAAAACATCACATAGGATGCATCACAACATAACAACCGCAATTTAATTGCTTGTTGTAGAAACCCAAAGTGGACATCTGGAAGTTATCTGATGACTAAGACGAACCGTTGGTATCTCATTCTCTTCTAACAAAGGACAAGGCGGTTAAAAAGCGATAAAGGATGTGTTGGTCACTTCTAAAATTTTTAAGTAAGTACAAATTATCGTTCATTTTGCAATGGAATTGTTTAATGTAAAAAGTTTTTACCTTAATTTTGCATTAGAATTTTTAATAATGTGGAATATTTTCTTTGTATAAAATCTATTTTTACCGTTTTTAATAATTAAAATAACTTCATTTCTATATTCCAAGTCCTTAAATATTTGAGGAGAACTTTAAAACCTAAAGATCGTGATTAACTCACCTCCTTCACTAACTTTTAAAATTTAAAATAAACATTTTGTTAATGTCTTTAACATCTATATATTTACCTATATGCATTTAATACTAGCCACCTTTAACGATAAACTAGTTTTTTTTTAGGGGGGGGATTATTGGTTAGTTTTTATTAATGTATTTAAATCTCTTTTACATAAATTGATGATTAGGGTCCTTTCAACAAAGTATTTTTGAACATAAAAGACACTTAAGCTACATTGTTTTAGTAAAAATAAGATTTATATTGATAATTTGTTATATCAAATTGACAAATTTGGTTCAAACTTCGTTAGATGCAAATTAGGATATTCACTTTTATCTATCTGGTTCTTTACATTGTGCAATTATTGAATTCCCCTCGACTGGGACAGACAGACAGACTTCCTCTGAATGGATTTCGTTCAAAATGTGATAAATTTGGTGTAAAGACCGTAACCAAATTTCATTTGTCAAACTCAATACATTTTTTAACCATCGTCTTAACATTCTTACGAAATTACAGTCAAACAAGCAGTCAATGCCTAGAAAAATTCAATTTCAAATTTAACTAGTACCTACATTTTATATGTTAAGTCTGTGTACTAAATGTTATCCATCTAGCTTCCTTTATTTTGTAAACAAGACTTCCTCTGATTATTAGACAGATAAACATAATTACAAAAATTTGTTTCACATAGCGAATCATCAAAATTTCGATTTCATTTTTTAACATCTACATTATCTTTGTATGCTGCATATACAAGAAAAAATTTTTTAAATGATTCCAACATTAAAATAATGCAGCGCATTTTACTTATACTATTTAAACCTGTTAGTTTGAGTGAAATCTGTTGAAAATGATGTTTAATATTATTAAATATAATATTTCAGAAGATGGAATATGTTATTTAGTTTTGTCGACTAGCTGGCTCACCGAGATTGACGAGTGAAGGAAATTTCAATGAGTTAGCAAAGATTGGTCTTTTGACACTTCCAATGAAATACTTTCAAATTTTAAATTTGATAAAAATTAAAACACTAATTTAATTCGTTTAAAAACCTTGCACCTTTATGTATGTAAAATTCTATAATAAAGTTAAGCTGTTAATTGTTGCGATTTTAATCTAGACTTTTTGTGGCGAGTTGAAAAAATAGAAGGGTAAAAAAAAGAAGAAAAAAAAACAGCATAAATTCTATTTTATCAGGAATTTAAATTTTTGCAGAAATCATCAACAGTACCAAATAGCGATTTTCCCACCTTCAGAATGATAAAACATTGATCATTTCGAGTATTCTTTTAAAAAATTCCTTCAACAATAGTTGAAAAATTGTAAAAAAAAGTACGTGGTTACGTTCAAAAATTTGTAATTTAAAATCTTTTGTCATTACTTCTTAGAATTTTGGATATGTATTCCAATTATTGCGTGTTTCTGAAATGATTCCTTAATTTTGAACTCGACTCGTGATTAGTTAACTATGGCAATGGTTTAGATTTTCTCAATAAAAGTGTGATTTAGAGGCTCCGAAAATGATTAATCGTTTTGTGCATTACATTCAGAACATTCATGCAATATCTACTTTCTCTAAGCTATTTTATACTCCTTTATTACAACTTAAATGTGAGAAATATATTTCTCAATATATAAACATAAACTGCAGATATTTAAGTACTTATCAATAGTTTCTTATTATAAAATAACCTATAAAATAACCTCACTTTACCTATCAACGCTTTTAAAATTTAGGCATTAATCTCAAACGATTTTAATCCGAAATCCATTAAGTTTCAATTAGCTTGCTTGCTTGATCAAAATGCGCTGATTCATAACCCTATTTTGATATAACAAGAAAGGCTTAGTAATTTTTAAGAAGTTACAGTTAATTAATGAAATTATTTGGCATCGGGTGTTTATGTACAACACTAAAAATGTTTCCTCAATTCTGTAATATCTTACGAGAAATTTTATTTATTGTTAGAAAGCAACATTTCAAACTTAAAAAACATCAGTAGTTTTTTTTTTACATCCAATTGTATTACAAAGAAAACGTAGACGTATTTAAAAATGCGTAAATTATAAATTATCATTGTTTTTTCTTTTAAAATTCTTTTCTTTGATTACTACAAAATTAGGAAGTTTTAAAATTTATAAACATAACATTTTAAAAGAAACATTATCCAATAAGCAAAAAAACTTATCTTTATACTTTAAATATCAGTAATAATAGAAAACTGGGAATAAAAAAAATCTATATTAACAATAATAACCATTTGGATTTCATAACATTAATGAAATATTTTGCATATATAACTAAAAATAGTTTTGAAAACAGTTTGTAAATAGTTTGTACGGCAACTAAACACGTATCAAAGAAACGATAAATTTTTTAATTTTTGTATGGCATAGAAATTATTTTTGCGCTATAAATTCTTAGAAAAGAAAGAAAAACTACAAACTTTGGCAACTTTTAAAAAACTACAAGCTTTTTTAATTTATAAAACTTCTAATTTAAAATATAGCTAGCTATATTTTAAGCTAGAAATGGAGTTAGGAAGTAAATCTAAACGTTCCTGATTCATTTCTGGGTTTCGACACCAAATGCTAACTTCGTAAGTATTACATTAGATTGAAAAGTATCAAAACATCTCTTTATTTTTCTCCAAAATAATCTGATTTTAAATAGGTGTTGCCAACTGGGTAATTAAAATATTATATGTAATCTCGCTCCCAACATCCAGTATCACATTTCCGTCACGAAAAGTATGTTTATGTTGAATTTTATAACCCTAGATCCAATAGTCTGCCAACATGGGCACACACACAAAGAGAGGAAGAGAAACATTCGTATTCTCCTTTAGAGTTAATAGCCTTTGGAGATTAACTGGTTCGGCAGGAATGCATCGGATTTCAATTTACTCTTACATTAATAACCTGATATACATTATTCCGATATCACAGTATTTTTAAAATTTGAATTGTAATATAAATTTCATTTCATTATTTTAGTTGTTTTATATATATTGTGCTTTCTATGTGCACAACCCATTTTAAGGCACTCGATTCCAGAATGAAAAATGCTTGTAAATCGTAACTGTTTGCATCATCTAACATCAGTTTCATGTTGTGTTACGCTGTGCTTTATCTTTAGTTTCTTATTTCTCAGGTAGATGGCGCACAAATTTATGGTTGTAAACTCCTTTGGCGACCAGCCGGTTCGCCAATCTTAATGCTCGTTAAAATTTTAATAATTCAATTTTTTTATGTAACTCCTATTTTAATAGCTTCTTCATCAAAATTTTTAAAGCTTCAAATTTTGATAGTCATATAATTCATTCATAATATTATAAAGGCTTTCAGCCATAACGTAATATGTATTTCTCTAATTTTCTGTTAGCTCCAGTAGAATTTATATTTTAAATTAAAGTGGAAATGATAAAATTGTAATTAATATAAGAACATTTTTTTACTGAAACGAAGCATTTTCTTAAATATGAGTAGTGAAAAAGAGTCGCTGAGTATTTGAACTTATGGAGACTAAAGAATATCTTTCTCAATTTATGTAATATCTCAAGAACTTTTCTACAAAATTTCGTCAGATTCATCATGAACATATCGATTAATTAATAATGTTTAGTTTTAAATGCATGAAACTCTAAGAAAATAAACAGAATCGTTTGAAATAATCAGTTCGAAACATGTTAAGCCTTCAATTATTCGTGCAAAAATAAAATTGATAGCGGTTAGAAAGATAATAATGAAATTCTAAAATAAATAATAAAAATGATAATAATTTCTCAGTAATATCTTTAGACGTTATAGCAGAAGGGTCTCAAAAACTCTCTTAATTTTTATCTAATTAAAATTTTAATCACAGTTTTATAAAAATTGCGCCAAAAGGAACATTCTCTAAAGTATATATCTACCACATTTGGTAGTTATATATCACACGGTCTGGCCTGTATAGCGCCAACAGACACCAATTCATCTTTATTATTAATAGAGGTGTGGTTAAAATTGCTTCACAATATTCACGTAATCATGAAAAAGATCTACATCTTCCCATCTAAAGTTATCGTTTCATTGTTATTTTCCTCCTCATGATGGGAAATATCCTCCCAAAATTCAATTTTCCAAAATTTAATACTGCTATTATCTAATTTCAAGCAAGAGAAAAAAATTTATCGATTCTGTATAAACTGTTTTATAAAATTTATCTCTAATGCGCAACTTTTTCTGCATCGTTACACTATGTCAGAAAAAGTAAGTGGCGGAAGAAACCAGTAGAACTCTAAAATTAAATTATATCTGAATCAAAATTGGTACTTATATATTAAAAGATATTCCTTAGATAAGTAATTTCTTGCATAAGGATTAATGCATAAAAATTAGTAAATATTTATCCAATTATTACTATTGATCGTTTTCTTTTCTTCTCTTTAGTATTGTCGGCTTATTCTTTGGCGGCTGTCGGTAGACGAGTGCAGTATGAGAATCAGAAAATAAGCAAATGTCCTCCAAAGGATTACAGTTGCTGCGTTATTACTCATTGTCCAGCTGCCTGGACTTTATTCAATGCAGGTATTCAGCCCAAGATATGCGGATGGTCGTATAAGACACCACTAGTGTGCTGCCCTCGCTACATTCACCAAGAACAATTGCATGATGACGATGATTTATTCCCTGCAGAAGATGAAACTCCTGCAACAGCAGAAGGATCTCAAGATTCTGGGGAAGAAGCACGACCTTCTATTGAACAGAAATCTCCACCTGTCGATGCAGTAAAAATACAGCCAAACGTAGAGAGTAAACCTCTGAAAGTCAGCCTTACTAGTGCAGGAAGTACGAATGTTTTTAAAAAAGGCATTTCTTTTTGCAATAGACATATTTCCCTTCAATTATGCATCAGTTGTTAATAATGCTTAGTAATTTTTCTTAAGCGTGGATAAAATTTAACAGTTAAGGGTTGCATATATTTAATTCATTATAAATGAATGTATATACAATATTATCTGAACATGACTATAGTACATGAGAACTTGCGAAAAATATTTCCCTTTTGGTTATTAAAATGGTAGAAGACGTTAATACGACAAAATTGTTCTGTTTTAAATATATTTCTTGATTTAGTGTAACGCCTGTTCCACTTGTTTATGTTCCAATGAGCTAGACCATATCCGGTCATATTGCCCCAAGGTGGATAAATAAAGAAAAAATAACAATAAAAGATAAAAGAGTGAAAAAGAAAGAACATCAACAATATAAGAATATTTTATCGTCATTCGATTACAAATAAAATAAAATATTGAGATTCAATCTCTGTTTTTAAGCTATAAGTGATTTTGATCTCAGAGAAAACACATATACATCTGAACTCCATTAGCAAAGAAAAAACTCCAATCTTAAAAAATACATTAAACTTATTATTTCATAAAATAAAATCATTTTCAATTATTCTTCCTTATTTTGTAATTTAATTGTTGATTTGAAAATTGAACAGAACGTCCTTTCTTATAACCATATTTAAAAGAAATGAAACTTTTTCACTTTCTTCTTTTCCTTACATTGCCGAATTCGATATATGTCGACTGCTCTTTATTCTGCTCTCTTATTTAGTTACTTTTCTTTAAATTATTAAAACTTAACTGGTAATATTCAGTAAAATTATTTGCTTTATAAAATTTCTGGAGTTTCAATTTGATCTGTAAATTTAAATGCTTGCTTTATTTTTTCGAATCTACGTGAAGATTCTACGTGAAATACCACTCCAGATTCGTAGGTATTTCGAGAGGAAGTGTATTCCCACTGGTCATTTCCCCACTGGTCTCACGTAATTTCCATCGGCGACTTTTAAAAGAACATTGATAATTGCTGGAAACATAACTTTCTTCAGTAGGCGACGATACTTCTCCGAGATAACAGAAAATGAGACTTCAGAGTCCACAAGGGCAGGTACTGGCTCATTGTCGACGATTACTTCAATGTTGTTTCCGGACATGTGTGCGGTAATCGGAGGATATTTTCACTAGCAGCCTCACCCCCAAGGAAGGTCGCACCGCTTAGTTTTTCTCATTTCTCCGGCTAGGAGATTGACTGGATCTTCTATATGGCGGCAGAGATCTGTAGCGGCGTGTCGGCGATAGTCCTCGTGATGGGCTGGGCGACAAACTTCGGACCGCTGGTCGGCTGTACTCGTCAGCATAACGTCCCTCATTCGACGTCTGACGGCCGAAATCTCTTCTATTCGCCCGATATGCCTCAAAAATAGCTTTGCGATCACAGTAGTATCGAATTACATGTCCAGTGCGGCCACAATGTAAACAGACGGGTCTTCTATCAGGAGTGCGCTAGACATCTGTCTTCCTCTGTGGTTGTTGTGCTACGGGCGTAGGTCGTCTGGCAACGTCAGCATAAGTAGGTTGGCGTCTTGGTTTTACCTTTGTCCACTCTGGTGCTGTCTGTGACAAAGGAGTCAAAGCATCTTCCACTTCCTCTCGAACAATGGCTTCAATGACTTTGTCTTGGAGTTCGGGATCGACTACTGGAGATACGAGGCGCTGGACCTCCTATCACACCATTTGGCGTATTAGTGATACCAGATCCAGTTGTTGGTCAATTGCAGCCATTGGTACCACATTTGGGAGCCTTTCAAATTTCCTACCACGTATCCTCTTTTGCTGCATCTCTTCGATCTTTCTACACCATTTTATAAAGTTCTCTGTAGTGGTTATTTCTTTCGTCAGTAGTGCTTGGTAAACATCTTCAGCGACTCCTTTCATCAGATGAGACACTTTCTCTTCTTCTGACATATCTGGTTTGATTTGATGGCTTAACCCCAACACGCTTTGGATGTACGACAGCATGCTTTCGCCAGATTTTTTAGCTCTATTCTTTAGCTCATCTTCTGCCTTCTTTACATAGTGCTGTGTTTCTCCAAATGCCTCTTTTAACATTGATTTGAAAACATCCCTGGAAGTCAATTTATCTTCATTATTTTCTTACATTTCTTCTCTGTGCCATCCAGGAAAAAGAACACATTTACGAGGCAAGTCATGTCATCCCATCTGTTGAATTTTGACATTCTGTCTTATTCCTTCATCCATTTGTTTGGGTCTTGTCCCACGTCTCCTTTAAATACAGAGGGATTCCTGTATTGTGGCTGTGCTGATGTCAGGATGACCGGTTTAGTCTCCGGTTTCACTGGCATTTTCCTTGTCTTTCTGGTTCTTGGATTATAAGGTCCAAATTCTAGTTCAAAGCCTTTAAGGCGATTGCTTCTACGCAAATCCGTTTCTACACTGACTGGAATCGGTACCGGCGCCTCCACCAAAGAATGTCACGTAGGTACTTGAGTCTGGAACTCAATGAAACGCACAAGTAGAGCTAAACCAATTTATTAACTGAACTCTGAACTCAGAACACAGTGACTGACAAATCTTCTGCTTTTATACTAGCGTGGAAAGTTCCAGAATACTTTTCTGGAGACAGTAAGAAAAGTCCAGAACACTTGTCTAGTAAACTAAAGAAATGTCCAGAATCTTCTGGAATATGAAATAAAGAGAAACATAAAATCAATTAATTAAACATTTACATAAACTGTGAATCGCGGGATACGAACTCACAATCCCTTGATTATGTGATCAGTTCTATGACCATTTGGCCATGAGGAGTCGACTGATTCTATTCAATGCGGCAATATTCTATTATGATCTTTTATATTTCAAGGAAGAATATAAGCATTTTTATCATCTCTTTGTTTTACATTTTAAAATAATTCAAATTGTTTCTAAAATTTTCATTTCTTTGTGAAAATATTTTCTGAGAAACTCATATACTCAATAATAACGAAGCTATCTGCAAAACATGTTTTACGCTATTTATTCCATTAAAACTGTTCCAAAGAAAGATAAGAAAAAAATTCCGAGCTTTGATTATATAAAAGCTTGGAATTTTCTTTATATTTCTTCGGGTCTCACAAGAGGTTTCCTCAGATATGAGGAAGAGAAGCTTCCGGTATTGTGGTTGCTTCTCATCACCCGGATGGGTACAGAAATAGTTAGGGTCGGCTACTTCCAACAATGACAGGGCATACTTCCCACGGGAAGGGTTATACCGTGGCCGGTTCGAGCTCTTATGGCTTAATCTTATTTCCGGTCAATGCTGTCGTGGTGACTCGGTCATTCAAATTTGATCCGTATGCCTTCGTTTGGTAGGGCGGGATATTTAAGCTATGATTACCTTTCTTTGGAAAGAAGAAGAAAATCTTTCGAAAGAAAGTCCTTTCTATTTAAATAAAGGTCATTCGGCCACTTTTGATATAATCAAAAATCACCTAAAATCCTATTTAATCTTCAAACTAATTGAATAATACTATATAATACTTTTAATTCTCTTTATTCCAATCCGACGAGCAGACAGGCATCTCAAATACAGGAATGAGTAGAGGTCCGATTCACAATACAGATTCTCAATTTCCTTCAGATGCAGTAATGGTGGTATTACCTGTATAACAGTCCCAATACCGATGACAGGACGTTCCTCCGATAAAGTCTATGAAAGGGGCCACATTATAATAGAGGCTACTTTGTGCAAATCACAACTATATTATCTGCAATAGCAGTGGTGAAGTATCTAGCGGTTTAATGCACCCTGATACTTCAACAAACGGATATTTCTTAATGATTATCAATAAAATATATTTAATAATTTTACGATTTAAATACTTTGGTAAAAGTGATAATTTACATCTTCATACAAAAGCGTATAAGTTTTATTTGTATTACTTTAGATTGCGGTGCTAGAGAGGTAGATCCTTCTTCAGATATCCCAGAAAGCGCAATCCGGAATATCGACGATGTTACCTCAGATCCGCCGGACATCACGATTCCTCCGGGAATCGTTGTAGTAGGAGGCACACCAGTCAACCAAAAGTGGTCATGGATGGTGAGTATTTAAAAACTGCAATGCAGTGGTTCAGAATATATGCACTTCAGGAAATGAAAAATTTAGGTGTAATCACAATCCACATGAAGCATGACTTTTACTTTTAATTGTGACTTTTACAAAGGATGCAGAAAAGAAAGCATTTATATTGACGAAAAATGTGAACTCGAGATTTTGACGAATTTACCCTTTCAGATCAGTGTGAATCTGAAAAATACATTTCTAGAATTATGCCTGTCTGTGAACAAGTAGCTCTGAAATACTGTGAGATAGATGAATGGAATTCGGTATATGGTCTGTACACCAAATTTGTAGATTTCTGTTCTTCAAATCCTGTTATTCACAAAATCACAAATTAGCCTCACATTGGGCGCCAATTGGTGACTGTGTGATTTAAGAAAGGCAAACGCCGGCTATCTCAAATAAAATTAGATTTAAGATCTAATGAACTGCATTAGATACAACAAATGCACAAACAATTAGATACAACACGATTAATACACAAAGCAATTTAGACAAATCTTAACAACGCTACATTTCCGACAGTAAATGTTTGTTTCTCTCTATCCCCACTAAAGAACTATCTTTCTTTCATTACAGAACGAAATTTTTTCCGAAGAAGTCTGTCTATCTCGCTGTTCGAATACAAATTAAAACGATAAGTATTAAATATAAAGAGTTCAATAGATAAAATTTGGTACATTATTTTAACATGTAAAGTTTAAATTAGTATCAAATTGAGCAAACTCCACTGCTTCCGTGTCCTAATATTCCCATGCATGTAAAGGCGATAACTCAGAAACGAAAAGATCTAGATAAACGAAATTTGGTACATGATCAGTTGCAGTTTTCTATCAAATGTCGATTTCAATCAATCGAGAAACAAAAGACATCCAAAAGTCATCCACTATACTACTAAGTACAAAATGCTCATGTGAAGAATCTTGTCATGCGAGTGTCGAAAGATAGAAACACTCCTTTCACTTGGCTGACTTTCGCCTTTCTCCTGTCTCGGATTCTTTGTAATAAAATTTTGAACACACGTTGTACTAACGCCTCTGCATAAATCAACAATTTTCATATGAGGGAAGCGGGGGGGGATCGTTCATTTATATCAAAACGTATACGAGAAAGTTTCAGGGGGACTACTCCTTCTGATTTAGTCATGCCACATGCACGACGATTCATTACGACATAGGATGACTGCAACATAGAATTATGAAAACAAAAATAACTAAAATGTAAACTCTTGTAACATCGTCATATTCGTGCAAAAAGAATTTTAGACTTTGTATAGTTTTACACTATGAATTTAATTTATTAAAGATATTTTGTCTTGATTCTCAACTCCTTCCAGGGATGAGATATCAAAAACTCTTGGACGGACAATCATTAAAGGCTAAACCTGGGTAATGGAATATTTGATTGTTACCTATTCAATTATCGGCATTTCTATGTGAAATTGAAAGCAAATAATAAGTTTCTGTGTAGATTTTCTTTTATATAATACCCTCTTTTGTATTCCCTATTTACTTGCCTATATAAATAGTGCGAATGGAAAAAGTTATTATTTTGCAAGATATTTGTACTCCAATATTTAGTTTTATTCATTGCAGTGTAATCGTAGGAAAAATTAAACGCAATAAAAAGTGCAAGTGATTTCTTAAAATAAGAATTTCTATTCCTTTTTCGAAAGAAATTCCAAGAGAGATGTTATATATCTTGCAGAAAAATTTGCAATAAAATATTTTTTTAAAAAATGCTCGAAGCAGGTTTTTTGAGAAAACAAAATAATTATTTTAATCGAATCGATACCTAGAGAGTTAAAATACAAAAAAGAAAAGGTATGCTGATTTGTTATTCGAATTTCATTGCCTTGCTAACTTGATTTCCAAGGAAAACTAGTGGGCTGAATTAATGTTTGAACAAAAAATTGTTGCGTTTCTTGAAAGTTTTCCCAATATTCTCTCATGTAATTTAGTATCAAACATGTTATTAATCAAGCAAATTAAATTAACTCTTGTTTCAACACAAACAGGGATAATTTTGCTTCAGAAAAAACTTATGAAAAGTATTTTTTGAAGGTTCATTGTACAAAGTCCATCCTATTCTCGAAAAGGTTCAATCCATCTTATTTATCAGAAGATTTGATTTGGTTTACTTATTATTTATTTATTTATTTCATTATTATTTTTTTCTTTTTTTATATTTGTCAAGATGGAATTTTTTAACTGATTTTTCTTCAACTTCCTGATGTGCTAAAGGTCTATTTATATTATTATTTATATTTTTAATTTATTTATTTGTATTTTATTTAGTTTATTTATTTTTTATAATGAATATTATTTATATTATTATATTATTATTTATTTGTTATTTATATATTATATTATATTTTTTTATATTTATATTTAAAAGCTTATTTATATTTTTAGATTTGTTCGCATTTTCATCGTCAAAGATAATACCCTATTTTAAACTTTTCTGGCTCTAATTATCCTTTAATTGAATAATTTTATTAAATTTTGATTTCATGTATCTTGTATTACCTTTTAATAAATTAGAGATGAATTTATTTCCAGATGGCTTAACATTTAAAATAATAAATTATAAATTGAATAATTAAAATTTAAAAATTAAAAATGCTACTTCTATTACACTAATAAATGTACACACTGTATTTTAAAAAATGTTTTTTAAATCAATTTAATTTTGCTAATTTTTTGTGAAAATGCTGAAAGACTAAAACGTATTCTACTTTTGCACATGTCAGTATTCATTAGCGGTGATTTGATAAACGTGGATAACGAAAATAAAATTAAATAAAAGCGTAATTCCTGCCTATTACATATTTAACAATCACGATATTTTAGCAGCATTCTCTGTTTCACGATTAAAAAATTTCCAATGAGATTCCAATTAAATGAGTGCTTGAATATTGTTCTTTTTTAGTCGCCATGATTTATGATATTTATAGCAACCTATCTTAAAAATTCTTGTGTGTTTTTAGAACGAGATTAATATCACGGTATTCTCCTAGCAAGTGATCTACAATTTTAGTTAACTTGTTATTTCTTAGATGGCGCCAGGGAACATTGGTAGCATATTTTATAGACTAATTTTCTGCATCGGTCTTCTTAATGAAAAACATAGCAGAGGTGTAATTTCGCGAGTAAATTAAATGTAAAACACTTGCGAAGAATTGTAAAATTCTGTTCTCAATAATTCGATCACTTAAAATACACTTAACTTGAACGGCAAATCAGTAGCTACAAGAATATCATTATCAGAATTAAAACATTTCATTAAGTTAGAGGCAAGAAGAAAAATAAGTAAGACATAAAAAAAACATTCTATTTTTAAGCATATAAAAATATACATCAAAAAATCTTTATTACTCAACTTGCATATATAAGAACTGGAAGAATATTCGTCATTAGCTAAGTCATGAAGCATTTACTTTTATAACTCTTTTTCAATGAATCATAAAAATGCTACTTATTGATGAGAATCTGAAATATTGCATAAATTATTAAATATGTAGAAATACATAAGATAATTCGAAATCCTGAAAACAAAATTTATTGAAGACTAAAGCACGGAAAGAAGTCTGAATTCCATAGGAATGAATAATTGGAAATATCACCCTAACTGTGCAGTGTTTTTACCATTTCTTCTTATTATTATACTTATCTCACATTAGCAAAATATGAATTTTTGAACGCTACCAGATATTTTCGAAATTTGGCATCTCAGATAAGTACTCCTCCGATAAAATCGGTTACCTAGCGTCTCATTGATCATAGTTTTAAATGTCCTCAGTTAGAATTTCAGATTAGATAACTCATACACCATCAATGCAACCAAAAAGCTGGAAAGCGAAGCCTTCTAGCTCGCCCAGTTAGTATTTCCTTTCAGGCTTTCTGATGTAATTTTGACTTGTTCGTGTGTTCCCTCTTTTCTAATAGTTTGCACGTTAGATTTTGAATACCTTGAAATATTATATTTTACATTCTTTTTTTGTAGGCTGGAATATATAACAGGAACGCTCAGAGACCGTTTTGTGGGGGAACGGTCATAGATGAAAGGCACATTCTGACAGCTGCACATTGCTTCGATCCCAGAGGGTAGTTAAAGCTTTATTTTTTCACTCATTTAAATCAGCATACTATTGTGATTAACAGTTTAATAACATTCAAATTCAAAAACCACATGATTCTCTCATCTCCTAATTCTCTGTTATTGCTTCTGCAGCATAACCAAAATTTTCAAAAGGGTACACTGTTATAAAATTATATGTATAGCATATATTGAATCGATTAAATGCTTAGATATGAGTCAATAAAATATTGTCGAGTGTATGAAGTTAGCGTAGAAAAACCGTGTGTTAGTTAAAGTCAAAGATAACACTCGCTAATCTCAACTCGAGACTTTATTCAAGGAACTAAACCTTACATCTGGTTTTATCCACGAGACGAAATAACTTAAATTTTCCAGATTTAGAAAGATACAGAAATAATAAGAACATTCTAGGACAAATGAGAAATAGCAGAAAGTAAATCAACAACAAAACAATTCTTAGGCAACTTGCAACCTGTCGCTTTCAGTTCATAGCATATTACCATTGAGTCCACGCCATGTTAGAACAAGTTTCGTTACAATATATTAAATATTAATCACATGTTTCAGTAAATAAAATGTATTTGTAAACTTTATTAAACATAAAAGAAATTAAATATACAAATAGAGTTCTGATAAAGGAGCAAAGTGATACATTTTAATTCCACAGGTTTTGTGATTATTGAAAATTCATTCAAGTTCTGATACTAAACTTCATAAAAATATTATTTAAAGGTTATTTCGATGCATAATACTAATACATAACTTTGTAATCAAATTTTTTTAATGCAAAATTATGTGTACGGCAGGATATCAAACCATATCACAAATATAGATTGCTCAAATTTATTCAAGACCATGCTGTTGCTGTTTTGTGCATCAAAATCCTATAATTTCCCAAAGCTCACAAAGAAATATATTTGCTTTATTTACTTCACAGCAAAAGTTTTTGATTGTTTATAATGCTTTAATAGACGGTAGACTATTTTTAATTTATTTATCAGAAATGAATTTAAGGTAGTAATTGTGCTTATTAAAAAGTGAAACACACTGTATTCTGAAAAAAAATATATTTATTGGAATCAAAATAAATTTTAATAGTCAAGTAGGTGTATGTGTGTGTGTATTTAACTTAGAAGTCTGGGAAAGGATACAAATTTAAAAATTTATAACACATCTTAAAAAGCTCATTAAAACTAAAAAAATCTACATATTTTAATTAATTTTCAGGTATATACCCTTTTTTATGAGAATAACCAGTTTTATTGCAATGCAGAATGTTTAACTCGTCATTACTTAACTCTAAGATATATCTTGTCTTCCTAAGATATATTTTATCAATTCTGTGAATGTGAATATAAATAATCGCACTTAAAAGTGAACGCTATATTATAGAAAAGTTGGATCATGAAAAATTTAAAAACACTACTAAAACGCTTAACAATATCTTTTTGATGAATTTTAACTAATCACATAAGTCGAATAAAAATAATTTTTTAAATGTAGTAGAAAAACTCTAACAATTGTTTATACTAAGAACGTTTATTTCAGGTTAAACATCAGTCAGTATACGGTCAAAATCGGTGAAGTTGATTTAATGGCATCAAATCCGAGTTACGAAATTGACGAAATAAAGGCACATGAAAACTATCAACCCGGCCTTTACTATGATGATATTGCTCTCATACGTCTCAAAGAAAGAATACCGGATGATGCAATTCCGGTCTGCGTACCAGAAGAAGACAATTTAAAACATGGTGACAATGTAACGGTACTAGGATGGGGCCAATTGTCTTTTGGTAAGTTTATGACAGAAAATTGTTTCGTTGTTTATAGCTATTTAATTCGAATTCTTCCACGTAAGATTGGTAAAAAATTCTAAATAAATTAAAATATAACTAAAAAATTTAAATTTTATGCGATAATTATAAATTCTAAATAGAATAACTAACCGTATTACGGATAGCAGACATATCGTAAAATTACAGAATGTTTATGAAAGGATATATCAATTTTGAAGGACTTTTTTTGTCTCAACGAAGTAACTAAGTGTATCATTCTATGAATCGGCGTGAATGAAAGTTCGTTAAGTATTTTGGGTGGTGAAACATTTTACGAGCGCTCATCATCCTGTAAGACAATGTTTATCAAACAGACAACTACTTAGAGATCCAAGGATTTTTTTTTCAGAGGAAGGTATATTTTCAAAGCAATCTAATTTTGCATTATTATTTGATTTACAAGCACCATGAATTCAAATTTATTCAAATTAAAATCGACTAACTTAAATTTCAGAATAAGATGGTTTCAAATTGTTCTGGCACAATCTCTTCTGCAGTTGATTGAATTTTGCATGTGTCAACAGCTGTCTGAGATCCCCCTAGAATGTTTAATCAGGCGCTGCATATAATACTATTAAAATAAAAGTAAAATTCAGAACGGCAAGATAAATATTATTTCTTTACTTCAATCATTTTCAATTACAAGTACACATAACTTTTTTATTCTTGGTTTTATTCATAATGATTAATTATCCTTTTAGAATCTGAATGAATCAGTAAAATTCAATTACTGGAAATTTGTACTTTGTAGGTGGTCGAAGCACTAGGACATTACAAGAGGCTCACGGCATATCAATTGTTAGAAACCGAGATTGCAATTCTAACTACGAAAAATTACCCAATAATCAGTTTCCAAATGGTATAACAAAGAATATGATCTGCGCAGGTCACGAAAAAGGTGAAGTGGATTCTTGCAGGGTATGTTTCTTTTATTTTGTACATGAGCATATTATTAATATTTAAATATATTTTTATCATCGAAGTGTTCGGAAAGTAATTTCGTTTTCTTTTTCCTTTAGTGAAATAAAAAGACGTTTTTCTTTCAATGAATAACTATTTTAATGAATTGCACATTTTCCATTTTGGTTCAATATCTTTTGCCATATTTCTAGCAATAATATAATTCCATGCTCATAAAAGTTATGATTTTTAGCGGCAAAAAAATTCAAGTCAATTTTAACGTCCTCATTTGAAATAAAGGTTAGCTTCTAAAAAATTTTGTAAAACCTGGAACAAGTAATAAACCAAAAATGCCAGATCTGGAGAATGGATGTATGAAGAAGTACATCCCATCCAAGCTGCAAAAACTTTTGTCGAGTTGCTAAGCTTGTGTGAGGTCTCACATTATCTTGGTGGAACATTATTCCTTTCCTATTGATCAATTCTGACTTTTTCTGCTTGAGCGAATCATTTAATTTGAAGCGTTCATGACAATACATTTTAGAATTCACTGCTGTCCCATAAAAACTCAAAATGAAACCGATTCCTTTGAAAACCCATCAAACAAACACATCACTTTTTTTTTGATAAATATCGGTTTTCAAAGTATTTCGAATAGGTTCACCTTTTTTAGTTCATGATTGTTTAACATTGCTGTAGACAACCCATTTCTAGCCCCCAAAGATGATTCGCTTCAAAAATGGGTAATTTCTTTTATATATATTTGAGAAGAAAATCACAAATCTCTGTAAGGACATGGGTGCCTATATATCGAGTTTTTAAATTAAACTAAGGCATTTCCCTCGATCATGAATATTTGAGTGCAATAAATTAAATATTTCAGAAATCTCTAGAGTTGTTATTCGACGCCTTATATTATTATTAAGACGCTGATTAATGTTATTAACATTAATCAGAGCTTTAATTTTGCCGGCATCAGTTCAACTGTCTTTCCAGAATATTGTACCTCTTCAACATCAAAATTTCCTGAACAAAATCAGTGTTGGCACTTGCATTCTGTAGATACGTTTTCTCCATACACATCGAATTATTTTTATTTTCTTGCTTAAACAGCATTTTTACCTTTTCGATACTAAAAAAGTAAAATACGCCGAAAATGCTATTTTCGATTTTATATACTTGATAAAGCACCAAATTAAAACTATCGTGCCGAATCAAACTAACTTTTTTACAAACAAATCATGCTATATCAGCTGTCAAAATATGCAACGACAATGCGACTTAAGTTTGAAGTTGATTGTGAAAAAATATAATTAAGTCCAGCATTGAGGGAAAACGGAATTCCTTTTCGAACAACCCAAAATAATCAATAGTCATTTTTAAACTTAAAATTATAGAAATTATAACTACACAGAGTTACAAAAAATATTCTCTGATTTTAAAGCACAAAGGGAAATGCACGAAAATAATAATATTCAAGCATTTCCACAATTATATTTAAAACTTATTTATTCTGTATATATTTTATTTATTTTTTGATACCAATAGTATTAAGATTCAGATATATAAATTGCATCAGTAGATTAATTCTTATAAACTTTTAAAAATGTCATATGCGTCTTAAGTAAAAGATTTGCTTCGAGTTGATTCGTTATTTTGTTCTTTCTTGTCACATAGGTTCTTGAAAATGAAATATCAGTACCACTGTAATGTAACTTGTTCATTACACATGTGAGAATAGGACTCATTTTGTCACATTCTTTCAAAAATACTAAATTTTGAATGTTAATTGGCTACTTTTTTTTCAATTTTGAGCAATTATATGTCAGTTACAGAAAATCTAATTTATATATCAAAAAGCTCTAAAATATGCTTTGAATATGTATGAACTCGTATTTTATAGGAACAACATATAGATAGCAGTAAATAACATGATATTGCTCTCAGAAAATCTTATTATTTCCTTGTATTTAGCATCCCTTGAATTAGATTTTGCAAATTTTTCTTCCTAAGGAAAGGCTTTAAAGTCTCACATTGTTGAATTGTTTATAATAAGACCATTATTTATTTGTATTTATATGAGCCATTTATACGCATCCCATTATTTATACAGGACTTCAATATGACATCTATTATCATCAGATTTTTCTTTAAATTATGGCTTTCAAGAACTGTTATCTGCAATTATTTTTTTCAAATGAATTAAAATTATGAATTTCTTTCGTTAAAGTATAAATGTTGTTGGTTTATAAAATTTATTTTTGAAAAATAACTAACATTAAATAATAACTTTTATACCACAAGAATATCAAACAAAAGATCATTCTACCACTTATGTATACTCTAATTCAAAAATTAATGTTATGATTGGTGAGTTCATGACATTTCAATCTGATAAACCTCTTTTAAATTCGTTATGACCAATCATTTTACATTTTGACAAAAGAAAGGTGTGCATATATTGTCTTTACAATTTCAGACTTTAATAAGTTTATATAGTGCTAGATAATAACAAACGGTTTTCAGCAAATGACAAAATAAAACGAAAAATTTTGTCTTCTTGAACTTGCGTGAAATCTTAGTAGCTGGACAATGTCGATGTTCAGAGGTTTTTTTCCCATGCCTGCTCCATTATTTTCCATAGTCTCTGTGAATCAAACTACACGCTGAACTTTCACCTGTGGCTTGAACAATTGTTTTTTATCTAGTCTGCATTATTTAGTGAAAAAATATGGGCTATCCTGTCACGTGTTGAATATCGTTTGTTATGAAAAAATCTGCAACCGTCTTCGTAGAATGAAAAGTTCAACTGGCTCAGATTTAACACAACAAAGACGATTTAACACAACACACAAAATATAAACATAATATGCACAAGAATAATATTTATAATAAGCAGTAACACATAAGTAAAATATTAGTAATAAACAATAATAACAGCACGCAATGCTCAGAAAAACTCTCAGGCGGTCAATACTCGAACGAGAGACATCGCCTCAACTACTCACATCTGGCTAGACTCACTAACCACTGCTAGGTTCCTCTTTTGATTCCGTCTTTCGAATAAGTTTTTATAGCCTCTCTGACAGCGCATCGAATATTCTAGAATAAATGCATAAACTTGAATCCTAATGATACTATCGCCAATATTCTGGAATATTCTGGATCCTTCATTTATTTTCACCAAGGCCATGGGTCCTTGACATGACATTCATTCATCAGTCATATATATATATATATATATATATATCTTAATTACCAACACCTACTGCGTAATGAAGAAATATTATAAACTCGTAACACTATTACAATTTTGAAATTGTAAAAATAATTTATGAATATCATATTGTTATTAGATTTTCGTATATAAATCTCATTTAATTCTGCTTCAATTTCAGGGTGATTCTGGAGGCCCATTGCTCCGAGAGTACAATAAGGACAGATGGGCACTGGTGGGCATAATTTCCTTCGGCTTTCGCTGTGCAGAAGCAGGTTTTCCGGGAGTCTACACTAAGGTTGAGGCTTATCTTCCGTGGATAAGGAAACATATTGATGAATATAGCAAAAAAAGTTGGCCTGGACCTATATTTCTACCTTACAATCCAGCCACATTTTCTACAGTAAAATGATAGGAACTATTTCAAAACGGACATAAGAAATAGTGATTTTATTTTCATTAGATGTCTCAGATCAGATACTATTCATCTACTCTCCATATATATATAATTGACAGTAAAATGAATCTGTTTATATTTTTCAAATAAATAGTTCTTAGCGCCCAAATCCGTAATTGAATTCCTTTAACTATTTTACAGGTTAAGTAAGATGTTTAATCTACTGATTAAATAAGAATAAGAATCTCATTTAACACCACACCATTAAATTGGTTTATTCTACCAATCTAAATTTTGCAATGTCCCTGATAAACTATTTTTGCTAAATTTCTGAAATATTTTGCAGTGTGTGTGTTATTCTTTTTCTAAATTTACAAAAGAAAAAACTGTATATAAACAACAAATTTGTTGAATTATGTAACAAAACCAGGTCGATTTGTTATTGGTAGCAAATAAAAAATTAAATATAAATAAAACTACAAAACTGAAAATAAGTGCGTTGATTGAGTATTTGTAATGAAAATAAATAAATTGTTTTAATTTAGGTTTACTTTAATGTATTTCATAAACAATAACTTTGTATAAACAACTATTTATGTAAAAAAAATAATAGCACAATTGTATAAATAATAAAATAATATTTTCAAA
Organism: Argiope aurantia; assembly: GCA_026543865.1. NCBI lineage: Eukaryota > Metazoa > Arthropoda > Arachnida > Araneae > Araneidae > Argiope > Argiope aurantia. The sequence continues at coordinate 892,219 of JAPMOR010099059.1, forward strand.
CATTAAGAGTGCTATATTTTTCTCGTAAGCATATTTAGAGTATTTAAAATTTTCTTGGCTCTGTATGAATATAAATGTTGTACAAATTCATAAAAGAATTCTTAAATAAGGTGTCATGTACCTCTGCACATTTTCTAGATACAAATATCTGTCAAACTATTGTGCCTACTGTGAAATATTTGCAATCTATAACATATATAAAAATTTTCCTGTATAAAACTTTTATAGTTCCGAAAATAAGCCATATCGTATCATTTGCAATTATAAAAGAAATGTCTTATATCGCCATAAATATTTCCAAATACATTTTCGCGATCAATATAATGACTGAAGGATGATATTAGATGCTTGATGCCATGCAAAAGAAGGAAACAAACAGAGTTAAAAACATTTATAATACTTTTTTTTTCATTTTTAACAAGAATATGATTCAGGTACATATAAATAATATTCAGTGTAGGCTTCTGAAAAATAATTTTGGAAAACCATTCGCAATTCATATTAAAATTTTGAGATTTTTTTAATATTTAAATTATGAGAATATAAGATAATACGAATGACATTGAAATGTTCGTTTAAGCACCTGTTATTCATACGCAATGTTGACAAGAGCATTTTCCTTCCTTAACTGTCACCTATTCCACAGTATATGTTTTTTGTTTTGTAATCATATCAAAGTGTTGCTAGGATGATCAACGGCCATTTGAAATTTGTATAAAGGTTACAAATTGTATTAATTTTTCTCTTATTGGATTTCTACTTTTGCAAGTTTACACATTGGAACTAAGAATTTTCTACCGTATCTAACCTTTACTATTTCATTCCTTTGATCGGTATCAATTAAACTATACCATAGTAGTGATTTTGTTTCAATTAGAATGATAAAAAAAAAGAAAGAAAGAAAAACTCAATGAAATTGTTGTATGAAAAAAAAGAAAATGTCCCTGCCCACTTGTACTTATGAACATGATAAGAAAATAAATACATACAACTACTTTAAACTTCTAAAATAATTGTTTCAAATCAAGATCTGAATTCTATTAAACAAACTAATAGCAACACATATATGTTTCCAAGACACTCAACACACATACATACAAACACATTCGAGACCATGGCGTAAAATTTAACAGTATTTAGTATATAATTTTATTTTCTTTAATAAAAATTGCACAAATTGATATGAGTTTGATGTATAAAAGGATGTATATACTGTGTGTGTGTGTGTGTGTGTGTGTGTGTGTGTGTGTGTGTGTGAGCGTGCGTGCATGTATGTGCGCGTGTTTGTGTGTGTGCGCGCGCGCATGCGTGTGTATGTACGTGTGTGAGTACGCGCAAGGCTTTCTGAATAGCAAGATCGCTTATTTTTCCAGCGCAAATTGATCAGCGGATTACAAAAAGATGAATAATGTTGGAAGGATATACCTATGATGAAAATTGGTGGCGTAAAATATTTTCGAAGATAATTATAGAGGATTATTGACATCACAGAGAAGAGGTGCTTTAATGAACTTTGTTTAATTCACACAAGAACAGATAGTAAAAGAGCCAATCACAGAATATCAAGTGCAAAGCACAACTTGTGGAAAATCTTTAATTAGCAGAGTGGGAGCATCTTTAAACAGATATTTGAACGTGCGAGCAAGATGACACTTTCAAAAAATAATGAGGTGAATTGATAAATGTATTTTATCTGAATGGTGAAAATATCGCTGAAACAGTGAGCGCTTATCAGAGAAATCCTAAATTAAAACGAGGCCCGCGTTTTGTAAAAATTGTACGATTGATTAAAATTTTGAACATAAAAGCAATAAATCTCAATCTGGTTTACCTTCTGCTCTGGCTGGAATTATGACAAAAGTGCATAAGATTATTTCTTGCATACTGCAAGAAATGTTTTCGGTTATTTGATAGTCCTCAAGATCATAAGCTGTGTTCTGCAGATGTCTCCTCATGAATTACTGCGCGTCTAGATATTGCAATTTAGAGACAAACAGCATCTCGCCTATGAGAATTTTTTAATCAGATGTGATGAATATAGAAGATGCCGCTATGGACAATAAGGGCTAATAACACAGTAAATGTTCACTTTTAAAAAACACAAATTACATACTAGGGGTACGCAATTAAAGAAAGGCGCATTTTTTCAGATTATAGAAACTTTGATACTTTTAAGGGACCAAATCTAAGAAACAAGTTAGATCTTTCCTCGTATTAATAAGTTTTTAAAATTGTTTCATTCCTAATTATTACAAATTGGCTTTGGCTTCTTCTAATCTCACTCAGTAGGATACACAATTTATGTGGATTGAGAAGGAGCAGGTAGTTTTTGACACTTTAAAGAATTGCCTTGCCTCAGAATTATATCTGAATCTTCCTGATTTTTTTAAACCTTTTTTTTTTGTGTGTAAAGATGCAATTTAATATGCCCCCGTGATGTTCCGTATGCGATTGACAGCAAGGGAGTTCAGCACCCTATCGCTTTCGCATCTAGGAAGCTTGGTCAGATGAAGTTGAAATATTCAACAGTAGAGAAATAAATGATTTTAGTCACGAAATTTAAAAATTATTTATATGGTATTGATTATGAAGTTTATTCCGTTCAGTAAAGCCTTTCAAAAATCAAGAACTTTTAAGAATGCTACATCCTGAATTTCGAGATAATAATTAATTTTCCAAGAATGCGCGTATACAACAATACACAAATCTGGAAAGATCAATTTCGTGACAGACTATTTTTCAGGAATAGCATATAAGGAAGGTAAAATAATTAGTAATGAAATTCATACAGTTGAAACACATTATTCTGTTACTGAGCTAAATTTTGTGTTACAGAAAAATTATTTAGAAAAAGGCATTGTAAAAACATAAAATCGGAATTAAAATTTAGTTTTGTCTTCGAGAGAAATTTTTTTACAAAACATGGGGTATCATTGTGCAGATGGGCATAGTGTGAAGGGAAAATCATTAATTCATGACAAAGGCTTGTACCTTTGGTACTGAACGACTCTAAGACAGTAACTCGTGATAGGATTTCACGAATATTAAGAAGATTAAAGTAAAACTTATTTTTTGATAAAACACTTACAAAACTGTTAAAAATTATATAGCATCTTGCCACTCATGTATTTAAAGTCCAGGGTTTTACAAAAATAAAAAAGTACGTGTATAAAAAGTATTGATACCAAGTTACTCTTTAAAAAAAGTTTCTTTCGATGACTTAGATTCTTTTATAATTTCTCTATTAAGAAACAAATATTGAATTGCTGCAATGAATTATTTTAACACGCTATTTATCAGAGTATCTAATTAGAAACATTCCTAGTTCTGCCGGTAGCAGGGTATTGATAGACTTCATTTCGATGTATGGAAACGTTGCATTCATAGAGAGACTCTAATTTCATTTCCTAAGCCATTCAGGAGGTTTATGAAACTCCTGAAATTTCTAAGCAACAAACAACTTCATATGATCCTCAGGGAAATGTGTTGAATGATTACGCCACACTTTAATTGAGTCTCTAAATCACTTGGTTATCTGAAAACTGACCAATTGATGTCAATAAATTCCTTTAGCTCTCAACCCTTATAAAAAATACTTGCAAAGGTCAATTAAAGCAAAAATGATTCACTTCTGAATGGTTCATATTTAACCTTTAACTGGGGAGGTGAAATTTTACAACTTAACTCGGGAGGTACGGTCTACGAAACCGCATTTCCTTTACACTCAAATTAAATTTTCTAATGAATGTATTAATACGAAAAACTGTCGATATATTTTGCAGATATTTTTCTTTATATATAGATATGTTTGAGAAATATTTCAAAATACATTATCATTGAAAAAAGTAAATGCGTTGCAACGTACATTTTCTTCTCAAATTTCATGTTACAAAAAATAATATTCTTGAAAAAACATATTACTTTTTACTTTTTAAATCATATTTATTTTTACTGTATATAAAGGCATATAGAAGACAATAAAATGTCAAATTCAACAATTATATGAAAAATAAAACAATTGACAATGGGTAAAATTTGCCCCTTTTTTTATCGCCTTGTGTGACTTTCATAGCATGGTTTTCTAGGGCATTTTAAACATATAGTTTAAGAACTAGTATAAAAATCAACCTATAAATTCTGTATATATATCTCTTAGTATATTAATATATTTTATAAATTTTTCAAAATACATTATCACTAGAAAAATTAATTATGTTTGAACATACGTATCAGAGTCAGTTGAATGCCAACTTTCATCGAAAAACTCTTCTGTTCAATTCTCCTTATCACTAAAATCACTTTCTGCTTCATTTAAAAGTGTCTGGAGCACTGCTTCATAATAAGATCAGTAAATTGGATGATATTTCGGGACCCAAGTTTTAGCGCCATCTGCTAAGCTTTTTTTATCACTGGGACTCTAACAGGGAGGTGCGGTCTTAGAGATCGCGCGCAAAGAAATAACTGAATTATTTTAAAAAGCATCCGCTGAAAACGGTTGAAAAAAGTGCCGTGTATTGAAGGTCACAAAACAGGGAGCTACAGGGTCAATCTATTCGATTGAGCTAAAAATAGAATAGGGGTGACCGAAAATCCATCGCTAGCGGTCTCACAGACCGCACATCCCCAGTTAAGGGATAAAAATGCTTAAAGGTGCAATTTATTCCGATCCGGTCAGATCATATGCAGATATTTTCTCTTACAAACAAGATCTTGTTAATAATTTACAATATTGGGGATTATATAATGTGATATTGGGGTTGGGAATATAACATTAGAGATTTTTTTTTCCCTTAAATCAAAAGCAAATTCAAAAATTACTTTTTATATCAAAAGTAGTCTTCCTGAAACTTTCTCACATACTCTCTAATAGACTTGTTATTCAACTCCTGCAGTATAAAATTGTGCATCTTGTGGTACGGCCGCAAATGACTTGCATGGCATTGGCGAACAGTAATTACAAAATATTACTCTTTAATATGAATATGGCATTTTTACTGAATCTCTCTTGTGAACATAGGGATTTTTTTGCAATTAATTCCTCACATATGGTTAATCGTAACGTAAAATGAATTTATATTTTTGATACGTTTATTCCATCCAACTGAAACCGAAAATTTGACTCGGTACTACAACTGTAGAAAAAAAATTACACACCTAATTTCATATATTTACCTTGAAATGATAAATGGCATGTGATATATCTCCAGCAAACAGCAAATCTCTTCCCCACCCCGTACACCAAACTTCAGCATGCTGCGTTTCGTTACATAATGAAGGAAAAAGGTCATATGAGCATCGGGAGTCTTTTTTCCAATAATTTGAGCAAAAATCTGAATAAAAATGCACAATTTTTGTCATAAGACATGCCAAATTGCATTTATTGAAATTATTGTTTTTTTAGTAATCACTTTCAAGTGCATATGAATAAATGATGGAATGATGGTCATTCCATCATTCCATTCCAACCATTAATGAATTTGGTTCAAAATCTAATGCAAGTATATATTTCCGAAGGCAAAATTATATGTCAAATTTCTTCCATCTAGCTCTTTCCATTTTTTTAGTTATGAGGTCTTTATGTAGATGGACTAACGCACAGACTTTATTTCAACGAATTTCATCCATAATTTCATAACAGTTTGGATATTTAGTGTTTTGACCACAAAGCAAATTTCATCATTGTAGCTGAATACATTTTCGAGTTATCGCATTCACTCGCAGACAGACGGGCGGACAGGCAGACATGATTCCATATAATGTGTTTATCCGTATAATGTGCGAGATAATAATATATTTATCGGGCTTAATAAATGTTTAAACTATAAAGATTCTTCAAAATCTGAAATGCGAAGTTTTTGATGGTACCTTCTTTTTCTATACGTATACAAGAAAGTAAAAACAAAACAGATATAGTACAACATTTTATCAATTTGAGATATTCTATCCTTTAACAGAGAATAATAAAGGTGAATGTTATTTTAGTTTATAGCTCTTTCTTGGAGTCCCTCTTAAGCATCTAAACATTGAAATTTTTTAAATTTTTTTATCAATAATTAGAAAGTTTCGCCCCCTTCTCGCTTCCCGGATATTGTCCGAAACTGTAAGTGATGTTTATCAGTTCCAATTAGCAAGTTTTGAAACTCCGCTGACTATTTGCCTAATAATGGAAGATTAATCTTTCCATAATGAGAACGCGCATTTCCCGATCGGCCTAGTTCCAATTGAAAACTCAAAGCTCCACAATAAGAATATTCATTGCTTATATCTCTAGTATCTAAATATTGAATCCATTTTTCACATTTTGCTGCTACCTTAGCAATTTCACTATGAGCTTTTCATCTCAAATTGTCAAACTTTTGCTCAGCCTTTCTTTGTATATTTCTTCATCTGATATCACTGCACTCCGCGTTTTTATTTTTAAAAAACAATGCAGAATCAATATGTATATTGCCTAGATATTAAGACAGTTGATATCCTAGAGACGAAAATTTCCCATCACTTGAAAAAGGTTTACAAACCGGAAAGTTTTGCCACCAATGATATATCTAAAAATAGATTTAACAAATAATATTGTTTTAAAATCATTTGCTGTTAATTTGGATATAATTAAAGCTTTACGTTTCCTTTTTTGTCACCATTTCATCATCAAATGCAATATAAATAGTTTGAATAATTTTCATTAAATATTTCATACAATACTGGTAAAAAAAAAACCTCAAATGTCATATGTCAGATGACTCGTTATCTACCAATCAGAAAGCGAATAAAACACACTGTACACATAATATTTTTATAGTATAAATAGAAATGGAAATTTGGTGAATTGATTTTTCAAAGCGATTTGATTCAAAAACTTATGAATAAAGTAATTATTTTTAGCATCAAAAGATCATTAACCTGGAATTTCCATAAAAATTTCAGAAACTTTCAAAAATATTTGAAAATTAGTTTTTATTTCAATAACAAACAGAAATAACAAGGGAAGGAAGGAAAGGGAGAGATGACGTCACACAAAGACAGTCACAATTAGTTTCTATACAGATATCACACTCAGATTTCACTTTCCTTCCTTCCTATTACATGAATTCAAAAGTTTAAATCTAATGATACATCAAAAATTAAAGTGATTATATTTGAAAAACTCATTCTCCCTTTATCAAATAAAGCTTTGTTTCATTAACTTTTTCGTACATAAAGCAAAAAAATTGGTTTTCCAGGAATTAAATCATCTTCACTCAATTTGATTTACAACGGAAAAAAAATTAAAAAGAGAAGAGGGTCCCATTATAGTAAAAGAAACTGAGCATGGAAAAGAAAACACTACGTAAGAATTAATATAACATAGCAAAACACAACTAACTACTCTTTGTTGGAAGTCATCTAATGATTAAGAGACCCATTGGCTTCTTATTCTCTTCTAACAAATTACAAGACAGTTAAAAAGTGCTAAAGGATGTGTTGGTCACTTCTAAAATTATTAAGTAAGTACAAATTATCATTTTTCTCCTTTAAAATCGTATAATATAATAAGAATTTATATCATTTTTATATTATAACTTTTATCTAGTAAATTTCATTATATTTTTTCCAATAATTAGAAAGTAGTGTATATTGCAAATATTGTGTTTTCATGACGTATAATAAATAAAATTAATTATTTCCAATCTTTAAATATTTAGCTTGCTTCAATTATTCTTCAGAGTCTTTTATTGAATTCTCCCCATTCACTAAATTTAGAAACTTTAAATAATTAATTATATTACTCATTGTTATATATAAAACAATCTAATAATTATCTGTCTGATGGTTATATATAAATGTTACTAATTGTTATATATTAGTTATTTATAAAACAGTCTTTAAATGTTAAGCGTGCCGTTTATACTCCAATGACTTTTATTGTACTTCCATCATTTGCTGGATTTAGAAATTTTAAATAATTAATTATGTTTTTAATAGTTATCAGTGCATACAGATAACCATTGTACAGTCGCGGAATGGGAAGGAGACACTCAGCTTTATTCTGGTATCGTTCATTGTGCACTCATAAAAAAGATATCATTCGAAAGGAATTAAAGTAGTTTAAAAAATTATGAATTAAAAATTTCATAAAGGGGTGTCATTATATATTGAAATAACAGCTTTTAATTTTTAGAACAGCTTTCAAAATTTCCAATAGTAGCACTCATACTCACCTTCAAATTTCAAAACTACATCCAAAGTTCTTCCCGAAGATGCATTTCATTAATCTAGGTATATTCATTTTGAAATTATGAGCTAACAAAGTTTTGACTTTCTAATTTTTAATAAATTTTGGACTTTTATTCATACCTTAAAAAATAAATTATTATCTACCTAAATTCTTTTTTGTTAGGAATGTATAAAGTGTTCTTACACATTTTGCTCACATATTTACTATTAAAAAATAGTTTTTAATATGAGAAAATTTTTTAATCAGATGTTAAAAGTTTTGAATGGAAAATTGCTTCAATTTGGGTAGAAATCGAAGCACAAAGCCATTTTATAGGCTCATGCAAAATTTCAACTTATGTCTCAAGCAGTTAATTAAGTTTTCTGTATTGCCCCTAAAACGATGGAATAGATGTGTTTTACAAATTTCTAAATGTCGACATCCTTTTATTTGACAATTAAATGCACTGATCATGCATTTCTTAAATCAAATATCACTTCCTATATTATTGCTATGTAATAATACACACAAAAAAATTTCACCAGCGGCAAAAAAAAATGAAATCAAAGTTTTTAAAAAAAATGCTTTCCATTGCCCTAATATTAACAGTCGCTACTTTTAAATATAGAAGACAATCTCTGTCCTCGTGACGAGTTAAAATTTTTATTTCTAGGCTTATATAATGTCACTTACAGAATAAATTACTTAAAAAAAATGGTAATTTTGTTTCCTAATAAATACTTTGTATGTCTTAACTATTAAATTTTGCGAACAAACGAGCCAAATTATTTCTTTTTATAATTAATATATAACGAGCTCCATATTATGTAACAAGAAAAGGATGAATTGTGTATGTTTAAAATATAATCAGGTTTGTTTATGTGCCCAGTATTTCATACGAAAGTCTCAAATTTCATAAAAGTAATATGATGTAAATTGTAATTCTTATAATATTGTGTATAAAATTAACTGGATTAAAAAATGAGGCATCAAAACATTATTAGATAGTGGATATAATATTAATTCTTTGGATGCAAAATAAATCTTACACTTGTGTTTTACTCATACGAAAACGATGATTTTCAAATAATTTTAAATGATTCATGATGTATTGATTAATATTTTAGCTGGCCACTATTTTTTTCAATATAAAATTACTCATATTGAATTTAAGATTTAAATAAAGGGCAAAAACAAATCAAATCAAATTTTTAAATTGTGTTTTTTTTCAATAAAAATTTCAAATAAAATGTTTTAGTATTGATTACTTAATATATTATTATTTAGCATTATTTATTATCATTTGTAATATGTAGATTTTACTTAAATTCAGACAAATAGATTCCTCTAATAAATTTTGTTAAAAAATTGATTAAAATTCATAAATTTAAAAAAAGACACCTAGTACCAAATTTTATAAATCTAGTTCGAAGCATTTCTGAGTTGTCTTGTTTTTAGACAAACAGATATAATTCCAAAATTGTATTTTTTGGAATTAGTGACCTCTAAAATGAGAAATTCCGTCATAATCTCAAAATTCGATTTGGTGTTTTTTTTTTTTTTTTGTCGATTATAATGCTCTTTCTTTATACACTTCCTATACAAGACAGAAAAGAGTGATACAAAAAAGAAAATGAACAAAAAAATTGATTTAAAAAGTTTTCCTATTTTTCTGTATATTCATTATACATTCTTTAATCACTCCCTTTCTTCTTCTTTTTTTTCTACCTAGCTCTGATGGCTTCTGCTTTAATTTCTGATGGTTTCCGGATACAATTTGAGATCTCGAAAGTAAGCAAATGTCCTTCAAAGAATTACAGTTGCTGCGTAATTACACATTGTCCAGCTGCTTGGACTTTATTCCATGCAAGTATACAGCCCAAAATTTGCGGATGGAAAAACAAAACACCACTAGTGTGCTGCCCTCGTTATATTCATCAAGAACAAATACATGATGACGATGATTTATTCCCGACAGAAGACGAAACTACTGCAACAGAAGACGTAACTCAAGATTCTGAGAAAGAAACACTGCCTTCTATTGAACAGAAATCACCACCTGTCGATGCAGTAAATATACAGTCAAAAATAGAGAGTAAACCTCTGAAAGTCAGCCTTACTAGCGCAGAAAGTATGATTTATTTTTTCATATTTCTTTTTACAAAAGATATTCTGTCTTTTCAATATCAGGTGTTATCAATGCATATAAGTTTTCTTAACCATAAAAGGAAATTTTCAAATAATGGCTACTTTATTTAGTAATCGATGAGCTAGAATTTCAGGAAAATTTTGCCTCTTTGGTCAGTAAAACAAAAGATAAAATTCATTCAACACAACTGATCCACTAACACGAAAAGCTTCTTTAATATATTAACACATGGAACATTAGTTCAATTGAACTATGTGGTCATTAAAATAAAAAGTAAATAAAAAATAATAAAATCTTAAAACATAAAAAGAAGAAATAAAATTATTTCAAAATATTTCGCTGTCATTTTACAACATACAGAAAAAAATATCGAAATTCCAATTTCTCTCGTAATGCGATCAGTAATTTTGTATTTATAAAATATTATATATAGCTAGACTCCACAATCATCAAAATTTCTATCTTTAAAAACATTAAAACCCTTTTTTCTAAATATATATTCAAAATTTTTGTTCTTTTATTTGTGTATTAAATGCTGGTTTCAAATTTAAAGAGGATTTTTCTGGATATATTTATCTGGTAAGCTCAAATACACAATAAAAAATAAATATAAAAAAGTAAAAAAAAAGAACAGCAACGTTTTTGTAACGTTTAATTCCACAAACAAGCAAATCCAAGAAAGGAAGAAAAAAAAACCATTTTGAACTTTTATATAATGAAAAGTAGACCTATTTAAAGATCTATTTAAATTTAAAACTAATAAAAATATTATATAATTATTTTTTAAATTATAATCCCTCAAGGCCGAAAGGACACATCATATAAGAGATGAAAAACTCACCTTGATATTTCTAACATTCCTGGAAATAAAATAATTTCGAGCAGTAATGACAGTATTGCCAGTATAACGACTCCATCTCCGGTGATGGGATATGCTTCTTACATTAGGATCTGTGCATGTGTCGTGCAGTTATGATAGCTATTTTGCGCAATCAGGGTAAACGTATTACCTGTTAACTACATAGATAACAGGTAATACAGTGCACCAGATCTCTTCGGCAGTATGGGAGTTTATTTATGATTACCTTTAACAATCCTACTAAATACTTCAGTGATAATTTCAGAATGATAATTTGTATCTTGATATATATGTGGACAATCCATTTTTGTTATTATAGATTGCGGTTTTAGAAAGATAGTTTCCTGGACATATATCCCAGGGAACACAATGCGCTACATTGACATTACTGATCCAGATTCGCACAGAACAGAGGCTGTTTCGGAAAAAATCGTAGTAGGAGGTGTATCAGCCAACCGACCATGGTCATGGATGGTGAGTATTTAAAATTTGTCGTACTATACTTCATAATATATTCGCTTAATAAAATAAAACATTGAATTATAATCACTAGTTTGACACTAGTTAATAATGATAAAACATGATTTTTACTTTCTTGCATACGAAGTATAGAGGAAGTATTGTAATCGTCCGAAAATTCGAACTCCAGATTTTGTTGAATTTCCACGTTTTAGACATCTCTGAGTGCGAAAAACACATTTTTAGAAAATATATGTATGTATGTAATATATATAAGGATATATGTAAAGATAATAATATATATATAAAGATATATGTAAAGATAGATCAAAAAAATTTTGAGCTAAGCGGTGAAATTTGGTATACGCCTTTTACATCAAATTTGTAAATTTCTATCAAATTTTGATTGAAATCTATCCTGAAGAAGTCTTTCTGTCCTTCTATAAGAATATAAGTTAATATGATAACTACAACACGAAGAAAATTGGATTCGATGGATTGGATAAAATTCGCTACAGATTTAACATCTATTTTGTAGACATCAAATTTTGAACTAAATCCAACAAATCGTTGACCATCTGTGGGTCTTTACTTTCAGAAGCATCTAAAAGCGATAGTTCAAAAACACAATAACTTAAATATATCAAATTTGGTATGTAATTTTGTGACTACAAGTGTAATTTTATGTCAATTTTTTTTCTGTTGGAAAAAATGCATCTAAAACACAAATTCGATTTTCGGATTTTATTAAGCGCATGCCATTGATTAATCTCAAAAATACTCGCCAAGGATCAAAGACAGAATTCAGTAAAAATGCAAAATTCATGCCAAAGATTAATATTTCCTAACTATTTTACGCCAACGCCATGTAAGGCGTTCTCTGGTATAACTCCTTTATTAGAGAATATTCGAAAAATCTTTGGGAAGACCACTCCTGCTGGTTTACTTTCTCATATATGAACTGTATAGTGAAAAATTGAAAAAAAGATACCATAATCATCAAACGATTCTACGAATCTCTACATTTCAGTCGTCTCTCAAAACACATTTTTAGAATCATGTCTATCTGTTTGTGTGTGAGAGAGAGAGATATGAGTATTATTTTGGCACAATATCTTTTTATAAAATAAACTGCGTTGAAGCTTAAGGTTTAGAACATAATTGTAATTTTATTCCTAAAGTAAATTAAAAACGACATAGTTGGAGTAAAAACAGCAAAAGAAGAAGCTAAAAAAATGTGTGAATAAAATTAAATTTCATATAAAATACCGGTTTCTTTTCAGAATGCAAAGATATTGATATGTGGTTTTTGACCAATAAGGAATGGCAGATAACAAAAATCTGAGACAAAATGCTTAAAACGCAACGAAGTCAGACCTGAACAATGTATAAAAACATGTCGTATAGTTAAAATATTCTCGCAACGACTGCAAGTTGGTGGAAGCTCTGAGAAAGGTAGATATTTGTGGGTTATAAGCCTTGAATGACCAATCTTTAACCGAGTTAAGATAACATCGTATCTGCTGTTTAAAGAAGTCCGTGGTGTTATTATAGGTTTCACATTATACAATTTATTTTCTGTATTTAAATTATATTGACTTTGGCAATTTTAAAAAATCTATTTTCTAACATGTGCTCGCACATCAGCATAAGGAAGAGGCTGCATGTGAAATTTATTTGCAGATTTTGAAGCAGCATCGGCTTTCTCATTTTCCAAAGTACCAACATGGGCAAGAATACAAGAAACTAAAATATCAAAATCGTTCTGCAATAGAGAATAGCGTAGGTGTTAAATTTTAAGTATGAGTAGATGATCTGGAATTGAGCTAGTAACAACTGGCGGATAACTCCTAGAATCAAAATAAATAATGATTTTTTGACACTCTTATTTCTGACATATTGGAGTGCAAGATAAAATGCAGTTATTTCGTTGGTGAATACAGAGGAAAATGTATGAAGTTTCAGACATAAAACTTCATCCCTGTAAATAAAGGTACAACCCAATAAAATTTACCATGTATTGGCAGGTATTTATATAGAAGTAACAGATGACTTTCCGATAAATTCGGTTGACTGGCGTCTCATCGATTGTAAGTTCAAACGTCTTCGTCAAGAAGAAATTCAAGCTAGACACCTCGAATGCCATTAGTTCAACTATCAAGTTGGTGACCAACACCTCCTCAACCAGCGCTCAAACAATAATCGTTTCAGTTCTTACTTCTTGAAGTAATTCTAACTTTTGATGATTTTGTGCTTTCTCTCTAACCTGACAGTTTGTAAATTAAATTTTAAATCCCTTATACAAGGATATTTATAGGTGGTTATCAAAATAAAGGAAACACCTTAGATTTATAAAGAATCCTTTATTAATATGGTGTAGGACAGCCTTTGGCATGCAATATAGCTTGGATTCGCCTAGTGTGTGTTGAATAGTGTTAAGAGGATTATTGTACCATTCTTCCTGGAGATATTGTGAAAATTCTGAGAGAGATGACGGTGGATTATATCGATTCTATATTAAACACTCTAAAATAGACCCTAACGGTAAAATTTTATTGAAGTCACATTAATGTGCGGGCCAAGGCAGATGTTTAACTTCATCCTCATACTCATCAAACCATGGTTAGACAAGTCTCGTTGTCTAATCGTGGCATCCTGGACAGCATTATCATCCTGGAAAATTCCATCTCTTGCAGCAAACAAAATTGGCATCATAGGGTGAACCTGGTCAGCTCAAATTTCTCTATACTTATCCCCAGTGATTCTCCCTTTCAGGGTTACGTTTCGTACAGCAGAAAACCACGACATGGCAGCCCATATCATGACATATCCACCTCCATGCTTGACAGCGGGTAGGAGACAATCACGATCATATGCTTGTGCAAGTGTCCTCCAAAAGTGCACCCGCCCTGTTGTAGGAAAAAATGTGAAACGCGATTCGTCAGACCATATTACTTTCTTCTGCTTATCAATCGACCAGATTTTGTGAATGTGACACCACTGTAGATGATGTTTACCATTAACATCTGTGACGAGTGGCTTCGGAATTGCTGCTCTGCTATAAATGTTTTGTTTATGAAGTTGCCTTCTAACTGTAATCACTGACACTGAAGAATCCAGATGGGGATTGAGGTCTGCGGTCACTTTTGCTGCAGTTGTTCGCTTTTTAGATATTACAATCCGCTTCAATACCCGTCGGTCTCTTTCACAGAGCTTCTCTTTCCGCCCATTATTTGCTTCGCCGAGCTTGTCTTGCCGCGCTCTGTTTATGCTGTCATGACTTTAGACACTAACTCTATAAGCGTATAAAAGTGGAGATATTTCGATCACACTTTGTCTTCTTTGAAAATCTGAGAGGTCCGACATTTTACGCTTTTTTTAAAAAATCCAGGAATTACAAAACTTTAATAAAGCTAACACATACTACCAGAATATATGCATTGCTATTTATAAAAAACTGGTGGCTATTATTATATTTTAATGCTTAGAAGCGCATTCAAAAATGTCACTTTTATTTGCAAGCGTTTCCATTATTTTGATAACCAGCTGAATATTATTTCTTATAGGCTGGAATATATAATAGGAACGCTGAGAGGCCATTTTGTGGTGGAACGGTTATAGATGACAGGCATATTCTGACAGCTGCCCATTGCTTCGTTTCTAGAGGGTAGCTAAAACTTTATTTTTACTGTTTTAAATTAGAATACTATTGTGATGAACACATTTATAAATTCAAATTTACTTGTTTCCTGAAAACATTTTCTTTCATCTCTTGATTCCGTGTCATCGCTTCTACAACTAATTAATAGACCTAAACATTTCGAAATGCTGTATTATTAATTGTGAGTGTGTGCGTGTGTGTGTGTGTGTGTGTGTGTATCTAGTGATCCCGGGAGGCATTATTTATGTACAAGAAGAGATGATGAAACTGACGTCTCTTCACAAGCAATAGAAGGGCAGAAGAGACAGAAATTTTTCCCTTCGATCATTTTACTATGAGATTTTGATAGGGTTTTCTTTGCCACGTGTCGATTTAGGAAAGGAATTGGAAACATTAAGGATTTTTATCCCTTCACTCGGAGAGTGGGAACCCGCTGATTTCAGCAGTTTTACAGAGCTCATGTAGGATTAATTAAATTAAAAAAGGTGGAATTGGATCAGGAAATAAGAAACCATTTTAAAATGAAGTGAATATGGGTTAAATTAAGATAAAAATTAGGAAATTCAGTAATATTTAAATTAGATTAAGAGATATCATTACATATATATAATCAAACAAATGCTTTAAGATTAGTCGATGAAAAATCTTAGCTATGAATTGCATGTTTAGATAATCTAAGTGTTTCTCTAATCTTTATTACTTTATTATTTAAATATAAAGCAAATTAAATATACGAATAGTTTTCTCAAAAAAAAGCAAATTAATATTTTTTTACTTAAAATTCCATAAGTATTACAATGATTGCAATTCACATTATCTATAATGAAATCTAAAAACTAAAATTTGAAATTAATTTTGGTGCTGCACGACAATTACATACCTCTATAATCAAACCTTTTAATATAACTATATATGTGCGGTAGGTGGAATCAGTGCCATATTGTAAATATGATTTATTTAAATTTATTCAGAATTTTCTTTTATCCAAATCTTGCAACTTTATACATTTTTTCAAAACTTGCAAAACTTCAGGGGTTGTTTTTTCCATCTTTATAACAAAAATTATTATTCTATGTGTAAGATCTTAACACAAGATAATGTATTTCTAATTTGTTTCCTAGGGACTCAATTTAAAATAGAATTATGCTTATCAACTAAATAGAATCAACTTCAATTTTTACAGTTAAGTAGATTCTCTTTAGGAAATCTGCCTACTGGAAAAGATTTCTTGCTACCACTTTTGTAAAATTTCTACATATTTTCTTATCATTTTTCTTCCTATAACCGAATATGTATATATATACCAATAAGTAGTTGGACACCTTTGATAAAAGAGATAAACACAATTTATTCATATTCTACAATTGGTATTGGTAGAGCCTTCACCTGTGACAATCACAGCCTTACTCTTCTGAGGCATGCTTTCCAAAAGTGCGTAGAAACTGGAATGGTAAGTTCTTTCACTGATTTCGGACGGTTTCTGTACCCCTTAATTCGGCGATAAAATTGTTTTCAGAGATTTTCAATAGGACTCAAGTCTGGACTCTGGGCAGGCCAGTTCAATCTGTTCATTCCATTGTCATCATACCAATCCATGGTGGACTTCACAACCTAACATGTGGCGTTGTCATTCTAGAAATAAAAATGATCAAACCCATAAAATTGTCACAGCGTAGGAAGCACATTGTTGTCTAGAATAGTGGAGTAGGAGTCGGCGTTGAGCTTGCCATGAATTGGGATCAAGGGCCCCAGTCTATACCACGAGATTCATTCCCAGGCCATAATTCCACCTCCGCCAAATTTTACTGTAGGCATAATGCATTCTGGTAAAAGGTGTTCTCCATGCATACTCCAAACCCAGACTCCGCCATTCGACTGGTAGCAAGTGAACCTTGATTCATCACTCCAAACAACCTGTTTTCACCCATCTGCGGTCCACCTTGCGCAATCTCAAGCTAGCAGCGCGGGTGGATTTTGTAATCAAAGGCTTAAGGGCGGCACCACAGCCATGGAAACTATATAAATGAGCTTCCTTGAGAACGATATTTATCGAAACAACAATCCTGGTTGCTTGTTGGGACTCTTGGAATATATAGGCTATCGATTTGGGGCGATTTTTCATAATTTCTTTGGTCAGTCCTCATCAGTCTCTATATCTTTGTTTCATGGAACTACCGGTTGGAAGCACATTCCAACAATCATCACTCACCTTCCTCTTCTTAATCATAAACAGCATTGTCTATTTTGGAACGTTTAACTTACTAGATATGTCCCTTAAGAATTGGCCTTTTCTATGATATTCGACAATTACAATCTGAATTTCTTGGCATCTTGCATGCGTCTAATGTCAATGCTGTTCCTACATGATATTTAACTACAGAAGGCGTGATTTATATCAAGACCGCAGATATCTGCATTTGAATGGTTGTCCAAATACTTATTGGTAGATAGTGTGTCTACAGTGAGAGAGAGAGATGGGCTTATATTTTATACCCGTATTTTTTTAGGCTCAGCGCCAATCAGTATACAGTCAAAGTCGGTGAAATTAATGTTACGTCATCGGACCCGAGCTACGAAATTGAAGAAATAAAAACACATGAAAACTATCAGCCCAACCTTTATTACGATGATATTGCTATCATACGTCTCAAAGAAACTCTACCAGATGACGTAACTCCGGTCTGCTTACCAAAAGAAGACAATTTAAATCAAGGTGACAATGTGACAGTATTAGGTTGGGGACAATTGTCTTTTGGTAAGTTTAAAACAGAAAGTTGTTTTGATGTTCATAGTTATTTAAAACGAATTTTTCTTAGTAAAATTGAACATTTTTTTTTAATATTATGCAAAAATTATGAATGTAAAGTAAAATAATTAAACAGTTTCTATTGATTGACGATATCTAAAAACACTGGATATTGACAAAAAGTTACCTCAACTTTGAAGCACTATATCTTCACAAAGCAACTAAGAGCATCATCAACAAATCGTAGTGAATGAAAAGTCCGTCAAGTTCTTTAGTAAGATTAGAGATTACGAGCAATCATTATCTTGTCAGAGCAAATTACCAAATAATTAAATACCTAGGACCCTGGATAACTAGAATGTTTTTTCCGACTGGGGAGGGGATATATTTTCAGAATAATCTAATTTTATGCTTTCTTTTGATTTACAAGTGTTATGAACTCGAATTTATTCAAATTAAAATGATGAACGTGTCAATTTCAGAACAATGGGATTTTTTCATGTTTTCGAATTGGCTAACATATTAATGTGGCCTAGTCTTTTACACATTTGGTTGAATGAACCATATGTCAATAAATCTGATATACTTTGTATTAGAGTATTCAGATTGTGTTTCTAATTTGTGCAACCATTTTGCTTGAAATTAATTAACTTTTTTTGATAAGGAGTTATTGAATTCAATTATCTTCAGCATTCAATTAAAATTATAACACTCAAATATTGTTTTGTTTTTTTATTTCAGTTGCTTATAATATTTGTTGCTTGAAAGCTACTTATATGGAAATTAAAATAAAGTCATTTACAATAGTTTTCTGGTTTTTAAAATTGAGGAGATAAAAAGGAATTTTATAACTTCCGTTGTTTAGAGCTAAATTTGACTCTGCTAACTATGCGAGACATATAGTCTAGTTGAATCGAAAGAACGACTGAAAAAAGACATTCTGTATTTATTGGATGTCCTTAATATCGTTATCCCAATAAAAGGATTTTTTTTTTTTTTTTTGCGCTTCTATCCACTGGTAATCTAAATTATATCAGGACATGGGAGATTTTCTGCAAATTTCCCGAGATTTTGAAGAATTCAGGAAAATAAATGCAGTGGAGGAATCGGTACTATTTACCAGTATTTAAAAGAATGCATAGAAATCTCTGAATTAAGAAAGAATCTGGAAGTTAAAAATGATGACTTAAGTACAGTACTGACGATACCAAATAATTTTAAAACTCTGAAGGACCTGATGTTAAAAATTATCAGTTTTTTTACCAATTGTTTGAGATTATGTGGATTTCTTTTGTTGTGAACTAGAATTTGGAGAAATGTTGTGAATTTCGAGAAAATTTTCTTTGAGTGATGGTCTATTCCTTGTTTAATAGGAAGACAGCTGAACGAAAGAAGGAAGATCAGTGGTTGACTACTTTGTGGCTAGGGACCAAATGCCTCGAGGAGGATGTCAGTTTGGTGAATCGGTCAGTATTATGGACGGACTTTGCTAAAGATAGCAGTTGGCCTTAGCAAATCATGTCGATACTGCTACGTTCAATGCTAGCGGGGTGGTCGGCTGTATACGAGAAGAGGGAATATTTTTCATTAGTTTCTTCTCTTTTCTTTTTTTAATGGGGTACTTTTACAAAGGGTAAAGTTCCTTGAATTGTATCGCAAGGAAATATAGAATTGATTCGAAAAACACTCAGTAGCTGTCCAATAAAATCAATTCAATGAGATAAACAGGAATTTACCTGGTTATGCTACAAATTTGTTCATTTCCACAGTTAGGAAAGGATTCATTTTTCAGTAAGGGCGAACACCACCAGCATTTATCTATCTGTCCATACTTAAATGGCAAATTGCTGCAGCGGTGGATGGTGACAGAGCAGATGACTACCTTGCGCCGTATGAATGACACAAAAAAAAATTATTTAATTTCTTGCAACTTTTTTTTGAGGGGGGGGGGGATTGTATAAGACAAAATGTATTTTTCTGAATATATACACACACACATTTTTTATATATACACACACACAGTAAACTCACGATTATCCAAGAACGAATATATTTTACAGATTAACAGTAGTTGTTAATCCCAACATGTCGTTAAAAAAACTTCTAAGGCTAATTTTTTTTAAATAAAAACTATTTTCAACACAAAAAAACTATTGATCGATTTTATTCTACTTATTTATTTACCTATTCTGTAAAGAAAAAAAAATATTAAACCAACAAACTTGTAAATATAGAAATTTATTGTTTATTCAGTCAACGTGTACGTGCAAGTGTCCCTCTATAAATAAAAATAGTTCAAAAATGTATGCTCATTTATGTCTTTTTCGATCACTTTGAGCGTCTTCCGTAGTTGCTGAGCTAAATAATGTCACGAATGATCAGGAGTTTACTCAATCGAAAAAAATTTCCAATTTGTATTTTTTTTCATCAGTTTTAACAACTTGAATAGGAATTTTGACATTTTGAATTACAGATGGTCCTATTATTATTTTCAAAATTGTTAAACGAAGAAATTAACACTTATTAAACATCGGCTAAAGCTATATAATGCTATTAAATGAATGGGAAAATGTAAAGCGGTTAGATTAATCTTGTTTCTTTACTTCAATTATTTTCAATTGGAAATGAAAATAATTTTTGTTCTTATTTATACACATAGTCCTTGTTATTGTAAATTTGAATTTTTTAGGTGGTCGAAGCACTACGAAATTACAAGAAGCTCACGGTATACCAATTGTTAGAAACCAAGATTGCAATTCTAAGTACGAAAATTTACCCAATAATCAGTTCCCGAATGGTATAACAGATAATATGATCTGCGCAGGTCATGAAAAAGATGAAGTGGATGCTTGTAGGGTATGTTTCCATCATTTTTTACACGTACATAGCTTTAATATTTAAATATATATTGTTACGAATTTCCATCACTAAGTACGTAAAGTCGACTAGTTCGCTTGTAGTGGGTGTAAAGTGTAACACAATCAACAGCCCTCAGTAATAAATGACGACATTTATTAAACACAAAGACACGAATACACAGACAACAAATACTAAACTGAGACGTACCACGCAATATACAGCAGCACACTACATTAAACAGTTGCCCACAAATAGTAATCTGTAGTAATAACAATCACAGCACACGAAGCAGTCAGACAGAATTCAGCAGGATGACAGAATCTTCGTAGTTATTCTATACGGTTTCTCCAAACGCCTGCAATTCTCCACTGTCTCCTCGCATTAGCTGTATCCAACTGCCGACTCATTACTACACGACAGGCTACTCCTCACACGTTGCTGCTTCTATAATAAACTCTAGGATTCAGCACACATCTCAATTCAGCAATCGCTTGAGCTCACTCAACGCTTGCGCTTCGCTGGATTGACCCAATTATTCCGCCGTTGACTCTCTATAGGACTCTAAACTTCTCAATGACTCTATTCACGACTGTCTTCGGCTTGGATTATCAGCCTTTTATAATTCCCGGAGGAGGGCAAAGAAGGTTGTGGAACAATCAAGCTTATTTCAGCTTCTATTGGCTCTATCTCTAAAACTCTGGAAAATTCTAATATTATTTATTTTGTCACCAAATTCGCTGCCAAGCCCGAGGGTTCACAGATTCGACATCCGATCAGCATCCAATAGAGCTGATCGTAAAACGGACTTTCCAGTAATTGAACTAACCGTGCTGGGGAGTAAGATTACAGATTTGTAACAACATTTATTATAATTAATAATCATATTTAAAATAAAGAAATATTGAAATTAAAACTTCTTTGAGTTAATCACAGATAAAAATATCTCCCGGTTATAGAGAAAAAATTTCATTATACAAATTTTTAAAAAAAAAGGAAAAAGAACAGGATGAGGTTTGTACTTTTTGACAGTTATATGCAAAGTGCATTCTATTTAAATTTTTTTCTTCGCATAGCATTAAAAATCAGATTTATAAATCATAGCAATGTTTTAATTCTTAAAAACTCTGAAAACTGTCATAGATTTTTTTAAAACCAAAATTGTTGTTTCGAGTTGGATTGTTACTTTAGTCCACCTAATATTATCTGTTCCTAAAAAATGAACTATGAATATAACTGTAATATAACTTTTCTGAGGTAATTCGACAAACAAGGAAAATTTCATTCGACTCCTCATCTACGGTTTCTTTTCATGCAGTTACTTGGGCCAAAAATAATTCCATCATTCGAATGTTACCGCATATAAGAAGACTCGTTTAATCTCACCACTTCAAAAACACAGAATTTTGCAAGTTACTGCAAATAAGTAATGTCATTCTTTTTGATTTTGCACATTTACGTCAGTTACTCATACATACATACAAAAAATATTGCACAGAAAATCTACTTTATAAGTCAATATGCCTTGAAAATGAACATATTTCTTGAATCTCAAAATTCATATGAGCAACATATAGAAAGCAATGAATGACATGACATGGCTATTAGAAAATCTTATTATTTCCCCCCACTCAGCATCTCTGGACTTCGATTCTGGAGAAATTTTTTAAAGACTAATGCATTTTACGATAGACATTATAAATCATTCATTTTCTGTTTGTTTACATACCCCATTATAGACATGAAAGTAAAATCTAATCTAATATCAACAGAATTTTCTTCAAATTACAATATTCAAAATTTTATCTGCACTTATTTTTTAAATGAATGGAAGTTATGAATTCATTTAATAAAAGGATTAATGATGATGATGTCGTGCCCGCGTTACAACGGAAAGAGGAGTGCAGTAGCTTCTGAGAGAAAAGACCCTGAGCACCCGAGGACAGAAGTTTCACTTCTAGCTCATATGAAGATCAGACTCACACACTCGCTTGCACAACCCCTTTTTTACGGGGGGGGGGGGTCTTTCACACACCTCACAGATAGAACAGAGGGGGAAGAACAACCATGCCCAAACCAGGACTCGAACCCGGGACGCCCAGATCACGTGGAAGACGCGCTACTTCTAGGCCAGGACACCGGCTAATGGGTTAATGATCTTGGATATAAAAATGTATTTTCGAAAAGTAAATAGCATTAAATAATAATTTGTATCTAACAATAATATTAAATAAAAAATCAGTCAGCAGTTTATATATGTATAGAATGCTATCATGATGAATGAGCTCATGGTGTTCAGTATAATAAAGTTCATTTTAACTCATTCGTGAATAAAAATGTTAAATATCGGCCAATTATCGTCGCATTTTCCTATACATGCTTCAATTAATTCTGTTGCAATTTCAGGGTGACTCTGGGGGTCCATTGCTCCGAGAGTACAGTAAGCACCACTGGGCACTGGTGGGCATAGTTTCCTTCGGCTTTCACTGTGCTGAACCAGGGTTTCCAGGAGTCTACACAAGAGTTGCGCCTTATCTTCCGTGGATAAGGAAACATATTGATGAATAAAGCTTAAGGAATAGACCTAGAATATACTTGTACTTGACAATCCATTTGCATTTCTTGCAGCTATTTCAAAAAGGATAGTTGAAATAGTCTTTTTCTCACTGAATGTTCCAGATTAGAAACTATCAGTCTGTTTTTCCTGCAAATCTTGATACTTTTATAAATTAAATCTGGTTACATTTTACAAATGAGTAGAGCTTAGAGCCACGAATCCATAATAATAGCCTTTTTAACTGTAACAATTTACAATTTAATAAAAACTTTATTTATTGCCTTTTTGAGGATAAGTAACTCATAAATGAGTATATTCTACCAATTAAAATTCAGGCCATAATTTTCTGCTTCTATTAGAAAACTATTTCTGTCAAATTTTCGAAATAATTGCTAGTTTTAATGTTATTTCTTCTTCACATTTGAAAAAAAAAGTATTCGCTGAAATTTGTTGAATGATATAAGAAAACAGTTAAGATTACAAACTGGCCACCAATAAAAAGATTAAATATTTAAAAAAAAGACAAAAGCGAAAATAAATGTACAAATCGAGTATTTGCACTAAAAATAATAGTATGTGATGAAAATAACCATACACATTAAATAATTTGTCATTGAAAATACAGATATGCATTGAGCCTTTCAATTCAGGTTTACTTTAATGTATTTTATAAATAATGAATATGTATAAATTATTATTTATGTAAGAAACGGTTGTAAATTTGCAATAATGATAAATTCAATTTTAAATGTCAGGAAAGAAATACAATTCTTATGCAAAGCACTTGGAAGTGTTTGAAAATTTCTATTATAAATACAACTGTTTGTGTAAATTCTTAAGAGAATTCCAAACATTTAAGAATATTGTGAAAAATGTAATGTCACTTGCAATCTACGTTTAAAAAATTCCCATACATAAATCTTACGTATAATTGCTGAAATCAACGAGTTTGTATGCAGAAAGTTCTAAAAAAATATTTGTATACTTATATATAAAAGAAAACTTATATGCAAAGAAAGGCATTGTATACTTATGTGTGTATGTGTGTGTAATATTTTAAAATCTAATTTAAACCTAACTAATTTCCAAAGTTTTATCATATAAAAGAAAGTTCATATTAACTTCATTCTAAAGTATTCTCTTATTTACTGATCCCATTCCACTTTTATTATTTAATTAATGCAGCAGAAAGCTCTGTAAAAATGCTTTCGTCAGCGGTTTCCACGCTCCGAATGAAGGGACAAAAAACTGTCTAGCTAAGCACATTCTTTTAAAAGATTCTTCTGTTTCTCTTGCTTAAATCGACATATGTGGAGAAATCTCTATCAAAATTTCACTATACAGGGTGTCTCAAAGAACCTTGACCGCGGCTTTTATTCCTTAAATATTGATCATAAACATACTGTAAATTCCAAAGTTGCGTAAAAAAAGGTGCAAAATGTTATGAAATCGATTAAAATTTTCAGAGAATTAAAATTCAAAAAAACAAAAATTAAATTTTTATACGTACCCCGTACAAAAAAATTCCCAGGGAGTAAAATGTTCCCCATCCTCTAATAAGGTCATGTACAAAATTTCAGAATTTTATCATGAAAATTCTCAAAGATATGTTAAAACAAAGTTGTTGAAGGATCAATCAGAAATTAAAATGCAAATGTTTAGCTTCATTGCAGATGACACGACGCAGGAATGCATCATAAGAAAATTAAAAATGCTTCATATATTTAGTTTTAAATACAAATTTTAAAATCTATGCTTCCTGAAAGATACTTTAAAATTTTATATCATGAATTACAGAATATAACTTAAAAATAGCACAATCAGTGAAATTCTTAAAAATCTTATGTAATCTTTCATTAAAGTAATTTTTCCTTTAAGTAATCTTTCCTTTAAGTAATCTTTCCTTTAAGTTATTATTTCTACAAATTCTTAATACCTTTGAACAAATAAATAGTTAAATTATTATTTATTCAATCATTACTTCCGTTGTTGATTTGTGTACGACCCCTAAAACAAGAACATCCAACATGATTTTTTTATTTTTTGCGAACTCATATCCAGGCATCGAAAAGTTGTTTAAAGTCAGCATTTTATGCAGTTTCGTATCTTTGAGACTTTTTGTGATTAAATGCTGAAATTTCGTACATGACCTCATTAAAGGATGTAACACATTTTACTCATTGGGAATTTTTTTGTACGGAGTCCGTATAAAAATTGAAATTTTGTATTTTTTTAAATTTTAATCCAATGAAAACTTTAATTGATTTCCTAGCAATTTGCACCTTTTTTTACGCAACTTTGTAATGTACAGTATCTGTTTACGATCAATATTTCAGGAATAAAAGCCGCGATCAAGATTTTTGAGATACCCTGCACATAAGCACAGTGAAAAATATTCTCCCTCTCTTTTAGCTTTTACTCATTTCGTTTTGTGTCGTTCTTTGTTGTGCTCGTCGCTTCTGCTTGTTCTTTAATCCTACCTCCTGGGATGGAAATAAAACGAAATTGGGAATTCAAAGTTTCTTCCCTGTCTTCGAAACTGGCTTCTGCTTCAAAAATTAAATTGTTTACATATATACAGTGGCTCAAACAATAGAGAATACACTTTACATTTACTTGATAAATTTGACTTTCAATATAAATAAAACATTACCGAGAGGTGCAAACATGCTTTATTTTTACACAAAACGAATGGTTTAATTTAACATAAAAACAAAGAACAATCAACGAAAAATTTCTGGATTGAAAAATTTCAGAAGCCTTTAAGATAAACATATGCAAATTTTTGTATCAAAAAATTGGGAATAGACCATTGAAATGTTTGTAATATCTTGCATAGAAATAAAATGTCAGTATTTAGTTGCATGTCTTTTGGCTTTAAAAATTGCCTCTAATCGTCTTGGTACCGATTCGACTTATTTTTGGTGGTATTTGAAGATATTTTACCCCATTCTTCTTGTAACACTTGGTTAAGTGGTTTCTAATTTTGTGTTTTCGGACCACTATTTCGAATGTGGCCCACAGATATTCAATGACATTGATGTCAGTGGACTGTGGTAGTGTGTGTGTAACTGCTGATTACAATGATAACATTTTGACTTTACGTGCATTCTGTTTGGGGTCGTTGTCCTGCTGAAATTTCCATCTAAACCCAAATTTTTAGCACTTTCCTTTAGATTGCTGCGAAGTATATGCAAGTAAGCCATTTGGTTTATAATGCCATCTATAAGAATTAAATTTGCTATCCCGGATGAAGCCAAGCAACATCAACCATGACGGAGTCACCACCATACTTAACTGCAGGACGTAAAGTTCTTGGCTTTGCAGTATTAGGCTTCCTCCATACGGTGCAACGGCTCTCACTGCCAAAAACGTTGAGTTTCTTACATCACTAAATATAACTTTCTTCCAAAAGTTATTGGTCTTCAACTGATGAGTTTTTGCAAACTTCAAATGCTTTTTCTGATTTTGCAAGCTGATGAACGATTCGATTTTTATATCCAGCTTGACTAATTACATTTCGCACAGTTTCAGCACTTACACTTATATCTATGATTTAAGAAGTTTCTGTAGCAAGTTGGATGTACCATGTCATCGTAGCAATCTAAAGGAAAGTGCTAAAAATTTGGGTTGATATGGAAATTTTATTTTCCAGCAGGACAACGACCCCATACATACCGCACATGACGTCAAAAATGCGGCGACTTTTTCAATTGTAAACAGCAGTCACATACACACTACCACAGTCCGCTGACATCAATGCCATCGAATATCTGTGGGCCACCCTCGAAATAGTGGTCCAAAATTAGAAACAAAACCCATTTAAAGCAAGTTTTGCAAGAAGAATGGGGTAAAATATCTTCAGACCAAAAATTGGTCGAATCGTTACTACGACGTTTAGAGGCCAATATAAAAACCAAAAGACATACGACTAAATATTGACACTTTCTTTCTGTGCGAGATATAACAAAAATTTCATTGGTATATTAATTTTTTGTGACAAATATCTGCGTATGTTTATTTAAAATGCTTCTGAAATTTTTCAATTTAGAAATTTTTCGTTGATTATTCTTAGTTTTTACTTTAAATTAAAGCATTTGTTATGTGTAATAAATAAAAACATATTTATATTTCTTGGTAATATATATTATTTATATTGAAAGTCGGATTTATCAAGAAAAAAGTAAGGTATACTCTCAACTCTTTGAACCATTGTATATCTATTCAAATATTTATATATAGAGTCTTATCCGACATGATGATTAAACGATGATATTAATTAGATGTCTTTTCCAAGGAAACTAAGAAAAAAACAGTTAAAATTATTATATTTTTTGTAAATGTTCATTAAAAAATTTCTAAGTGTGTATGAGTATCACTCAATATCACGATTTATAGAAAACAATTTAAAATAAACCTTTACATTCAAGAAAGAAGATATTAAATTTTCGAACATTAAAAGTATAAAATTCTTTTAATTTGAATGTATTACAAATGACATTTGAATTTTAGTTTACATACCTGCCATTCATATGTTGAGATGTTGACATAGTCATCTTTGTCACCTGATCCACAACAAATAGTAATTATTTTGCAAATTTTGACTCCAAAATACTGACAGCAATTTAAAATTTATGCAAACAATAAAAATTCAATGAAATTATTTTTATTTGATATTTATTTTATAAGAAATTGCATACATCAGTGCTGCAAATTTTTTGTCATAACTAATATTTAATTAGTTTATACACTAAATCACTATTTCTTAAACTTTCACATTCACAATTTTATTTCAGCTGTAATGATAATCAGAGAAACTCCCCTTTCCTGACTGTACATATAAACATGAAAAGAACATAAACAAACGATGCCGATAAACCAAAAAGAAAATTATTTGTCGAATACGATTATTTTAAAAAGTAATAAAAAATGTTTCAAATCAATGCAAGAACCTTTATTTTTTGCTGCATAATATTAATATTTAACAGTAATACAAGGATTGTTAAATGTTTTTGTAACCCTCAAAATGCACGCATGTAAATTTGTAATATGTCCTAAACTTTCATTGAAAATAAAAGACTAAATCTTTATGAACATCTACAAAAATAATTTGTTTCAAAAACTCTATCAAAAAAAATCAGAATTAATTATAAATTATTCTAAAATAATTTAAAATAAAACAAAAAGTAACCGTTGTGTAGTATAAGATTGAAATTGTGTTTAATTAATGATGATTTTTTTACATGAATTACATGCATTTAAGAAAAATGAACTTCAATTTAAACTAAACAATAAACTAAATAAGGGATTCAGAATCATTTTATTATAAAACTAGCCGCCTTTGGCGACCAGCCGGTTCGCCAGTATTACCGATCGCTACAATTTTCAATTAAATATTTTAAGTAACTGGTCTCTTAATAGATTCCCAAACAAAACATTTTTAATCTTCAAATTTTGATAGTCATACCAAATTTATACTGTTGTTTAGATCGTTTCGTTCAATTTACTATATATATTTTGCTAATTTGTTGTCATTTCAGGTAAAACTTCAACTTTAAATTAAAATGGAAATGATGAAATTGCAATTAATATAAAGATATTTTTAATAAAACCAAGCATTTTATTTTATCATCTTTATTGTTATTTATTTATTATTATTATTACTGAATATGAGTATTGCAAACAGAATCGCTCGGTATTTATGTTTTATGTGAACTACAAAATATTTTTCATAATTTATGTAATATCTCAAAGAATAATTCAACAAAAATTTCTGCGATTCAGCATAAAATTCAGTTTTTAGTTTTGCTTTCAAAAGGATTGAAATGAAATCAATAATAATATTTTGTTCCGGCCTATAAAAATATTTCAAAAATTATGAAGTCTAAATTTAATGCAGTAAGGTATCATATTCTGAGAAATATTCTGGGCACACCAAATTTTAAATAAATGAATGAATGTTTCTATTTTCCACGATCAACTAAGACTTATTTATGAAGTTTCAAATGTTAAAAATTTAGAAAAACTCAACATTTTTATAATCTTAGGCCAATTAATCTTCAGAAACCTGTGCGCTGATTGGCTTATTTTCTTTGAAACGATCGACGGAAAATCTAAAATTATCCTTTTTTTATTGAATAGTGATATTCAAATTTTCATAAATCAGTCAGTTTAAGTGATTGATTTAGTTGATTGGAAATTAAATCTTTTTATTTAAAATATTAGTGTTTCAAGAACATTTTGTTAATCGTGATTTCCACAGCAAAATCTTTATGTAAAATCAAAAATTCGTTATTTATTAGAGCATTTATTGAATCAAGTTACATAAAATATAATCAATTTCCAGTTAGACCATTTTAGCAGATCTGTGTCTTACTAAAGGTTTACAAATTAGCTGTGTGGCCCTGATTTGAATGGATATCCTGTTCATATTAAACAAAACTTGTCTTAAAATAAAACTGATTTATTGGATTAATAATATAGATAGTGTAAAAGTCATAAAATAATTTTTCTTGAATTTATTTTTTAGAAAAAATAATATTTCATATTTGTTTCATTTCCTACAGACACGTGTCGAAAATTATATTTTTGCAGATTTCATTTCCAAAAAGATTTAATTTATTTTTAATTGGAGCTTTAATCAATGTGATGGCAACACTTTGAAAAAAGCTAATTTTTTCCCATGAATGTGAAACGTGCTCATGCAGCTTAAATTTTATTTTTATTTTGTACGAAAAAAATTGTTGAAAAATATAGTTAAAATATTTATTTAAAAATTCATTAAAAATAGAAATTAAATTTTAAGGTTAAAACATTGGTATCATTTAAAAAGATAAATTTTTGATCTTTAGCTTCATGTAAAAATCTTTTTTGTGCAGTAATATTTTCGTAAGTTATAGAAGTAAGTTCCGAAATTCAAATTCTTTTCACTGAAATTTCATATATCATTAGCTTACAGTTGAAACTCAATAATCAAAAATCACAAGAAAATGATGCCATTTATTTTTTTAAAAAAACAGCAGTGACTTTTCGCAATGGTCACAACAATCACATTTTGATGTGAAAATAATTATCTTCCCAATATTAAAAAGAAAACAAAAGTGCAAAGATTATTTTTGCTGTAAAAGCTGACTACATTTCACTTTCCTCCAAAAATTTTAAACTCATAATCACAATATCAACACTTTATACATAATATATAAAATTTCCATTTATTGTCACTAACCAATTAAAAAGTTTTATTAAGCTCAAGACATTCAACATTAATAAAATAATTATTCATAATTCACATTTCAATGCATATACTTTCATAAAATATTTATATGTATATAATAGTATAAAAATATATATCTCTAAATAATATCACACTAATAAGTTTGATTTAAAAACAGTTCATACTAGATATTATTCCAAATATTATCTAAATTCAAATTAAATAAAGTCAATTCATGTCATAAGACACTTCTCAGCAAACATTATACCAATTTAATTTTGGAATCCATGATACATCTGGCAGGAATACAAAGGAGAAGATTTATAGTATAGCATAAGACAACACACAGTTTGATATTGGATGGCAGGTGCAAATTTCCTGATGAGCTTATAATGTCACATGAAATGACTTCATTGGTATTTGAAACAATAGTATTACTTTGATAAAAGTTCTCTTTCATGAATTAGTAAATAATATTATCGATAAACAATTGAAAGAAAATGCATGATAACATGAATATCAAGAAGATATTTCAAAGTTGCATATCATAAATAGCTGCAATGACATTAGATAAATAATAAACATAACTAGAGACCAACACATTTTCAAATGTAATGCTTAGAGAGCAAATTTTTTTTAAAAAAATTGCATTACTAGATATTTATATAATGAGAAAAATTTAAATATACGAAAATATTGTGCATAAATTATAAAATTGTCCCTTTTTCAGAAGCTTAAAACTAAATACATTGAAAATTCTCAAATAAAAATATAATAAACATAATTCTGCTTCATATAAAGGAAAATAAATGCTTAAATATTCTTTCACATATATGTTATGCTACAATATCAAATATATATTTCTTCACTCTCAATTAAAATTTGTACTGGGCAACCTGCAAACTATGCATTGTATATTGTGTATATTGATCATTTTTGAACTGAATGTGTATTAGAAGTGAAAAGAGAATATATCCTATTATTATTGAGAAAAATGAGTTTTCCTTTAAATGCACTAAATAATGGGATATAAATGCAAATCATGCAAAATTTTGAAATAAAAGCTGAGAATGATATCATATTAATAATGAAAGTTGCAAATATCTTTGAAGTTATATTTTAACTATTCTTCATTGACTCGTAAAATTATCAAGAATATAAAACCAATATTTAAGCATATTGTGTCCTTGCCATATACAGTACACAATAAGTAGTTGTTCAGTTTATGCTCTTTAAAGAACATCTAATATGATGAATATGTATGAAAAGAATTTATATTACCTTTATAAAGTTCAAGGAATCTAAGCAAATCAATTAGACAGTGAGTCATGTGATGTAAATGAAATTTTTTTTTAGAAATTGCAGTAACTATATCTACTTTGTACTTTTCACTAATATATCAATTACTTTGATTAAATAAACTATGTAATATACTTTAAGTGCAATACATAATATGAAACTTTTCCCTGAATATTTTGGCTGAATGGGATAAATAAACTTTTGTGGATATTGTAATGCCCTATATAATGGTGATCCATGGTGAGTCTAATATGACAATCTTACTAAAAAAATTACAAAAATAAATATTTCTACTGTTAAAATAAGACATCAAAGATATCAAACTGATAAAAATTGTAGTTATGCAGCTTCAGTTGGAGTAGTCAAATTAGCACTTCAAATCTGCCATTTTTAAAAAATTTTAAAGATTTGAACCAGGTATTTCCAGTGGCATGATCAATGATTTCCTTGATAAAACATATTCATGGAAATAAAAACATAATGCTGTTGTAACTACAATTGTTAACACAAGCCACAAATTATAGCTCATTACAATTAACATAACCATATATCCCATTGCAAGTTGAATCATATGAAGCAGTGATTGTATGCAGTGGAATTTCAATCTGAAAGAGAAGAACAATGATAACAGATACAAAAAATATAACAAAAGGGAAATATAATAAATTGGATATTTAATGCAAAATAATAAAACTAAAATAAAATAAAATTCAAATAAGATTTTTAAAGTAATTTTTTTTTAAAGTTTTAATACATTTTTTTAGGATTTTCCCAACTAAAATAAAATAAAATTCAAATAAGATTTTAAAAGTAAATTTTTTAAAAGTTTTAATACATTTTTTAGGATTTTCCCAGAGTTTTTTTTTTTATATAAAATACTGCATGATTCTCTAAGGTTGAGTATAAAATTATAAGGCACTTTTTATGAATTTATTCTATGCAAAAAAAAATTTAACTAGATCTATCTCAATTTCTAAATATCATAAAAAAAAGAATATTTTTCTGACATATCATAACATTTATTTACAAAAAATAATTATTTTAATTGTTAAAAATAATTTGCATTAATGAAGTTTAAAATAACTTCCATACTTTTCTCTTTCCTCAAAGAAAAAAAAATTCACAAGATATTATATAAATTTACTTAAAATTTTATTTTTATAGAAATTAGAGGATCAAATTGATAGTAAATATTTTTTAAATATATTAAGATATGAATTAAATTAAGATATGATTTATTAGTTTTATTTTATTATTTATAAAATATGTAAAAATTTTAATTATAATGAATTAGAGTAGATCAAATATGACTTTTAATAATTTATTTGGTGTAACATACATTCAACATATAAGAAATGATATCAAATCTACTTTTGGATGCTTTTAAAAAATTTCAGAAAAGATAATGATAACAGAATGATAATGGTTCAGAAATGATAAAATGATATAACAGAATTAACATGTTGAAACATGGTTTAACTATATGAAAATATGTATAGTTAAACTGAAACAAGTCAGCATAATAGTTTCAATTACAGTTCAGATAATATGAATCATTCGAAAAAGTAGTAAAACAAATTTTAAGATTTTTTCAAAATACATAAATACTTAATTTTTACAGTATTCAGTCTAATTCTAATTTCAATGAAAAATATAAATAAAAATTGTATACATTTATAATTAATTTTTTAGTTGCATTTTAAAAATAAGTAAAGAAAAACATTTTTACTGCATTTAATATTTAAAGTATTTCTTATACAAATAACTTGTATTAAATTTTTTAAAAATAACAATTTTAAAAACTAACATCTATATATTTAACTAACTTTTCAGTCTTTTCAGATGATGGAGTTAATGAAGCAAAAGCCGATTCTTTTTTTGCAGTTTCCGATTGTTTTTCTTCAGTGTGTGAATGTTTGGATTTCCTCTTGTTTTGTAAAATAACTAAAGCATGACGTAGAGATTTGATGGCTTCATAGACAAACGTAAAAACTGCAACACCAACACATAAACCAAACATGGCTGAAAAATGAATTAAAATTTTCCTTTATAAAAGAGAAAAATATTTTAAAAATGCACGCAAAAATATTATGAGGAAAAAAATAAATATGCTAAAATTAAGATCTAATAAAAATATTACAAATCATAACTGACAAAGGAGTTTATTATTGACACATGGGATAACATACAATCACTTTAATGGCAGCCCTGATTCTAGAATGAAAAAAAGGATGGAATGGAAAGATGTGAAGGAGGATGATAAGATTTATTTTGTTTAAATATATTCATCACTTGAACTAAGTATTCAAGTAACTTTTTCAAGAATAATTTAAACTGTAAATGTAAAAGTTGTTTATTTACAAAAGCAGATAAAAACTTTTACCAACAACAATTACATCAAATAACATTTACTCTTGCAGATTTTAGCAATTTTACTTTTATATAGAAAAAAATTATTAAAAAAATATTTTACATTAGAAATGAATCTGAATATCACTGTTTTGCATTACAGTAATGTTTTAATTTTCATCTGAAAGTGATTTTAGATTATGTTAAATTAATTCTTCAAATTATTTGGCAATCAATTTTAGAAACAGAATTTTTTTTTAAATTTATGTCAAAAAAGCATTTAACTGTGGGCAGTGAATTTATAATAGACTATTTATGAATGTGACATGCATGATATGATATTAAATTTTTAAAAATTACAACAGTTCTGTTTAAATGATGTAAAAAACAAGTTTAAAAAATTAATACTTTAATATTTCCAGAACAAAATTAATTAAAAAAATAGCTAATTTTCAACAAATTGCATTTCTTAAAAAGGTTTCAAAAATTTAAGAAAAAACTTAATCGGCAAATTATTTCATTAATTAATTATTAAATTACTCAAATTTATTTTAAAAAAGCAATAAATACAAATTTCTATAACTGTACAAAATGATGGATACTTATTAATTAATACAAAAAAAAGCTTAAACTCGATACACTAAAACCAAATTAGCACTGCAACCCTGTGAGTGCACTTGAGCATGCTTCTAACTTATGAGAAGAAAACAAGTATCTGTTTATACAGCTTATATTTTTTAAAAATTGAAATTATAGATGTTAAAGATAAAATCAGGATGTTTAGCAAAATAAAGATGTCAAAATTATCATCAATGTATAGCCAATTTCTCATTGTTAATTAAATGTTAAAATTACTTAGAACTAGAAGAAATGTTTATAAATATTTTGATTTAATTCAGAATTTTTTTTTTTTTTTTTTTTTTTTTTTTTTTTTTTTTTTTTTTTTTATAAAATAAATTACAATTTACTTTATAAGTATAAGAATTATAATTATTTTTTTAAAGTACTAATCACTAAAAATCCTTTAAATGTACTAGAAACAAAAAAAAAATGCAGTATGTAATCATTTTCCACTGAAATAATGAGTTATTTTAGCTGATTTCAATGAAAAAAAAATTGAATGACCAGCATATCATTATGAATCAAATTTATTTTTTAAATGTCCCTAAAAACCATTTAAACAATTTTGGAATTTCTCCAAAACATATCCACTAACTGATCAATAGCAAATTTTATCAGATTTAGACACACATGTACATATTCCTTTGAATCAAAACAATTTTCAAGTGGCTGATTCTATCTGTAAAAATCAGATGTGAATTAAGATTTCAGATTAAGATTTCATAGAAAAATGAAGGACATGAATAGAAAGAAGAAAAATAAGTTGTCTTAAAACTACTATTAGTAAATCAAAGTCAATGATAGATCAAAGTCTTCCAAATAATTCTAAAATATCTTATCATTGACCTTTCTAAGATAAACAATTTGAACTTGTATTATGAAAATTGTTCAGGATTAAAAAAATATGTTTAGTTTAGATAAGGAAGTATGCTGATGTAATCAATATCTTCAAGTACTGATCTTAAAAAAATAAATACTAAAAAATTATGATGAACATGGAATAAAATTATTCACTCTGAAAATTTTCTACTTATTTATATTGTATAAGTTTTGTAATAATTATTTTCCATTCGCAATGATAAATAATAAAAAATACATATAAAAAATAGAGCACAGTAATGTAAAAAAAAGAATTTAAATAAAGTACTAATGTTAACATAATTTTACCTTCTTTAAGGTGCTGTTCTTGATGCATTAATATCATCCTCTCTTCCCAAAATTATTATTTAAAAAAATATATTATGCTTAAAAATAATATTTTTATCATTATCTAATAACATAATTTTTTCTTCATTAAAAGTATTTAAAGTAAAGAATAGTATTTTCAACAATATCATTAATTTAGAATAAAAGGAACACAACATTCTTTATGGAAATGCAAAAATTTAACATTTTACATAATATTACAATTCAATATATTTTAACATTCTACAAAATATTATATTTATATGTTTATAAAATATTTTTTTAAATGGTACTTATGTGTAAACTACATGCTATAAGTAAACAGAGTTAAATTTTAATTAAAGAACCTATTAACTTAAGAGGATTTTTTAAGGCAATTAATTGTTGGCATGAAGTTAAAGTGCAAATAATTGTTTAAAACATTTTATTATCAATTCAAATTTCCATACTAAAAATGTCCACTCTTCTTAATTAGTATTATTAGAATAAAAATATTATATATATAAAAATATTGTTTGCAGAAATATACTTACATTCCAAAAGAATCTGGCAAAAATTAGTAGGCAACACGCAAAAAAATCAACTCTGAACATTAATTAATAAGATTTTACAAATGATAATTCTGATAAAGCTATTAATTCCACATGTTCCCATCCAGTGTTTACTTTTAAATTCATTCCTTTTAAGCAGAAATTAACTCTGCAGTTTAATACATAAACCATCCAAATACAAAAGTTCTACAAGAAGTAATTTCACTTTTAAAATGATACTATCAATGAATTTTAATATTAATCATTTTGGGATTATTCCTTTTACAAAATTAATTTTTATAGTCCAAAAGCAAACCTTATTAAATATTTCAAGCAATTCTTAATAAATATTTAAATTATATAAATAATTCAATACAGTGTTATTTAAAATCTACATAGTGTTATTTCAATATGATTTTTTTATTGTCAAATTTTAATGAGAAAAATTATAACATTCAATATCAAAAACTTTAATAATTCAAATCATGTTGGTGTAATTAAAAATAAATAAAAAATTCCATTTAAATAAAAAGTTTCCCAATTATTCATGTTGGTAAAGTTACAAATAAATATAAAATTCTATTTAAATAAAAAGCTTCTCCATTATTTCTTGCTTTAATATTAATAAATAAAACTTTAATTTCCTATTATTTTCTTTTTTAATTAAAATTCTGATTGAAATTTTAACAGAAAATAAAGTTTTATTTCCTTTAAAGTAATTTTTCCGAACAGCATTTTGCCAGTTTCTTTATAAGCGGTTTCATAAGTCATTTTTTTTTTAAATAAGTTATCTTAAATAAAATGTAAAATGCTATTAATATGTATAATTTTTGTTAATCTTACCACCGTCAATAAATAAAGTATGATGAAAAAGCATAAGTTTATAAAAGGTACATTTGGCAATTTAAAAATTAAAAGCAAAAATTTTATATTACCTTCGTTAGATGATACAGTAACATCTTTGAACAGCAAATTTTCAACATGATTGGAAAAAGTGAAGTAATTTTTCAATTCCCCCATCTGAAAATAAACAAAGCAAATTTGTAAACGTGATAAATAAATAAACAAATAATGAAATCAATTAGTAAACACCCAAATTTATTATACTGAACAACAAGTACTTAGCATGTACTTGCAATTATATTAGAAACATTTATATTCATTCAAATATTTTAATTGACATACAGCGAGACTTACTATAGAGGATTTTCT
Organism: Argiope aurantia; assembly: GCA_026543865.1. Classification (NCBI taxonomy): domain Eukaryota; kingdom Metazoa; phylum Arthropoda; class Arachnida; order Araneae; family Araneidae; genus Argiope; species Argiope aurantia. The sequence goes on from JAPMOR010099059.1 coordinate 930,106, forward strand.
TCTCTCTGCCAAATTATTTACTATATCATTTGAATTCGTTATCGCTTTCTTTCCATTGCTAAAACTCACCGTTCTCACAGCACACAGTCCCGACAAAATAAATAACAAATACAAAAATAGATAACAGCTGATTTCCAAGTGATGAAGATTTCAGTTGATGAAATCTTTCAATTACGATTAAAAAGAGCAACAAAGCGATTAATCGCATATATCGCGTGATAGCCTGGTTGGTAGAGCGGTGGATTCGCGACTCTTTGGTTGCAAGTTCGAACACCACCGACCGAAGATTCCCGGCGTGCTTGGTGGCTGGAGCACGTATAAATCTGTCATGGCCACAAAGTCCTCCATGTCGAGAGTGATACCACTGGGGGTACTGGAGCAGGGGTGATCGTTCTCTGATTCAGGTCTAAATTACGATCTGTGGATGAGTGAATAAAATGCGAGAATGAAGTCCGCCCCGTAGAAAGGGTTGTGACGTGTGTGTAGTTAAGTCGTACTCTTGGCCCTAGTTGGCTCTACGATTAAAACAAGAGGCGCTCCCTTTAGACTTAAATCGGCTGTCTTCGAACAGCGGGCTTGTCCATGGCAAGTGCCATAAGTAACAACATCGCATATATTTACGCAATAGTGGAAAAAAATATGTTTTAATTTATTTAATTAATTTTAAAAAACCTTTCTTGATATCAATCACTTATAAATTAAATAATTGTAACTCACACCTCAAGTTTGACATTTTAAACACAACCATTTTAAATGGGAAAATTAAAATTTTTGATAACGAAGGCCAGCGCGTTGTCATGGAAACGAGCAAACAACGAAGACCACCTGGCCCCTTTCCAGGAACAGAATTTCTTATTAATATTTAATTTATTTTACTTTTATCAATATTAACATTTTCTATTATTTTTCAAAATAATTTTAGTTTCTAGATCAAAATTATTTCCTTTCCCTTGGATCTAATCTAATCAAGAAAAGGAAATACAAAATTTCCAAAAGAAACAAAATTATGCAGTTATTTTTCTAGGACTTTACTGTATTATATAAAAGTTGCTCAGGTAGAATTCATTATTTATTTTGTACATCACAATGTTTAATTTTTGTTCATGATTTTCTGAGACAGAGAAATAATTTTTATTAAGTAACAAAAGCAGCAAATAAAAGTAGAATTTTCTAAAAATAATTTTATTTGCATTTGTCTTTATGCAGAGCTGTACGCTAAAAGAAATCACGAAAAATCTAATTTATCATTTTAGATTTAGTTAGATGAAATAATGTAATTAATGGGGTCAATTCATGTGACGTAAAAGTCACATGTCATGAACTTCTTGCGCATGGCATTTAAGTTTCATCCGCACCGCTTTCGTCTATCAGTCTGACATTAACGTTCTCCGCCAAGTATAAAACGTTTTTTTTTTTTTTTTTTTTTTTTTTTTACATTTTTTTCTTTTTTTTTTTTTTCTTTCTTTTTATTATGTGTTAACAGAGGAAATACTGGTGTGCTGATGGACGCATGCTTTAATGCGAAACACAAGAGTGACTGCCATGATAAAATGTTTTCTTTTTTTCCTTTCAACAATTATGACTTGAGTTGATAGCTTTGGTATAGATTTTTTCAAGCCTTCGAAGTCGGTGATATGCTCCGATCATTTTGAAGAATTCATTCAGTATGTGTCCATTTATTAAATATAGCTGTTCCAGTAATTTGTTGGAAAAACTCTTCGAAGAAAAAGAAATCGGTAAGCGATTTGCCGTCAAAAACAATCAAACAAAATCGTGCGTGCATTTCTAATTTACTTTATTCACATTTGATGAAATTTCTGATAATTTTGAATATGCTTAGAAGGTTTCAAAATGTTTACATGAATATTACATTGCATTTTTTTACAAAATCTTATCTAAATTTTATTAATGACAGGAAACAAATTCCTATTGCAAAAAGTAACAACTACTATAATGCTACACTTAGGTGGAAGTGAATATTACTAGTTTTCTAATTGCATTTGCAGATTTGTGATGGATTCAAAGTGAATTTATATCAAACAACTTTTCTATTGTTAAAAATGAAATGTCAATAGTTTATTGTATTTAAACTGAAATTGACTGTTATCATAATATCCTGTTATAACACTGTACACCTCAGTGATTTCTGTTTAAATAAAGGTCTTTTCATTGAAAATCAATTTCCATATCAGCATTTATTATATAATTTTTATTCCCAACTTCATTGCTACATGCATGTTTCACTTTATTTTCTATTTCTTTAACATATCAATTTTGAATTATAAAATTCTGTGAAAGCGTAAAAGTGCTTCTTTCAACTCCTCTTTATATTTGAAGATTATAAATATATATGTATCATAACCTTATTCTTGTTTATTAAATTTACTGTATTGTATGTTTTTGTTTTATTTTATGATATTCATTCAATGTAATTTTTATCAATGTAACTTTAGCATTTAAAAAAAATTCATAAATGTTCTGCTTTAAAAGCATATTGTTCAAAATTATGTTTTTATTAGTGATAAAAAAAACTGTTCTTAAGTATCTAGGATGTTTCTTTTGAATAAAATTGATTTCATCATTTACATTGACATTTTTGTCATACTATGTTTATATTATTTCTGTCTAGAAAAATAAATGTTGATAAATAGTAAATAGTTTTTTTTAGTTTTTTGAATTAGTGAGTACATTGAAACATACATTTGATCATATTTTTTCAAATAATTATCACATATATTTTATCCCTCTCTCTCTCTCTCGGGCCGCGGGGGCCTGGTGGTAAGGTCTCGGCTTCGGAACCGGAGGGTTTCAGGTTCGAGACCCGATTCCACAGAAGAACCGTCGTGTAAGGGGGTCTGTTGCACGTTAAATCTGTCCTGACCAAACGTTCTGCCGTTGGTTTGGTGTGGTGTGGAGAGGGGGTGCCCGCTCAGGGGTCGTCCTCGTCATCTGACCACGATTCAAAATTACGAGGTCCGTCCCTAGCCTAGTGTTGCTAGCCCTAGTGTTGCTTCAAACGGGACGTTAATATAACTAAACTAAACTCTCTCTATATATATATGTATATATTTGTAATGTGTAAATAAAAACTATGAAAGCGTGATTTTGTTTGTTTTCCTTTAATGATTTTTGCAAATTAAAAGGATATTACTTATTCATAAGTTGCATAGATTTTAAAAAAAGTATACAATTTGCTTTTCATATTTTTTTTTATTATTTCGTACCTTTTATATTTCATAATTTGAAATTGTAAACATAATTTATTCAATATATACTAATTTGAGTTTCATGTTCCTTCCTCTGAGCAAACTGAAAACATCCAAGTCTCAATATTTATAAAAGTAATTACATAAGAAATAATTTTATATAATAATTATTATATAATAATTTTATTAGTAAGCTTTAAAATATTAAATTATCTAAGAACAATAATTATTTTTAAAAAGAACTAACTGGAGGAACTATATTCATAAGATTCAACATTCAATACTATTTAAATAATATGTAAAAAGAGCATGTAATTTTTCAAAAACACTGCCATAGTCATTGGTCAAAATGTATACTTTGGATAAAAAAAAAGAGGGGGGGAAGGACATGGGAAAGTAAAGAATAAAGTGGCACCAAACGAATTAAAAACCGATGTTAATTAATTATGCAAAAAAAATAATTCCATTGAAAATGCTAATTAAAATTTTAATATAAGAAATAAAATTATATAACAACGAAAATTTGGAGAAAATGATTCAAAATAATATCTTTAAAAAAAATCAGATGTTTTTAATAATTGATCGGCTAGCGTAATATTTACTATACAATGGTTTCGTCAACGTTATCGGCAGACATCACGACATGCGCAGAACGGTTGAAAATTGAACAGAAACGGTTTGTTTGATGAACGGTCAAATGAATGATATATATATATATATATATATATATATATATATATATATATATATAAACTTCTGTTTCAATTCAGAAAGTGGTTTAATGCTGAAAAAGAATTCTACAGCATACATATATACCGACTCAGAAACTAAACCTGTGTTTGAAAAAATGAGTTAAATAATTTTTTGTAACTTGGATAATTTGAATAATTTGGATTTTAATTCCCCGCAATTCCCACTTTTTTTAAATGAATATGAGCTATCATTATATGTTCATATAACACCGGAAATGGTCTCCCCTAAAAATTTTTAGCATACACTCTAATAAAGCCGTTACCCCAGAGAAAATCTTACATACAATTGGCTTACAGTTGTTACGAAATATTAACCTTTGACGTGAATTTAGTATTTTTACTGAATCTACCGTGTCATCCTTGTCGAGTTATTTGGTAATTAATCCTTGACACACTGTTAATAGCATCCTAAAATCAAATTTCTATTTTATTTCTATTTTTTTTTCTCAATCAATTGAAACAAAATCTGACACAAAACTACACTTGTAGTCACAAAATCACATACCAAATTTGATATATTTAAGTCATTGCGTCTCTGAGTTATCACGTTTAAATGTTTCTAAAATACAGACCAACACACGGATAATCTCCAGGTGAATTTGGTTTAAAATTTGATAAAGTTTATAGTTATATTATTAAATTTTATTCGAACAACTAGACATACATACTTCATCTGAGCGGATTTTGAGCAAAATGTGAAAATATATAAATTTAGTATAAAAAGTATATACCAAATTTCAGCCATCTAGCACACAGCGTTTTTGAGTTACTTTTGGCACAGACAAACGGACATTTTTCAGAAATGTTTTGTTCGAACTCATGGAGGCCTAAAACGTGGAAATTCCTCAAAATATCGACTTCGGATTTTTTTAGACGATTACTTTATTTTCTCTATACTACATATATGAGAGTGTAAAAAAGGTAGTTTTTCGAATATTCAAATGAGAAATAAGTCTCTTTTTTTTTTCAGGCGTTTTAATGCAATAGACATATTACGATGAATGGAAATTCAGTTTGAGTTGAATTTCAAAACAATGTTTTTTGTCCTTTGTAGCAATTTTTATTGTTTGAAATAATACGAATTAAGTAGGGAAAGATCTTGATTTAAATCTAGAATTTATTTATTTTCATAAATCATTCATTTGATATAAATTAATCATTTCTCTTTCTAACGTATTTTATAATATATGTTTCAATGAAGTAATTAGAGTAATGTCCTTCGTTTCAGTGGAATTTTTATTCGTTTCTTAATGCGGTTAAATTTTAAAATTGTAAACATTTTTATGTTTTTATGAATATATACAATTTTAATTTTTTAAGAATCTACTAATTAATTGATATAAAAATTTACATAAATTTTAATTCTAGTCTAGTGACACTACCTTGTAGTGATATTGAGAAAAAAAAATCATTTTAAGATTCCAAAATGTATATAACAATAATTAATGACCAAAAAAAAGGAACTAAAATTTTTTTAAATCATATTCCTTACTTCACTGTAATATCAATAAATGTGATTTTAAAGCTTTATATATTTTTTATTAAATTTATATTGTCACGTAGGTTCTTTAGTGTGGGACTCAACGACACACAAAAGAAGTAGAGCTAAACCAATTTATTAACTCAACTCTGAACTGAGAACACAGTGACTGACAGATCTTCTGCTTTTATATTAGCATGGAAAGTTCCAGAATACTTTTCTGGAGGCAGTAAGAAAAGTTCAGAACACTCATCTGGTAAACTAAAGAAAGGTCCAGAATCTTTTGGAACATGAAATAAAGGAAAACATAAAATCAAGAAATTAAATATTTACACAAACTGTGAATCGTATTGTCTCAAGCGGGATTCGAATTTCCGATCTCTTGATTATGAGATGGTTGATTATGAGAGTCGACTGCCTCTTTTCAATGCGGCAATATTCTATGAGTAAGTTGGTTGATACCCAAGTAATCATTGAGTCACCACTATCAAAAATTGTTTCTGTTGGAATCCTGTTATAGAAAGCTTAAAATTGTGTTAGTTTAATATCTTACGCCTGTTTTGTTTAGAATCCACATTTACCTTTCTAATGGAGTCATTTCTATGACATCATTATGCTATTAAAAGTAGAGCAGTGTAGATAATCTATTTTATAATTGTATGTCGCCATTTGCGGTACAAATCTTCATTTGATATCACGCGCTAGAAACTCTCTGACGATAAGTTGCTTCACATGGAATATTAATTGTATATTAATTTCAAATACATCTCATACGTAAAGCTGTTCATTTCGCTCATAATTCTTTAAAATGTATTTTTATTTAAGCATCAAATTGTGATAGACATTACAGTGCAAGACAGTCTTGCTATTTTTATAGTTCTACACTTGTTCTACTTATGGTGTAAATGAATATTGCAACGAATAAATAATATTGCTTCCCAGTATAATTGATCTCAGAGTAAAGTACAGATATCTCTAATGGAAGCTGATTGGATGTCGGGTCAAAGGTCCCCAACCTTGGTTACAAAATGAAGATTCTCGAATAGGCAGGAATTTTGGCGAAACCGTTATTAGAATTTGGGATTCGCAGTTTATTCTTTCAATGCGTTGTCACGTGAGCTGTAAAAGCGGAAACACACACACACCAGTGGTAATAGTTGAGAGAATTAATGATGTGGTGTCCACGTTACAACGGAAAGGGGTGCAGTAGCTTCTGAAGTTAAAGACCCCTGAGCACCCGAGGGCAGAAATCTGACTTCTAGCACATATGAAGATGAAACTCATGCACTTGCTTGCACAACCCATTTTTACAAGGTTGTTCTTCAACACACGTCACAGATAGAACACAGGGTAAAGAACAACTATGCCCGAACCAGGACGCGGACACGGGAAGCCCAGATCACGGGCCAGGACACCAGCAGCTGAGAGAATTCTCTCTGAGAGCTTTGTGCTGTTGCATTGTTTAATAAAAAATTACTGTCTGTGTGTGTGCTATTGATTTTGTAAATGCTGCTTCGGTATATGAACCAGCTGTGTTTTACTTTTCATTCTTCGTGTTTTCCCATGGAATAAAAAGTCATAATTCGTTATCAAATTTACTAGACATTTCCCCATACACCCACCAGATGGATTTTCCACATGCGTGGCTGCAATCATATTCTTAATAATCCTCATCTCATGTTCTATGTTGCCATTAAACTGCCAGGGTAATTTTTCTAATTGTACATCGTCTATCATTTAATCTGCAGAGAAAAATAGAATCTTTCTTTAACTTTCAACAAATGATGAAAAACGTGCGAATAGATGATGGGAAATTGAAAAACTTCAAATTTTACAGCAACAATGAAATATATTGTTAAAAATTATGAAAACAAATGCTTTGAAAAAAATTCAAATTTCAGGGAGTAAAGCTGCTCGAGATAAATAAATTAATAATACTAAGAGATTAATTTTTAAGTTTAAAAAAAGGTGTAAAAATAATTTTTGTGCAATAATATTTTCCTCAGTTATAGCGCATACTTTTTAATCAATTAAAATAGCAAAAATAAATCGCACCGAGTTGTACATTTCTACCCTTCAAATATATTTATGACGAATCCGGTAACTCTAAGTCAAGTAGTCTGGTCTGTAGAGCTAAAACACACATTCTCTTTATTGTTAGTAGAACTAAGGCAATAGAATTCAATAAAATTGAAGCAAATAATGATTAATTTATAACAGTAGTATGGCATAACAAATTATGCCTGTTGCTTAATTTTTGGGGCGTTTCCATCCTATTTGTCGTTTTTAGATTTTAAAAATGTTTCTTATCTTCGGTTTATTATTTTTATAGCACCGGGAGCATCTATATCCTATTTACCCATCATCGAAGTATAAAATGCCCACTTCTTGTTCAATTACATTTTCTCCTTTCGATCTTAAATAATTTTTGAAATTTTAAACTTCAGTTGCTTTTAACAATCACAGCTAAATGAAATGAAATGATAAAAAAAAAATATTTCCAATCATTGAATGCTCAATAATTATTGAAACTTATTTCAAAAATGTCTTAAATGTTTTTTTTTTTTTTTTTACATTGTTGGGATAGTTTTTTGGAATATTCTGTGATCAAATTCACGCAGATTGAATAACTCGTATATTATAAGCATTTTGCGCAGCATGATTTCAATAGGGTATTTCAGATAAGCATTTCATTGCATTGGTCTTAGATTTAAAAATGGAAACTTTGTCAATTATACAAATAATTTAATATCAGAAGATGTTGTCATAAAATGCTCTTTCAAGTTCAGAATATCTTAAAAGTGAGTTCATTCTTAAATATTTCTTTTTACAATAAAAAAAGAAAAAGATAACTGCTTTCAATTTCATTTGAAAAACTGAACTCATTTTTAAATGGCATTATCATAGCAAATTAGTCGTTTCATATAGATAAATTATTAAAAAATTATTATTTGGTTTCAATACATTTTTTTCAAACAATAACATTTTTTTAATTAACATTACATTTGGCTTGTAATAAATATAAAATGAAATTATTTATCAAGCATGTATTTTATATGATATAACACATTTTTCTAGACAGTTATGAAAATGGGCATAAGAATTTCATAAATTGATTGTAAGATCAGTATCTTGTTTCGAAGAAATACGGAGTAATAAGGAGTGAGCCACAATTTTGGTTATAGCACGATGTGGTTAAAATAAATAACGCTTTGTTTTCCAGTATCAGTGGCTCAGCCAATGCAAATTGCACCAAAAGCTTGATATTCTTTTATTTATTTACTTACTAGCCTTGGCTTTACAAAAACATATTTACATTTTTCCATGAATATTTCGTCTCCACAGTGTCCGAGATATCCATTACCTGCTCTGTCACTAAACCATTGATAGTATGAAGGGAAAGGAAGGGACTCCTAAAAAGGTATTATCTCTCCAAATTTCCCCATAACAAAGTAAGGATACTTAAATCTCAAAAGCATTATATCATATTAACATAAAATGGATTCTCAGTAAGACAGGCATTTTCACAAGTTTATTATTATTATTATTTTACCTGCTGACTGTAAATTAAGATTATCAAAATCTTGAGTTTGAACTTTTGACATTATTTTCTCTATACTTCATATACGAGAAATTAAAAATCATAAGATACCTCCTTAAGACAGAGCAATGTTGTGTTATTCTTGTCCTTGAAACTATGATTGGTATTTTAAATTAATTAAAGTATTAAGCAATTGATAAATAGATTAAGAAATTCAAGTCACAAACATTTAAATGTAGTTAACGTTTTGATTTGGAAAGTTTATGATACTTTATTATGTTATAGCTCGGCTTTGATGAATTAGAGGGTATGATGCAAGAGGAGACTAATATCAACTGAATATTTTTAGATAAGTTATAAGACAGAAACGAATGAAAGTTTGAAAATTGTGGCTGCATTTTACTTCTTCATAACACCAAATTCTGCATCATTCAATAGAAAAACAGTGGAAAACCTCACCAAACTGAACATAATCATATTAATTACAAGATTATTATTTCTTCATGAGCTGTTCTTCATTTCTATCAGTATATGCCCTTATTTGCCCAAGGAATAGGTCAACTCTTAGAAGTTACATTATATTTATTCATTATATAATACCAAATGCATTCATTTTATGACGAAATCAATTTTAGTAATTTTGAAGAAAAATTTCTCATGTATATTAATTTGAAATTAACATACATTAAAATATTTCTTTTTACATTTTCATTATATTCCTGCCTTGAACTATGTTAATGTTAAGTATCATGTTAATGTTTGATTAAAAATAAAATATACAGAAATAACAACAACATATATATTGTTTCAAAGATAAACTTTTTATTATTTCATGGTCAATTGCTAAATATAATAACAATACAGTTGTAAAAATATTTTAATGAGAAGGAATCTATTGGTTATCCACCCTACTACTTTCTCTATTCAAGCCCTCCATCCTTCTGTCCAATAATTCCACCCAGATTACAGCATTTCAGCAGTGCTTAAGTAATAGCTACACTATTAACTGAATTTTTAATAAATAATAATTGATGGAAATAGAACTTCCTTAGTTATTGCAATACAAAACATTTTTCAAAAAATATTGAACAAAGATTTCTTTTTTTCAAAAAATTAAAGCAAGCACATGCTGAAATAAATTTTACTCGGCATAATAAATATTTGATCATTTTATATAATTGTCATGATTATACTTTTTGACTAAAAACTAGATTATGTGCATCATAAAGCCTATTGATGACATCAATATTTGCACCAAGACCTTCTAAATAAATTTCCATTTCTCCAAAAACAACATCTTCAGTTGAACTGTCTTCTCCACCAGCTAATAAATCTAAAAGGGATTTCCTTGATGGAGCAGCAACAACCATCAACTAAAATAATGAATTTTTATTCAAATTTTCTGTTAATAAATTTATGAATAAAATTTTAAATATTTCAAGAAATTTAAATACATAAATATTTTTAAAAATATTATTTATAATTTTAAAAAATAGCTCTACAATTTGAACATTAAATACTATAAGATAAAAATACATAACTTTAATAAAACCGACATTTATAAACATATAGTTTAAGAAAAAAATAACTTCCTGTAAAAATACAAAGTAATAGTTTAACTTAAATACAAATGAAAAAAAAATCATAAAAAGTGCATCAAAAATATTTATATGGAACACCTCTATTATATTTTTCAACTAATAAGGTCTTTTAGAAAGGAGGAAAAAATCAGAACTTTATATGTCCTAGAAAAATTTAACCAAGATAACTAAACTAGATAAAAATATTTAATAAAAACTAAAAAAAAATCCTTTGATATTTTAATGAAATATTTGAAGTGCTGAAGTTGCTTCAAAAAAGTCGTATAGCCTGAACAAGAAGAGGTATAGAGGGCTGTGAGAAATTTTGTCATGAAATATTTCTCTACTCAGCGATTCATAATCAAAGTAAACACTATACAGCATAAAACACTAATTTTGGATATATTTAATGTACATGAAAAATTTTTACTTTTTTTTTATGTTCCTTTTCTTCATAAAAAGGCTTAAAAATTAATTTGTAGCATTGTTTACAAAATCCGTTACATTTTAATTTTTCTACATAAGATATGATTTGGCATTTTTCTGGTGATATAAGGTTTAGAGCTTCAATGAATCTATGGTTTCCAAACATCATACCATTAAATTCATCATTTCATTTATTTAATGTATTACAACTTTTAATATTAAAGATGACTTTTAAAATACTATATCTAAAAAAATTTCCAAAAAAATTCATATGTTTTTACTAAAATAATTTAATACTGAACAGCTACTGAAAACAGTTAGCTTGTATATAAACTGGAGATTGCACCTTTTGATACAGCATATATTTAGTAAAACGTCATCTAAATTAACATACACAAATAAGCTAACATTCTTCTATAACTAAATAGAATATGCAAAATATAAGTTCATTTCCTTTCTTTTAAATTACATTTTATGCGAATGTAAGAAATATTCAATTTAATTTAGTATTTGAAAAAAATTACCAAACAAAGAATGCATAGTCGTTTTTCAACATGATAATATTTATAGGCTAAATAATATCTGTAATTGCATCAGGCAGTATGTGTAACAGTAACTCATTCAATATTATCAACATGTAAAGTTAAGTCAAAAATTATCTAATTAGGAACTTCTTGGGCAACATGTATTTATTAAGAGAGGGTGTTTCAAAATTTTATTTAATAGCTCTTTAATTTTAATATATATTTTTTCTCAATAATTTTAATATATATTATAATAAAAAAACTGATTTTTATACCATTTAAAATTCAAAACATTAACGTTTGAAACACAGCAATTATTTGTTGTGCAATATTTTCTTTAAATTTAATTAACTTTTAAAAATTAATTTTAAATACAAATTTGTAAGAATATTTTTTTGAAAAACTGTGCAATAAAATAGAAACATTATGAATAATCAATATGAATATTTTAATAGACTTCATGCAGCTTAATAAATAAAAAACATCCTTTCCTTTTATTACTGAGTGCTTTTCAGTTTATAATTAATTGATGCTCTTAAATATTTCAAAATGTAGAGTATTTTATTAAAAATATATTGTTTTTAGATTTACAATATCTTTGTAAAATACATACTTAAAAAGTATTATACATAAAATGCAATGGCTGAGGTATCAACCCAAGGCAACACAAAAGAAAATTGATGCAGGGTAAAAAAAATCAAGGCTAAGACTCATGTGTGATGTTTCATTCAAAAGATTTCAAACTCCTTGAATTTATTTTTTGATATGGTGGCATCTTTATACTATATATAAAAACAAAATCAGAGAATAAAACAAAGTGATAAAGCTTATATGAGTGAAAATAATGACATTTGTCATAAAATGCTAACAAAAACATTATGAGTTACAGTCATATCTTACTTAATGAGTATCTCTCACAAAGAGTTATTTATATAACAAGCAAAACAAAGGGTAAAAAAAAAAAGGCATCTTTCTTAAAAAGTAATGTTTTGCATAGCAAGTAACGAAGAGACATTTGTGATATCATATGCAAAACTGTAGTATCTCTTTGTGTTGAGAACTTGTTAGAACAGAATTCTTATCTTTGCACAGAAGAAGCTTTTGGCCAGATAATGAAGTCAGACACAACTCTGAGGGATTTGAGTAAATGCAGTGTAGCCTTAATCAATGAGGTTGACCTCTAGTCAAGATTATGGGGTTAGAGGTGGATAATAATAGCATCGATGAACTGATGGAATAACATAGCAAGAACTACCAAAAAGTTAATAAAACTCTGTCTTGTGTCACAGCAAAAGAAATTAGGTCAGGAAAGGAAGAAATATTTGATGAAACAGAGGAACAATCTTCCAAGCAAATAAAAGGCATGCTGAAAGCAGGGAAAATTACTGTATTGTACATAGGAAAGTATCACCCTAATCAGCAATACTGCGTCTAATTTTTGCCAAATTTTGAAGTGCAGCTAAAATGCACCTTTAGACAACTTTTTTGTAAAAAAATATGCATTATAAATAATAAGTTGATTAGTTATAAAGTTGTTTGAGTATTTTTTCCAGAATGGAATGCATTGTCCAATTTTATTTGAATTACTACAGGATTCAAGAACACTATTAAATTCAAGAATATGTAACTTAAATTGTTCCCTATTATTAGATAGCAATGATTTGCTTAAAACTTCGTAAGCAAAATTATTACTAGGAAATAAAAGCAAATTAAATTATTACTTACTCCAAATAATTTTTGAACAATCCATCCATGATATGGTTTTAATTTTTCTTCATATGCTTTATAAAAGAATGGTGATATATTTTCTTCATGCTGTTCTTGTTTGCTATCATTAAGAAAGCAGACTAAAAACACATGTACAAATTCTAATGCCCTATAATAATTTAAAGTAAAAATTCATTATTCAATTAAAAAAATACACAAATTCTAGAACAAACATTTCTATTGCATTCTATTTGCAACAAATTTAGGGTAAATACTGCATTTAATTGTTTTTCTCGGTTTTCATTAATATTTTTACAAGCAATATAAAAAGAACTATATTTCATAATGATAACAATTAAAAAGCTTAGTATATTACTTATTAAATAGCATAGAATAAGTTAAAAGTTACTATAAGTATAAATATATGATATTAAGTTACATTAAAAAAATCAATATGACGCAAAATAAATACGGTATTCTTTCCCTTCTCAGTAACTTTAAAATAATAATTTCCAATATTAAGTTATATGTGAATTATTTTTTAAAAGCTGCAATTTTTTTAGATGCTTTGATTACAACAAAAATCAGAAAATCTTTCACAACAAACTTCATTACAGCAATTAATAATTTATAAGAAAAGAACTCTGTCAAATAAAATTAATTTTCCAAATTATTCTGTAATTATATACTGCAAAAGAACTTAATAAGATTCGGAAAAATTTCTTTCATTATTCATTTCAAATACAAAAAAAAAAAAATATTTATATCTCAAAACATTAACAAGTTTTTAAAAAAAAAAAATCAATAAATATAACAGTGTACTGTATATAAGCTCATAAGGAATAGGTTTTTTTTATGTAATTTTTCTTCTTAAAAAGTGCTCATTTTAAAATAAGAAATTTCAACTATAAAAGAAAAGGAGATTTTGTGAAAAAAATTCCCATGACAAGAAGCAAATTATTTTTATTCCAAACTAACCATTGCTTTATAAGTATGCAAGTATTATATTATAAGTATCATTTTAAAATTCACTGCTTTATAAGTATCCAAAAAATATGAAAAACAGATGATAATATATACATGTAAAGTTTAAGAATGCTATTATCCAACATGACTTACCGATTTTATAAATTTCACTGAATTTTATTTATTTAATAGAAAAGTACTTCATTTATCTTGTTATAACAAATAAAAATTAGTTATAAAAAAAGACAAATTTTGGTAGAGAGCAAGGTCAAAATATTTTTATGGCTAACTCAAGTGTATCACAAATAAGCAATGATGAACAAAACAAACTGGATGACTTAGGATGAAAATCTGCAATAAATTCAAAGTTACATTGAGGAAGGTTTGCTTTCCCTTGATTTATAAATAATATAAAACTCTTTGAATAATTTGTCAATATTTCATTGCTAAATCAAATTAATATGATTTAAAAAGGTCTCAATTCCTTTATTGATAACATGAAATATCTATTATAATTTTATCACTGAAATATTTTCTAATACAATGCACTTGTGATTTTATAGTTATTAAAACATTTGTAAGAATGATTAATTTAATAATTACATGAATATAAAGCTGACAAAATTTCAGTGCTTCAGCTATAAAGCTTTAATTAATCACTATTCATGTTATCATAGTCAAATTAGTTCACAAAAAATTATGCAAGATTATATATGTTGTGTATGTTCACATCCTCAAAGAAAGAAATATTACAATAAAACAAATTAGACAGTTTTATGACTTTTTATTGTTAAAATTTCCTTTGTGAGAAAGAAGGCTGAATTTTAAATTGCATTACACTGCCCTTCATGATCATAAAAAAAAAAGAAAAGAAAAGATAGAAATTAAACTGAAGCAACACAATGGCAAACTGAGGTGATAATGTAAGAATCTGAAACTTTGCTTAAAGTAAGCAAAATTAATCAACATTGACACAGAATATCATAGTATCAGTTCTCAAATTTGAAAGATACCTATAAGTAATCCCTTCAACTTCATTTTTTCCCAGTTGTCTGCATTGATGTGTACAAAGCAGGTCCATGCAATATCATTCAAACATAGCTTCTTTTCTTTTTGTGGTACCATCTGCATGTATTATGTTTTAAATACATATTATTTCTTATCATTATCCAGAGTAAAAACATTTTTTTACTTTTCCTCTCAATATTTATTGAATAAATAAAATTTATGAGATTTTCTATGAATAAATAATGGTATTTTATGAATTTGTAGTGTTGCTTTGCAGCACACTAAGTTCCATTGTAAAGAGGGCAATTTTACAGATAATTCTGATGGATGCTGAATAGATGTCAGACCAATGACTGCCCTTAACGACAAATGAAAGATTTCAGAATCAATAGTAATTTTGGAGTTAGGACCATTAGACATGAATTATTACTGTTCTTGTAGAAGTTTTTGTGCTGAGCATCAGAAGCTATGGCAAGCTGGGAGGCCAACTGTCAATCTATCAGGTAAGCTCAAGTAATCAGTCAGTTGAGTGGAGTTAAAGTAATTAACTAGCTGAATGGAGCTCAATAGATTATATTGAGTCGTATGCCGAGTCTTGCACAAAAATAATAAGTTGTGTGTTCAGTAGTCAGTTGTACAATTAAGTTGGTAGTAAGTCAGCAGTCAAATTCAACTAAAACTAGTAAACAGTGGAAATTAGCTGAAATTTGAGAGACAAGAATAATCATGTGAAGTCTCTTCCTGTTAAGTTCACTCTGAGAGCTTTTTGTTTTACAGTTCTTTACTACTGATTAGCTATTTGTGTACAGCTGTTTATAATATGCACTGTTCTTGTATACGCATTAGCTGTTTTTTTTTGTTTGTTTTTTCTTTCTGTGTGGCCATGCTTTCATGTAGAATAAACATCTTAATTTGTAATTGAGCTTTTTGTACTGTTTTACAATACACCCAACTGGAACCAATGATTACTACTGATTTTGTGGAATTTTCAGTAACAATATTTTACTTTAATTATCTTTTTTTTAATTCAAAATAGGTCATTGAAGCAATGTAATGAGATTTAGTAAAATAAATAGATTACAAATATATAAAAGTCCGTTTTACTAAGTCTCTAAAAATTAAAGCAAAAAACTTATAATTTACAACCAAAGTTTTCAGTAGCAAGTAATCTGGTACAAATAAGCAGAGGATGTGTTAAATAAACAGCTAACACAAATCTATTTATAGGCATTAGCTTTAAAGCCAACATCAATAGATAATGTTTAATCCATACTGATGGGAAATGAATCATTTAACTGACAATGACAAGCTGCATTTGCTAGAAATTATTGAGAATAGTTTATAAATAAAAAAAATCATATATATATATATATATATATATATATATATAT